>OX422207.1:540259737-540624737 GCA_949130495.1 Sambucus nigra | reverse complement strand
TGAGTTCATTTTGTCATTCGAACAAGGTTCATTTTGGTTCAAATGAGAATGCATACTTCGTTCGAACGACTCATATGTTTTCGTTCAGTCGGTTTTTCTAAAAAATGTGTCGCCTCGAAATTCTTTCTTTCGATATAAAATCAGGTCTGGCATCATTTTTCATATAGGGTTTTTGCAAAAACAATTTTTATAGACTTATCTAAAGTCTCCCAAACCTTAGTTTACACCCAAGTTTGAGATCCAAGAATCCTACATCTATATGTTTATTTGATATCTCTTCTGCGTTTTACATTAGTTATTTTCTCTTCATACTGTGATCATTTTGAGTAGTAGCGATCGTGTTTCGTGTTGTGCGGTGATTGAACTGGTCTCGAGACAAGTAAGTTCGGTGAGATTCCGAGACGTGAGAAAGTTCTCGTATTATGTGGATATTGAAAGACATCCAACAATGGCTGCGAAGAAGGTTATAAGGAACGAGAAAGTGCATCAAGTATTAAAGCCATCGAGTTCGTGAGTAAGTCTAAGTTGTTCTTGTAAACTGCCTATATCGTAGTGGACTTGTGTGGATGGAACATCCGAGGTTTTTTCCATTGTGATTTTTTCCCGTACATCACTGTGTTGTGATTCACTATTTTTTTTTTACTTATTCCACCCTTAATGTATGCAGTGCAACACTTGCTTTAATTAGGTGCATGTTTATTAAAATTGAGAATATTAAAAATTGGTGGTGTTTCCATACTACCCAAGGGCACTAGAGTTTTTCAAATTTGTCTCAGAGCAGACTACACTAGTTTGTTGTGTTTCATCCTTTTTGTGTATGTGTAGGGTTTAGATGGATTTTAATTGAGAGAGGAGTTATGTTACCCAGCTGTCATTGTTTAGTATGACAAACTATCCTTATTGAAAGACACATATATAATTTCATTGAAATCGATCGACGAGAACGTTTAGAATTCGATTAAGTATGGGTGCACTCCTCCTACTAAAGGTGTTGCTCCTAAAGATTTCAACTTTTGGACAATGGATGAAAGGAATGCCTTGAATTTTAATTCCATGGGTGTAAACTCCATTTTTTGCATTGTGATTGCCGAAAAGAGTTTAGACATATTTTGACTTGCGAGAAAGTGAAGGGTGCTTACGATCCACACATAAGGGAATAGATATTGTTAGGGTTTTCAACTTACAATATCTAATGACTAAGTTTGATATTATTAAGATGTTAGAGAATGAGTCTTTTATGAGTTCTAGGCTAATTCGTCACGGATTTTGTCCCTGACCATTGGCTGTGAGTCGCGGATTTGGTATGTGACCATCTTCAGTGGTCATGGCCCAAATCCCTGACCATAACATTGGTCACGGGTCTTAAGGATCACGATATATGGTTGTGGACACTAGTCGTGACATACACACACACTTGGTCACGGCCTTGGGCTGTGACTCACCCTTCAATTTATGCGAATGTTTATGATGCTACTCACGGCTCAAAGTCGTGGCCAATCCTTCGGCGTATAAAAATGGTCACGGACATTATCATGAACCTGAATTATGACCCATACTTTGATGTTCACAGCCTTAGGCTGTGACCCATACTTTGTGTAACACCCCGCCCGCCCGGGGAGAGCGAACGGAGCGCTAATGCTATAAAATAAATCCGAATCCACAAGTGACAAGGTATAGAGCATCTAAGTCCCACAACAACAAAAGAAAAACTACAAATCTCAATCTCTTCAAATAAATACCAAGTCTCTCGAATTATATACAACAACTTACTCGAAAATAAAATACAAATCTCCAAAGCTCTATACATCAAAATAATACAAATCTTTCCCAAACAATCCTCGCTGAAATCAATCTCCATAGCGTCCCAAAATCCGCGCTAACCTGCCACTAAAAGAAAATATGGGGAAGTACATAATACGACATGAAATATGCTCAACAAATATATTAACGATGAATAAAGCGTAACAACACGAGTACGAATATTCAAATCAAATGCAAATCTCAAAGCATTTATCAATAAATTTCTCAATAACACTTCAATGGGTCACCAGTCCTCACCCCATCCGCATATGCTTTATCAAGCCATAGCCCAGGAAGCAGGAATTTCGGTTGGTGCCCAACCTCCGTGCCATATTAAAATCTCATGACAACGTTCTCAACAA
This sequence comes from Sambucus nigra, assembly GCA_949130495.1. Lineage (NCBI taxonomy): Eukaryota > Viridiplantae > Streptophyta > Magnoliopsida > Dipsacales > Adoxaceae > Sambucus > Sambucus nigra. The sequence goes on along the minus strand of OX422207.1, from coordinate 540,622,575 downwards.
TAATATAATGATACCACATGAATCAAAATAATTCAACAATTATTTCTCCAGATTTCAAAGAATTTATCAATTCAAATATGAGTTCAATTAACAAGAATTCAAAGAGAATGACACTCGCGAGATTTAAGGAGCATATTGTGTAAAACCCCATACCTCAAACCATGATGAGAAACCAACGATCACATCCTCAAGATCAACACAAAATATCTACAAAATCTCCTCCAAGAATCTCCAACAAAAATGGCCCCAAGAACACCTCTAATCTAAGGTTGGAACTCACAAATCTCAAGGGTCAATGTGTATATAAAAAGAAGAGGAATATAAAATATATTTGCTGCCAAAATTTATGCCAAAAGTAGGTTAAAAGGGTTGCGCATGACTCCTTTTATAATGCAAAGAAATGAAGAGTTGAAAACCAAAAGACTCCTTTAAATAAGGCAAAGAAATGAAGAGTTGGAAGCCAAAACCACTCCAAGAGTTAAAAACATTTAAAAATCATTTTAAAATCCGTTTTAACTCCGTTTTCGAAACCGTTTGATATTCTCGCCTTTAAAAATAATAACCAACATATTTGAGCAATAAAAATAATTTTATCAAAAACTTTATTTTCCTCCATTTTCCAGAAATTAATTAAAATAGCCCAAAATTACGCGGGTTGTTACACTTTGATTTTCCCAAAATGGTCACAGCCCTAGGCCGTGACCCTTTTTATACGTGAAAAAAAAAATAGAGATGATCATGGACATTATAAAAAACATTGGACAGAATTTTCTCCATTTTTTAGACATTCTAAAACCTGCGTAATTTAAACCCCACACAGCCATAATGCTAAACAATAAATTGTAAAAGCCCGCGTGGTCACGGGACCCCCCATTTGAGAGCACGGCGATATTCTAAAATTTGGGTTGTGCGCTCAAATCGAAGGTTTCGTGCCCATGCAGTCAGTTCCTACGAGCTATGTTGGTCCGTGTGAGGTGTTGACACCGCTCACGGGGCCGTATGGTGGGATGTTTAGGGGTTTCGCCCTCTAACGGCATGTTTTCAAGCAAAAGTGTAGATATTTTGAAATTTGGATCGTTCTTTCAAATCGAGGGTCCCGTGGCCACGCAGTCGGTTCCTACGAGATATGTTGGTCCCGTGCGAGGTGTTGGCGCCGCTCACGGGGCCGTATGGTGGGGGTTTGGGGGTTTCTCCCTCTAACAACATGTTTTCAAGCGTAAGTGTAGATGTTATAAAATTTGGTTCATGCTCTCAAATCGGGTGACTCGTGGTCACGTGGTTGGTTCCAACGCCCTACACTGGTCCCGTGTGAGGTCTTGGCACTATTCACGGGGTCGTCTGGGGGAGTGTTTAGGGATTTTTCCCTCTAACGGCATGTTTTTAAGTCTAAGTGTAAATATTTTTAAATTTGGGTCGTGCTCTCAAATCAGGAATCCTGTGATCACGTGGTTGGTTCCTACGAGCTACGTTGGTCCCGTGAGAGGTGTTAGCACCGCTCACGGGTCCTATGGGAGTTGTTTTGGGGTTTCACCCTCTAATAGGATGTTTATAAGCCTAAGTGTAGATATTCTGAAATTTGCGTTGTGCGCTCAAATCGGGGGTCCCGTGGCCAAGCGATCAGTTCTGTACGAGGTGTTGACGCCATTCACGGGGCCGTATGGAGGTGTTTTGGGATTTTACCCTCTAACGGCATGTTTTTAATCCTAGGTGTAGATATTGAAATTTGGTCCCTACTCTCACACCGGGGGTCCTGTGGCCATGCAGTCAATTCTTACGAGCTACGTTGGTCCCGTGCAAAGTGTTGGCATCACTCACGGGCCGTATGGGGGTGTTTCGAGGTTTCTCCCTCTAACGGCATGTCTTCAAGGCTAAGTGTAGATATTCTGAAATTTGTATCGTGCTCTCAAACTGGGAGTCCCATGGCCACGCGGTCGGTTCCTACATTGGTCCCATGCGAGGTGTTGGCATCGCTCAAGGGGCCGTATGTGGTTGTTTCAAGGTTTTTCCCTCTAGCGGCATGTGTTTCAAGACAAAGTGTTGATATCCTGAAATTTGATCCGTCCACTCAAATCGGGGGTCCCATGGCCACGCGGTTGGTTCCTACCAGCTATGTTGGTCCCATGCGAGGTATTGGCGCCGCTCACGGGACCGTTTGGGGTTCTTTTGGGGTTTCACCCTCTAACAGAAAGTTTTCAAGGCTAAGTGAAGATATTCTAAAATTTGGGTCATGCTCTCAAACCGGTGGTCCCATAGCCACGCGGTCGGTTCCTATGAGCTTTGTTGGTCCCGTACGAGGTTGTGCTGCTCATGGGGCCGTATGTGCGGTGTTTCGAGGTTTCACCCTCAACGGTATGTTTTTAAGCCTAAGTGTAGATATTCTAAAATTTTGGTCGTGCTCTCAAACCGAGGTCATGTGGCCACGTGATCGGTTCTTATAAGCTACGTTGGTCCCGTGCGAGGTATTGACATCGGTCACGGGGCTGTATGGGGGGTGTTTCAGGGTTTCATCCTCTAATGGCATGTTTTCAACCCTAAGTGTAGATATTCTGAAATTTGGGTCGTCCTCTCAAATCGGGGGTCCCGTGGCCATGTGATCGGTTCCAATGTGCTACATTGGTCCCGTACGAGGTGTTGGTACCACTCATGGTGCCGTATGTTTTTTATAGGTTTCGCCCTCTATAAGCATGTTTTCAATCCTAAGTGTAGATATTCTAAAATTTGGGTCGTGCTCTCAAACCGGGGGTCCCGTGACCATGCGGTCGGTTCCTATGAGCTACGTTGGTCCCGTGCGAGGTGTTGGTGCCGCTTATGAGTCCGTATGGGGTGTGTTTTAGGGTTTCACCCTCTAATGGCATGTTTTCAAGCCTAAGTGTAGATATTCTGAAATTTGGGCTGTGATCTCAAATCAGGGGTCCCGTGGCCATGCGGTCGATTACTACGAGCTACGTTGGTCCCGTGTCAGGTGTTTGCACTTCTCACGGACCCGTATGAGGGGGGTTTCGGGGTTTCTCCCTCTAACGGCATGTTTTCGAGTCTTAGTGTAGATATTCTAAAATTTGGATCGTGCTCTCAAACCGGAGGTCCCGTGGCCATGCGGTCGGTTCCAACAAGCTACGTTGGTCCTGTGTGAGGTGGTGGGGCCACTCACGGGTCCGTACGGGGTGTGTTTCGAGGTTTTTCTCTCTAACGACATGTTTTCAATCCTAAGTGTAGATATTCTAAAATTTGGGTCGTGCTCTTATACAGGGGGTCATGTGGCCACGCGATCAGTTCCTATGAGCTACGTTGGTCCCGTGCGAGGTTTTGGCGCCGCTCATGGCGCCGTAGGGGGTGTTTTGGGGTTTTTCCCTCTAACGGCAAGTTTTCAAGACTAAGTATAAATATTCTGAAATTTGGGCCGTGCTCTCAAACCGTGGGTCCTGTGGTCACGCGGTCGATTTCTACGAGCTACGTTGGTCCCGTGCGAGGTGTTGGCACCACTCATGAGTCCAATGAGGGTTATTTTGGGGTTTCGCCCTCAAATAGGTTATTTTTAAGCCTAAGTGTGGATATTCTAAAATTTGGGTCGTGCTCTCAAACTAGGGGTCCCGTGGCCATGCGATCGATTCCTACGAGCTACGTTAGTCCCATGTGAGGTGTTGCACTGCTCACGGGACTGTATGGGGGTGTTTCACATTTTAGCCCTCTAACGGCATATTTTCATGCCTAAGTGTAGATATTCTGAAATTTGGGTCATGCTCTCAAACCGGGGGTTCCATAGCCACGCGGTCAGTTCTTGTACGCTAAGTTGGCCCCTTACGAGGTGTTGGCGCCGCTTACAGGGCCGTATAGGGGGTATTTTGGGGTTTCTTCCTCTAACGACATGTTTTTAAGCCTTAGTGTAGATATTTTGAAATTTGAATTATGCACTCAAACCGGGGGTCCCGTGTCCATGTGGTCAGTTCCTTGGAGCTACATTGGTCTCATGCGACGTGTTTGCACTACTCACGGGGCCGCTCGGGGGGGGGGTAAGGTTTCCCCCTCAAACGGCAAATTTTCAAGGCTAAGTGTAGATATTCTGATATTTGAGTCGTGCTCTCAAACGGGGGGTCTCGTGGCCACAAGGCCAGTTCTTATAAGTTACGTTGGTCCCGTACAAGGTGTTGGCACCGCTTATGGGGCCGTATGGGGGTGTTTCGAGATTTTGTCCTCTAACGGCATGTTTTCAAGCCTACGTGTAGATATTCTGAAATTTAGGTCGTGCGCTCAAACCAGGGTTCCTATGGCCACGCGTTCGGTTCTTACGACCTACGTTAGTCCCGTGTAAAATGTAGGCGTCACTCGCGGGGCCATTTCTACCTTTTCTAGGCTTGCCAATTGCAGTGTGTTTTAGAGCTCATTGAAATTGTTCTGGAAAGGGGCCCCGAATGATATGATGCATTTTTTCTCTTGGAATACTCTATCAAACTCCAAACCAAACAAGGTTCATGGGCAGCATAAGCTTGCCAGAGAAAAATAGAGTTCCAGGTGATTTGCTAATTTGTTATTGATCTCGACGCTTTACTTTTTGCTTTGTATACATCCTATATACTAGATTCCATACCCTTAGGCGGGTTTGATTTATTTAATTATTTGCTTATCAAAAGAAAAGAAAAATAGTTCTAAATCTAATGTAGTTATAAGAAATTATGATCATACTCCTTAATAAACTACCAGGTGTGTTATAATAATTGAGAGGAACCCCAAAGCACAAGGAGTAAAACGCATATGAAATCATAAAACATAACCCATGGAAAAACAAAAGATACATGAAATATTGAGCACGAATAATAACCGATAAGAACTCTTCTTTTCTTATAGTTAGCCTTGAAGCAAGCTTGCTTAATCCTCTTAGTTCTTTCTGTGAGATCCAATTCTCACTACACCAAATCTGCCCATTTGTCAAGGTCATTGACCTTGACAAATTCACCTTGTCAAGGTCAATGACCGTGACATTTCGAGGCGAGACAACTTTTTTTGTCACGGTCATTGACCTTGACAAAAAACTCGCGTTTTGTGTCACGGTCGTGTCAAGGTCAGTGACCGTGACACGTTTGTCACGGTTTATAACCGTGACATAACCGCGACCCCAATTGTCACGGTCATTGACCGTGACACGTCCGTGACAACTTTTGTCGCGGACTTGTCACGGTCAATGACCGTGACAATTCTGGGCAGAATTTAAAAAAAATCTGCTGGGCAGTATGGCCACCGCCACTGCCCAGCAGTATATTTGTACCTGTTATAGCAACGTTGTACCTGTTCCAAACATCATATATCCAACACAAACTAAAGATAATGCAAATATATATTCATGACGATATAATCCAAATATTCAAAGTAAAAACAATATACATGACGATATAATCCAAATTTAATTAAAATGGACAAACTTAAAAATAATGTTACTACACTTGGATAAAACTGAGGAGGTGAGTAGGCCACACGACATACGAATTGATGCACCCACTAATATACGTCGTGCCGCATTGTTCTCGCAACCACAATAGGGAGTTCTCCTTCCCGGGTATGACATGCGTGACGAGCACCCTGGACTCCATCTCTTGAAGCACACGTCCATGGACTATTCCACCCTTGACGATATTCGGGTCCCTCAACCCCCGCCCTATCCTCTGGCCATCAAATACGTCCAATATGAACACGCTCGGCCAACCAATTGTCGACAATGGTCTGTTGGAGGGCGTCAAATAGGGAAGTGGATCGTCGAAGTACGAACGTGTCGGTGATGAAGCAGCGAGGTCCACATCCTCGTCATCCTGCGCCTCGTCCTCCCGCACCTCCTCCTCCACCGCCTTCTCCTTCCCTTTCCCTTTCCCTTTACGGTCTCCACCCAACGTACGCTTTATGAATGCGTACATATCTTGGACCGTCGCCTCCAAACGGGACAGCTTCGCGTCGTGTGAATCCACCGTTCGAGACAACCCGGTGTCGCTCGTCTCCAATCCGATGATCCTAGATTTGGCCACCCGCGAGCTCACTCCCCTTGTCCTCCCTTTGCGATCAGAGCCAAGCACTTGGCTCAGTGCGTCTGTGGACAAAGATGCCTTGTCGGCATCAGACTGCGACGCATGCACTTCCTTAAGCTTTGCCTGAAATGACAAAAAACACATGATTAGTAATATAAGTAAACTAAAAAATTATAACGTAATTAACAATAATTAAACTGTCGGATTACTTACAATCGTGGCCGCGACGCTCGGGGACACCTCCTTGTCCTTCCCCTTCTTCGTCCGAAGAGCCACATAAGTATCGAGCATATGTGGCTTACCCCCTGGCCCACTCCCTACCCCCTGAAATAAAATAGAGTAAAGTAAAATTAGTATCGGCCCCGTAAAGAAAAATAATATCCAATAATATATTTCTGTAGTTATAGATAAATTAAATCTTACCTGCATCCTATGCTCCACCTCAGCGTAAGAGGTCTGGCCGGAGTAGTGCACGTCCGTCTTTTTAGCCCGATTTTCCCTCCCCGATTGGCGAGATGCCAATTGTCGATCCTCGCTCTCATTGTCAATGAACTTTTGCCATTGTGCCAATGAGATCGGCTCCTTGGGCGGGACGGATCCGCGCCATTGTAAAATGGACTCTCGTGTTTTTCTAAAGTGTCGTGTCCGCATATTTTTCTTCCACGTCTTGTGTTGCTCCCTCAACTGCTCCAAGACGGAATCGCGTAGCTTTGGATCCAAGTTGAATTGTTCCTGTCCAACAAATACAATGTTAGTTGCGAATAAATATAAATATAAATATAAATTGAAATATTCATATAAATATTACCTGTAGTGCCGCTCAAACACCAAACTTGAGCTCATACGGCACCTCCTTCCAAGTCATAAACCCCGGGCCGATGACCGTCTTTAGCAGCTCGAGGGATCTCGCTAAAAGCTCCGACTTGTTTTCGACGGTAATCCCAAATTTTCCATATTTGGGGAGCCTAGCGGCGGAGGATCCCTCGTCGCCTCCGCTACCACCGAACCCAGATGACATCATCATAAACAGCATCATCATCTTCGCCTTAACATCTGAAGGAGACATTTTTGCTGTAAAAAAAATGTTAATAGTACACATTTCGTTTTACCTAATTGAATTAATTGAATTAATAGTACAGATAAAAAAATGTTCCATCTATATTATAACGTATGTGTAAGTTCCGTCAATACCATTTCGTTTCAATTTTGTAATATTATGTTTTTTCCAAATATTTAAAGAGTTATTAAATGGGTGCCCCACCCCCACCCACCGCCACACACTCACGCACACCTACGCACCTACGCACACACACACACACACACACCACCCCCACCCCTTCCCACCCCACCCCTACATATATGTTAGTTGATGCCATTATATTTTTACCCTAATTAGATTCTAAGGTTATCTCAATTTATATTTTAAGTTCGTATCGATTTGTGATGTTCAAGTAGTTTGAAATGTTGGAATTATATACTATTACTTTGGCCGTTAGTTTGTGCACCAACTATTTTGTTTACCCGACCGATGAACTATTTTATAATCCTATAGAATTAAGTTTTAGAATCAAGGAATTGATCAGATATTTTTTCGAGTGATTTATAAATAATTAAATTTGAGTGCAATCATGATTTTTTCCTTAAGTTCTAGCATTACAAAACCTTATTTCTCCCCCCAAAGAATTTCAAATATCCATCTAATAACTTATAGGTATGAATCATCCTTTTGTTTTTTCATTAGTGATTTATGGTGTTTATGTGTTCTTGCTAGGGTGTATAATTGTTTGCGTGTTTATTGATTCAACTTGCATATTAGTGTTAAAAATGCTTAATTCATGCTTTTATTTCCTTCAAATACAACACCACACACACCCCACCCCACCCCCTGCCCCCCTCCACCACCCCCTCCCCCACCACACACCACCACACACACACACACACCCCACACCACCCCCTGCCCCCCTCCACCACCCCCTCCCCCACCACACACCACCACACACACACACACACCCCACCCCACCACCTGCCCCCCTCCACCACCCCCTCCACCACCCCCTCCCCCAAAACACACCACCACACACACACCGCACCCCACCCCATCCCCTGCCCCCTCCACCACCCCCTCCCCCACCACACACACACACACACCCCACCCCCTGCCCCCCTCCACCACCCCCTCCCCCCCTCCACCACCCTCTCCCCCAAAACACACCACCACACACACACACACACACCGCACCCCACCCCATCCCACCCCCTGTCCCCCTCCACCACCCCCTCCCCCACCCTGCCCCACCCCGCCCCACCCCGCCCCATGCCCCACACGCGCACACACATACACACATATATATATATACACATACACACATAAATATATACACAAATATATATATAAATGGAAGAGAGAGAGAGAGAGAGATTGGACCTGAAAGTAGAGAGAGAGAGAGCAGCGTCGATCGAGAGAGAGAGAGAGGGAGGGAACGGTGGGAGGGAAAAAAGAAGGGGGAAAGGGTTTTTGCTGGAAAAGTTGTCACGGTCGTGTCAAGGTCATTGACCGTGACAAGAATTGTCACGGTCATTGACCGTGACAAGTCCGTGACAAGTAAATTTGTCACGGCCTTGTCACGGTCAATGACCGTGACAATTAGTTGTCACGGTCGTGTCAAGGTCAATGACCGTGACATAAAACGCGTGTTTTTTTGTCACGGTCAATGACCTTGACAAGGCTGGCCGGCTGAAAGGTGACAATTTGCCCATTTTGGTGTAGTGTCTGGCACCAACTCCATCATTTTCTTTTTCTCTTCAAGAATTTTACCTCCACGGGGATTAAACCTCCTCACCTCTTATTCTGGCATATATTCCCTAGCATATAACGATGATTCCACAGTTATATATTATTCAGCAATTGACCTTCCAATATACCGTGTATTATTTACGTACTTTGAAGGTTTTTATCAAGCGCTCAAAAGGATACATCCAACGATACCTAATGGGACCACATAATAAGGATTCATCATATAAATGCAAAAGTAAGTGGATGCTGATATCGAAGAATGACAGAGGAAAATATTTCTCTAATACAAAAATTGCCTCGCTAAAGATGATTTTACAGCTTTAATGTGACTTCTGATTACTAGTTTTGTAGAAACTAGGGTAAAACACAAACTTATTTGCATAATTTCCCGATGGAGATCTTTATGTTCAGATAAGCAATACCGAAATAATAGGGGGATTAATTGAATGATTACATGCCAATAGTGACACTTGCACTGTTTTAACTCATTTGCTTGGTAGCTTACTACCCTACGTAAATTACCAAAATAACCCGTTAGAGTCTTCAAGTTTCACGTGTCTAAGAGGATCTTCTTCTCACTAGTAGTCAAAGTAAAAGAAGCCAGAGAGGTAGAAATACCTCCTCTTGTAGGATTATTTTTTAACCAGAGTTTCTTCTTTAGCTTCATATACTGTAGATCTCAGCCGGCCTGCTCTCCATCTTTGGAATGATATCCCCCCAAACATGTTCCTATCAGATATTTTATAAAAATCTTCTCTGTGTGCATCACATCAATTACAGGCCTTACACGATGATTTTTCCAATATAGCAAATCAAAAAATATTGATCGCATGGACCATGGTTTTACTTTACTAGGGTCTTTAGGATCTACCCTTACTTTACGCTTCAAGTTTAAAAACTTGGGGTGCTTTCCTATGTACCTATTACCCGTAGTCACAGATGCCGCCTTCTTCTCGATCTGCTGACCAGAAAGCTGAGCAAGTGCCATCCAAAACTCTTGACTAATAGGATAAAAGTTAAACCTGAAAGGGTGACTGGTCGGTAGAAATCTATGATGACCTGTGTAACTCATTTTACTACTATGTTATAGCCAAGTGGCTTAAATTTCCTCCCCACATATGAGACATCCATAATAACCATGAACATTACAACCGGACAAGGTCCCATAAGCAGGAAGGTCGTGGATCGTCCACATCACCATTGCTTTAAGTGTGAACCCTTCACCCTTGTGATAGTCGAATGTCGTCATGCCATTATCCCATAACTCTGTAAGTTCTTCGACTAATGGGTCTAAGAATATATCAAAATTATCTCTTGGAGCCTTCGTCCCGAGAATCAATAAAGATAACAATCTGAACTCCTTTCTCATGCACAGTGTTAGAGGGAGACTTAAAGGCATCATGAGAACTGGCCAATAACTCTAATTAGTACTTAAATTACCCAAAGGGTTAAACCCATCAGTTGAGATTGCAAGACAAATGTTGCGCAGTTCCTTTGCAAATTCATGGTGTCGTGCGTTTGAAATTTTCCAGATGAGTGAATCAACCGAATGACGCATCAGATTCCCACCCACCTCGCATCGAGCATGCCATGTCATGGCCTCCGCTATCCACGGTACGGTAAAAAACCATTTTAACCGCGGCCCAAGTGGAAAATACTTCAAAACCTTTTGTGGGACTTGCAAGATCTTTTGATATTTTACAGGTTTGTTATATACCTTCTCATAAACGACATATTTAGGCTTATCTCATACTGGATATTCATCCTTCTCTCCGTGCTAGTTGCAGTACAATATTCAATCATACTTTCATGTATGAATAAATTTATATTCAATCCCAAACCTTCAATCTCTTCTTCATGGTACGATAATTGTCTGGTAACGTGTTATTTTTTGAGAGAATTTCTTTAACCCACTTAAGAATTCCTATTATGTTGTTCCTAGACAAACCAAAATGACTCTTCAAATTATTCAAACCAAATATTGCATATAATACCGAGTGATCTTCATCATAATATTTATACAACGGTCTAGCCCCATCGGCTTTCAACCATATATATTCTCGGTCTCCTAGTAGTTCAGTATCAAATTGTTCATTGTCCACATTATATTTCTCCATAGGTTGGTGATTTTTATCGTGGTGGACTCCGTAAGCATCACCAATTAGGTCAGTCAATGGACGATGCATTGGAGAATCATTTATCACTTCCAATCATTGGTGTTATGTTATGCAGTCGGTTACTGGTAATTCTTAGAGAACATAAGGTACATATTTTTCACCATGGTATGTCCACTTGCTATAATCTTGGCAAAGTCCCCACTTTATTAAATGTAACTCAACATCTTCTAAAGATTTGTATTTTTCGTTAATATAATGGGTGCACGGATGTAAGGACATTTTTCTCATGTCCAACATGTTACATTTATGTATGTCGTACGCCGCTACATTTGGCACGTCACCTCACGATCTCACATAACGGCCTCTATCCGAATTCTGGGAATCAAGCATTCAACATCTCCATTAATATGTCTCACATCTGCCTCAACGACTTCACGGTCCAAGATTTTAGGGACTTAATGCAAGTGGTACGCAAGGGAAGTCAAAAACAGTGAAAAAAGGCACGATAGGAGAGTTCAAGGGCATTTTCGTAATTTCACATCCATAGTTCGGAGGTCTGGTCAACTGGAAAGTTGAAGAGCTCGCCGCAACGAAGATACCGGAAGAAACGGGACCTCAATCCGAGCTACAGTGAAGAAGTTATGACCTTTTGAAGTTGGAGAAAATTCCTTGAAGAATGCTGTTTTTTAACCCCATACCAGAATGGTACAACCAAACCGGTTCGGTGTACCCCAGATGGGGTTCGGTGTACCTGTACGCTGATAAGATTTTTAGAGTTTTAAAAAAGCGGAACTCTTCATTCTTTTTCCTATAAATACCAACTTCGGGGGAGTTGTTTTGCAAGACTTTAGAAGACGTTTTTGAGAGTCCAAATTACTCTAGTCTTCATATTTTTTTAGTCCCAAGACTCATGTTTTGATTCACACAATTGCCAAACCTTTGTGAATCTTTTTGGTAACCCAAGAACACAACTTTGGTTTGTTCAACCCTTGTGGAGGAGACCGTTCTTCTTCTTCATTGCAGCCCTACTAGAAAGGGATAATTCCAGCCGCCGACATAGGAACCGACACCTGCGGGTATTTCTGTGTCACACTGTTTCTAGCCGTTGCTTTGAAGGTTTACCGAAGACACCGTGCGTTACACTTATGGGCGATTATCAGGTTGTATGTAAGTCAATGGTCTTTTAAATTCTTTAAAGTTCTAGAAATAAAAGGTTTTTACCCGGAAGGGGTTTTTTCCTCAATTGCTCGTCTTTATTTTACCATGCATGGCTTGAGTGATTTATCTTGATTAGATGCATGTGTAGGGGCTGTTTTAATAGACTCTAATTAAATAAGGGTTACTTAAAAAACTTGCGAATTTAATTTAAATCGATATTACACGACGTTTTCAAATTGGTATCAGAGCGGGTTACACTAATTTATCGCGTGATCCTGATTTTTCGAGGATTTATTTTTTTTGATACAATTTGACTTCTCACGTCGTCAAATTGGTATCAGAGCCTGTTGCACTAAGTTATTGTGTTTTGATTCTGATTTTGCACAAAAATGGATTTTGATGGTTTTGATGATCTTCGATGTCAAATTTTGGAAAATTCACACAAACTATTGTTTTAAATCTTCTGTTGAAAACGAATCTGAGAGGTGTCCTTGTTGTGAGGGTGTTGGTCACACATTACATGAGTGTACCACAAATTTAAAGAAGAAATTGAATAAATCGATTTCTCATGTTTCTACCCTTAGTGATTGTGATTCGAAAGAAGAAGTTTTTTATGCTTCTAGGCGAGAGTTTCCCATCCGTGTGATTAGTGATGATAGTGAAAGTGATGGGAGTGTGGATGAAAGTGAGGAGGAAAGTGTAGATGAGCATGACTTGCAAACTGCTTTCAATGAACTTTATGCTGAAACTTTGAAAACAAAGAAAGAAAATTTGAAATTGAAAGCTCAATTAAAAGAGTGTGCCATAAAAAATAATGATTTTTTAATTAAAGAACTTAGGGCACATGAGAAAATTTTGAAAGAGAAGCTTGAGTATGTCGAGGGTGAGAGAGATAGTCTTAGAGGGTTGATGGAGACTATGAAAAAGGAGCTTTTAGAGTTTGAGGATTCTAAACTAGTACTTGAATCTAGGATAGGTGAACTTGAGGTGAAATTGAAAGATTCAAGTAAAATGAAATTTGATTTGGAGTCTAGGTCTGGAAAACTTGATAAGATTTTAGGCACAGTCGAGATCAAAACGGATAGGGGTGGGATTGGTCTTGAAAAATATGTTGCACCCATTCCCACACGTGTGAGAGAACCTCCTAGGATCATTAGGAGAGACCCACCTAGGCAAATTCGGAGAGAGCAACCGATAAATTTGAGGAGAGGGCCACCTTTAGGGAACACAAATCGCCCGATTTACTCTTGCACACATTGTGGTAGGCAAGGTCATCTTAGGCACTTTTGTTATAAGCTTTTAAATGGACCTAAGAAGGTTAATGAAAGAATAAATTCTATTCCCAAAACCCCCACACTTCGTTACACATCAATTTGGGTTAGAAAATCGGATTTAGAGGCTTATGGTTTATTTGTCCACGATTCCCGTTTGCTTGCACGTAATTCACCCCATGTGAAATCTTTTGGTTGATTGTGATTGCATGTTTGTCATACACTAGTTGTGGTTTCATGATGTATTTTTACTAGTGTGATGACTTGTACCTTTTGTATATATTTTTTTTGAAAATTTTTGAAAAATACAAAAAAAAATTAGTTTGTTAAAATTTTTAGAAAATCCAAAAAGATTTTTGTATTTTGTTTGCACCTTTTATGGATGAACACTTAGGATGACCGAGTCACAACATCATTCCATTATTTTCATGTGACTATTTGATAGTGTTTTGAGACAATATGTCAATTTCATCCATGTGCTTTATAATGTTTGGAGTCATTAAGATGTAATTAATTGTTACTTCCTACATGTTTGACTCATGTTTCCTTTATTGCACACATGCACGGATTTATTTGATTATTGTGCTTGTCTTATCACATGTTGGTTGGGTGTTTTCACTTCAATCCTGTCCTTAAAACGAACCAAGCGCGATAATTTTTTTTTGATAAGGAAATTGTGCATATAAGAACCGTTTTGTGAGTTTGTATGCTTTATTTAAAAACGGGGAGGGGCTGCGAAAGGTAATTATCTATCCTTTGCGCAAAAGCCACCGTTAAATTGGACCTAAAAAATGGAGGTATTTTATTATCCGGGGTCCAAAGAGGTTTAAAAGAGCCCGAAAAAATTGAAAGGCAATAAAAAGATATTCATGCCAAAAAGGGGCCATTTAGGTTTTTGCACCAATTCTCCAATGTTTGAGAATTTAGATTACCTCTAAAAGAATATATATATGAGGGAGTTTGGTTGGAGAATTTATAACGGGTTTGCACGTCCTTGAAATTTTTGAAAATGCGCTATATACTTTTGGACGTTATTGGTGTGAAAATCATTTGACTTTGATTTGTTGATTTGCATAAAACGATGTCATCTAAATTCAACAAACGTTTACACTTAAGGATACCTTTGATGTTCATTCGTTAGGAGTACACGTATGCATCGTGCACATATGATTGATTGAGTTGATTTACCTATCGAATGTGTTCACACCCATTCATTCCATTTCCATGACTTGGTTGTTTGAGTCTAAATCCATGGTGTGATTTTTGTTTCATATTTGTTCATATTGGTATCTTATTTTTGTATGAAAAATTTGAAAAAATCAAAAATAGTTTGTGTATTTTTTTGTATACCGTGACACCCCGATTTTGCTTGTTTGATTCATTCATCTTATTTGTCTATTTGGGGACATCATAAAAAGGGGGAGAAAGAATTATCTTATTCTGGGGGAGTTTGAATTTTGGGGGAGTTTTTGAGATTTGTCTTATGCTTATCATATATTGGTATCTATGTTTATCTCATTTCAAACTCGATACGTCACTTTGGTATTTTGCTTTGTCTCATGTGTGTAGGTACTACATTGATGATCTCTGAATTGCACACCCTGATGAGAAAAGATTTGAGATTCCTGAAGATTTGTAGAACAAACGATGAAGACTATTCATTTGTACCTTTTCCAGTTTTGGGTTCATGGGAGGGTAGATTTGTATAGGCAATTTCATATTTTATAATTCGGATTTTTTATGTATGTACCGGCATAGACATAGGGGGAGATTTGTAAGGACATTTTTCTCATGTCCAACATGTTACATTTATGTATGTCGTACGCCGCTACATTTGGCACGTCACCTCACGATCTCACATAACGGCCTCTATCCGAATTCCGGGAATCAAGCATTCAACATCTCCATTAATATGTCCCACATCTGCCTCAACGACTTCACGGTCCAAGATTTTAGGGACTTAATGCAAGTGGTACACAAGGGAAGTCAAAAACAGTGAAAAAAGGCACGATAGGAGAGTTCAAGGGCATTTTCGTAATTTCACATCCATAGTTTGGAGGTCTAGTCAACTGGAAAGTTGAAGAGCTCGCCGCAACAAAGATACTGGAAGAAACGGGACCTCAATCCGAGCTACGGTGAAGAAGTTATGACCTTTTGAAGTTGGAGAAAATTCCTTGAAGAATGCTGTTTTTTAACCCCATACCAGAATGGTACAACCAAACCGGTTCGGTGTACCCCAGATGGGGTTCGGTGTACCTGTACGCTGATAAGATTTTTAGAGTTTTAAAAAAGCGGAACTCTTCATTCTTTTTCCTATAAATACCAACTTCGGGGGAGTTGTTTTGCAAGACTTTAGAAGACGTTTTTGAGAGTCCAAATTACTCTAGTCTTCATATTTTTTGAGTCCCAAGACTCATGTTTTGATTCACACAATTGCCAAACCTTTGTGAATCTTTTTGGTAACCCAAGAACACAACTTTGGTTTGTTCAACCCTTGTGGAGGAGACCGTTCTTCTTCTTCATTGCAGCCCTACTGGAAAGGGATAATTCCAGCCGCCGACATAGGAACCGACACCTGCGGGTATTTCTGTGTCACACTGTTTCTAGCCGTTGCTTTGAAGGTTTAACGAAGACACCGTGCGTTACACTTGTGGGCGATTATCAGGTTGTATGTAAGTCAATGGTCTTGTAAATTCTTTAAAGTTCTAGAAATAAAAGGTTTTTACCCGGAAGGGGTTTTTTCCTCAATTGCTCGTCTTTATTTTACCATGCATGGCTTGAGTGATTTATCTTGATTAGATGCATGTGTAGGGGCTGTTTTAATAGACTCTAATTAAATAAGGGTTACTTAAAAAACTTGCGAATTTAATTTAAATCGATATTACACGACGTTTTCAACGGACACAAAATCTTCCCACTTTTGAGGTTCTTAAAAGTGTAGCTATTAAATTCTTGAACGCCTTTAACATAACTACTAGCTATTCGATCAGTCTCCCCTATCCACTCTTTGTATTGTGAAAAATACATTTAATAATATTCAAATTGCAGTCCCGTGTTAACATGATAAAATAAATATCATGTTGCATAAATATCACGTTGCATAGTAAAGCACTAATATAGTGTCAAAGCAAAGCACTAATATAGTGTCAACAACGCACCAATCAATCAAACTATGCAATAACTTAAATACAAGAACACACCAATCAACGATACTACACAACCACTTAAACTCAAATTAAATAAATTTGCCGAGTGATATTATTACAACATAAGAAAAATATTACTACATCTTCATCAAACGACAAACTAGCCAAGTGGTAAAAGAGTTTAAATAATTTTTCAACAAATTCCCTTCTCCGTTGTCGACGTGCACTGGAGCATCTTCGTAACTGACATATACTTTATCAACCAGGATCTGACACTCACCCTCCTGCAAAGGTCGATTATGTACTAAAGTTCCTCCTTGAGTGGATATGAGCGTGCACACCCCCAACGACAAATTTACCGCTCAGGTCCTTCATATAGTATTTCTTATAGTCAGCGTGGGTTGTTGACGATGATCCAAGACCTGTGGGATGCTGAGGTGCTAAGAAGGGGAATGTTGAAGGAGGAACCGACATCTGTAAGGGGAATGGAGAAGGAGGAAAATTTTGATGAGGTAAAGGGAAATCGGGATGCATTGGGGGTTGCAGGGGTATATGACCGGTTAAAAGGGACACAATTTATGAAAGTTTATCATTCACACCTCCCAATTCATTTTGAAGCCCGATTACATCCCCTTCAGTCCTAGAATAACGTTCATCGTTGGATGAGAAATGCTTACTAACAGAAGAAAGACCGTCCACAATAGGTGCGATGTGTTTGAATCTTGTTTTTGACATATGCGACCATAAACCTCTCGTCCTCCATCTATGGTCCTTCCCCAAGGTCTATGCAAGGGAATCATTATCAATGTCGTTGAACGGACTTGAAGTTGACTGACTACTAATAGACTCTATTGATTCTAAAGTCTTAGCCAAGTGAGGAGGTAATTTACTATATTTGTCTCGTCATGCATGCACATACAAGTTGGCCCTATTCGATGTCTTTCCTTCATCTGGGTTGCCTTTTGTCTTGATCGACCACTCATTCTTCAAATCTTCATAAGATTTCGAACCAAGCCGGTGGACATTAGTTTTTTTGGCCCTATTCTACTTGTTTTTCTCCCTTTGCATCATTTTCGAGTCCTTTACCCGATTTTCCAAAAAATTATTCCATTGACCGACTGGCATATCAACATTTGAAGGGACTTATTCTTTGAGTGCCAAAATGTCCGAGCTCGATGCTCCCTTAGGGAAATGCTTCTACCTAAGGTTTCTTTGATATGTTCAGAGTTGTTCAACAACCCGAGAAATAACCTTATTTTTTGAGTTTGAGAAAAATGAAAATAATTTGTTGAGTTGCTCGTAGATGTCATCTTTAATAGCTTTATCTACGAGGTTCCAATTGTCAGCTCCTCCCACTCCCACATTCATATTTACCAGGACAAACACTGGGATTTAAATTGTTGAACGTGATTCTTATCCCCTGTGGGGTTATTTCCCAATGGGCTTCTTCTCAATTGACCCAACAGTTTCAAGAGCGTTGGACCTGTCTGTTGAATTAATGGGAGTACCTTGCCTACTATAACTCGTAGTAGGGGAGTGAACCATTAGTGGAGTTGAGTATTGCTCACCAACTGGTGATGAGAATTCTCCACGTGGTGGTTTCACATCCTCGGTTAGAGCGTTATTTCCATTACCGCCCGACAGTATCTACAAAAATAATAAAAGTTCAATGTGTATCTATAATAATAGATGCATAATTTCAAAGTTTAATTTGAAAATATAACTAACAAAATAAATTTTTCAACCATATATTATAATCAACCTTTTCATGGTAAGACTTTAGCAAAAGTTCATTGTGTCTGATCTCCATCCAGTCGGGATTTATTTTTAAAAACCTATGGATTTTTGCAAGTGGCCAATTAGGAAGAAGAATATCTATAATGGACGCATAGATGTTAGCGACATGAACTCCAAATCTCATCATCTTCAGCCTATTGGCAAGATTGAGTTTGACATGGATGTGTCGCGAGGCATCACAGTCTTCGGCAATGCTCTTTGTACGTAATTCTATCCATAATGGGTCAATTTTTTTCTGTTTTCTTTAACAGTGTAAACAAGGTCAGTGTTGTATCAGGATTATGTACACGAAATATATATTTTACAACTTCATCCCAGCATTCTGGTAGGGAACACAGAATACGATTAAGCAAGTACTCTTGCTGGAGACGGACTTCATGGTTTACAAAGTAGTTAAATTGTTCGATATTACTATTCCAATACCAATAAATCGAAGTACCCTCTGAATGAGGCTCATTAATGAAAAAGGTACGAGTGCGGTCCAATTGCAACCTTTCACACTCTTGTTGCCATTTATTATCACCATGACTCATTTTTCTTGAGAAAAATGAATGATGGCGTGAATATTATTCGTATAAATAATGGCTCTAATGAATCATTAACTAGTTATTATGTACGAGGGCGTGAATTCAGTGCACATATACACACATAAATACATACAGATCGGAGATCCTGTGACTACTCGATCGGTGGTCAGTTCCTGCAGATTACATTGGTTAGTTTCTGGTTGCTTTACATAAAGATATATGAATGCAATTGTGGAGTCACTTTGGATTGAATACTCCCAAAATATACCTCACTTTTTTAGGCTTTATGATTTCGCAACTGACATTGCTTGTAATTGAAGCAGAGAACGGTACAACCCAGGTCACGAAAATCTTTGTGACCCGACCTTTGATTTCCTTCACATAAAGACTACTTTCTCACTCATATTAAGTCTTTGTTTTACAATGGAAATTCCCACCAATAATATGGCATTTGATAAGAAGAGAGTGGAATCAAACTATAGTTGCATAACAAGCCTTACTTTCCCTCACTCTCCTAAGCAAAATCGAACTCCACCATCTAAAATCAGTAATGGAACCACTTTCTATAGTTGTAAAAATCCAGGACACCAGTCCAAAGACTGTCTAGACAAAACTCCAAAGAAACCAGCGGAGCCACGTAGTCTCCCATGAGTGAATCCCGTGTATGCGTGTGTATCTCACCGTTAATTTATTAGGTTTTGAATACCTAATTTTGTCATTTAAGCCAACAATCCCTAAAATAAATCCTAACACCAACCCTAAAATTAACCCTTACAAACATTAGTCCTAAAATTAACCCTTATAAACATTAGTCGTAAATTAATCCCTTACAAACATTACCCCTAACCATTTACTTTTTTTGGCTACACAACCCAAATGAAAAAAGTAGTCACATACACATATACGGTCATATAGGTTTTGTAGTGATATAGTAATTGGCTACACACACATACAATATACAAACATAAACAATACACACACACATAGACATACAGTATACATACACAGTATACACACATATATATACACAATACACACATATATAGTATGCACATATACATACACATATACACACACATACACACATAAAAATGCACACATAGAGAAATACACACATATATACACACACATAAAGACAAATGCACAAAATATTACCTTTGAGATTGAGTGAAAAATTTGAAATTGATATTGAAATCGTCGGAGAAGAGCCAAAATCGCCAAAGAGAGGAAAAGTTGGGAGGGTTTAGAAATTTTTGAAATGAAAAGTTTGTCTGGGAATTAAGTATAAAGACACTGGTCACGACCCTAAGCCGTGACCACATGTCGTGGCCCCTTTAATTTTTAACACACCATCGTGTAAATAATACATTGGTCATGGCCCAAAGTCGTGACTCGATTCCTAGGATGGCCATGGTCTTCAGGCGAGACTATCTCAGTGTTTATAGTCACGGCCTTAGATCATGACCCCATCCGAGGCCACATTTGGAGGGAAAATTGGTGCCATAATGGTCATGCATGGGTCACGGCTATGATCCGTGACCCACACGAGTCGACAAAAGGGTTCGTGACAACATACAAGACGATGCATGACCACACTGAGTCATGGAGTTGGTCACACCCACTTTGTATATGATCATGGCTATGGGCCGTGACCATTTGTAGGATTTGGTGTAGTAAGTTTTTGAATATTTTCAATTCCTTATTTAACATAAGTGATCTTATCCCCGAGCCTAGAGCTGTGTAAAAAATCTTAAGGTCATTGCCTGAAAGATTTAATGCCAAAGGTACGGTCCTAGATTCCCTACGTGGTGTCGATACTATAAGAGGCGAAGAACTTGTAGGTGACCTCCAAACCTATGAGATGAACACGTGTCCTCCAAAGAAAAAGGATGAAAAGGGAGATAAGGGTATTTCTTTAAATTCCCCAAAGGAGGATATGTCGGATTCTGATAGTGATGATTATCTTGATGCTTAAGAGATAGCAAGGTTTCCTAGGAAGTTCAAGAAATTTCTTAAGCTTAGAGATGAGAAGAGTTTTTAAAAGAAACATAAGAACTTTAATAAACCTGATAGGAAGAATAGGGATGGTCCTAATAAGGTTAATAATTGGGAAAAGTGATTTGAATGCCAAGGTTTGGGGCATTATTCTCGTAAGTCCCCCACTAGACTAAGGAAGGAGGCCAAGAAACCAAAGGTATACAATGCCACCCTTAGTGATAGTGAGTTAAAAGTGGAACCTGATTCTCCCATTGAGCGTAACTACACAACATTCATGGCTAGTCATGAGAATGCCACCCTTAGTGATAGTGAGTTGAAAGTGTAACTTGATTCTCCCATTGAGCGTAACTACACATGGATAGTCATGAGATATTAGATGAAAATTTTTCTCCCTATTAAGATAATCATGAGCATGAAAGTTTTGAGGTCCAGTCTTTAGATTTCCAAGCTAGTGAATAGGATAGTGTTGAAGAAGAAGAAGAAGAAGAAGAAGAAGAAGAAGAAGAAGAAGAAGAAGAAGAAGAAGAAGAAGAAGAAGAAGAGGAAGAAGAAGAAGAAGAAGAAGAAGAAGAAGAAAAAGAAGAAGAAGAAAGAAAGAAAGAAGACGAGGAAGAAGAAGAATAAAAAGAAGAAGAAGAAGAGGAAGAAGGAGGAGGAGGATGAAGAGGAAGGGAGTGAGATTCAAATGGCCTTTCGTGATTTGTACACCAAGTTATTAAAGTTAAAAAAGTACAACTTACATTTGGAATTTATGATAAACGAACATGTCATATGTAATAATTCAAAAGTGAATAAAGGTCTTGGGTCACGTGAGAAAACTAAGGAGAAGCTCGATTCTATTGAGAGAGAGAGAGATACAAGATTCATGGTTTGATGGAGGTTTTGAAGAAGCATCTTCTTAAGTTTGAAGAGCCTAGACATTTGCTAGAATCTAGGATTTTACAGCTAGAAGAGAAATTAGGAGACTGGAGTAATGTCAAATTTAATTTGGAGTCTAGGTTAGAAAAGTTGGATAAAATATTAGGCACCATCCGAATAAAAAAATGGCAATTGTGGTATTAGATTCGATAATAAAAATACTTCTGCTGCTAAAGCCAAGACCAATGTTTTGAGACAAACAGTCGTTGTTAAGGAGTTAGAAAAAGTTAACCTAATGGTAAAATTCCCCGTGTGTACACTTGAACACATTGCATTCGGAAATTTAACCTTAGGAATTTTTATTATGATCTTAGAAAAGTTCATAGGAAGTCTAGGAATAGTGTCACCGAGGTTTCCTAAGACCAAGTTCGTCATGCTACACCTATGTGAGTTAGGGGATCTGGTTTGGAGGCGCTTAATGTTAGATTTGTTGACTATCACATGCTATCACGTGATTCTTTGCATATTATATCTTATGAGTGATTGTGGTTGCATATTTTCATACACATGCTTTTGTACTTCATGTTATATGCTTTTGCTAGTTATATAATGTTTATCTTTTTTATATTAATTTTCCATTTTTTAGAGGTCTTATTAAGAAAAATATAAAAATATTTTATTTGTCTTTTGATTCATTTTAAAAAATTATTTAAAATCTCAAAAACATTTTTTTTATGTGTACCTTGGTTCATTTTGTGTGGCATATCAATAAGTTTGAATCCCATTCCTTCCATGTATCCATATGACTAGGACATTTGATTATGATTTTTAATCTTAGGATTGTTCTTAATTATGCTTGCATGGCGTAGTTCGAAATTGATTTTCTTTTATGGATTCACTTTGTAAATACCTCTGCACATACTTTTCATGAGCTCTTTTGAATTTTACTGCCTATGTTGCATGAGCTAAGTGAGGCGTTATCCTATCAATCATGTTATATACATAATATTTTTTCACTATGGAGGATTTGTGCATGTAAGAACCATTATGTGAGCTTCATCTTATTTGATAAAAATATGAGTGTGCAATGGGAAAGGACTACGAAATGAGAAATCGCCTTAGAGTGAAAGGACATCGTTGGCAAGAGCCTAAAGGAAAATAGAGGCAAAAGAAAAGAAAATTTACCAAGGCCAAAATTTTGCATTGATGCTTCAAAATTTAGCATCTTAAAAAAAGGAATATATATATATATATATATATATATATATATATATATATATATATATATATATATTAGGGTGTTAAGTTGAATACCAATATATTTTGAAAATGATTCCTAGTTGAGCTTAAATGATTGGTGTTATTGATCCAAGAATCATGAAGATCTATAGGCTAGTGTGAATTGTAAACGTTT
This sequence comes from Sambucus nigra, assembly GCA_949130495.1. Classification (NCBI taxonomy): domain Eukaryota; kingdom Viridiplantae; phylum Streptophyta; class Magnoliopsida; order Dipsacales; family Adoxaceae; genus Sambucus; species Sambucus nigra. Next base: position 540,599,490 of record OX422207.1, on the reverse strand, counting down.
GTCCTTTATGAGTTCTTTATTTTTCACCTATCAGGCTAACCGAAGTTGATAAGTTTTGTGGTCAAATAGAACTTCTTGGATATTTTTGAGTGATTAGGTCATATTTCTTTATTTCTAGTTCACACCCCTTCACTCCATCCCACTTTTGTTTAGACACATTGATACTATGCTAATGTGAAAAACTTATGTGTTGTGTGTCTCTTTGTGGTGTCTATACCTATATATATGCTTATACATCATTGGTACATGTTCGGTTATATATATACTACGGTATCCTTGTGCCTAAAGGCACAAAAATAATTTTCCAAAATAGAAATTTGTGGTTGAAGTCGTAAAACTTCTGTATTGTAATATAAATAAATGTAACCACTTTAGGAAATTAGAGTTGAGTTTCCATTGTTTATCTAATCATCTACCTTGCTTAAGGAATAAAAAAATGATGCTCCAACCATAATCCTAATAGTCCATAACAACCATACATTTATTTATAAGGTGTATATTTTTGTAGGATTACACCTTGTCTAGTCCTAAAATATAATGAAGAAAAATTATACACAACCACAAAACAACATAAAAGTTTGAGTTCATATATTTAGTTCATAATTTTAACACTAAATAGATAAATAAATGGGCGACTAAAGATAATGAATGAAACTTGAGAGAAAAACAACTTCAAATATTCTAATATCATATTCATTTTAGAAAGCTCCTATATGCGAACCATGGTCTTTCATATTTGTAGAAACATATAGATTGCAATCAACAACATAAAAAAAATATTAAACATTTAAACTACTGAATGATAGCTCAAATAAACAAATTAAGAATGTTTATATGATAATTGATAATAGCACATAAAGTCGCGTCAAAACCGTGTCATAATTATTCGAATAGTGCTAGTGTCAAAGCCATGTCATATTTAGTCAAATTGTGAGTGTCAAAGTCGTGTCATGCTCTTTTTGATTATTTTGGTACAAAATAGTGTCATGCAAGTTTACAGGTTGTGCCTTAATTACTTTCAACTATAAACGGTCATGTGTGTCTCAGCATCCAGTGACCAATATAACAATAAATACGCATAAATTTTTGTAGATAAAACCAATATAACAATAAATAAATCATGAATAATGTGATTATAAACTAAGTTAGTCAAATATACCGTCAAAATAATTACATTAAATATAAAAACAAACTCCAGTTAAATATACTTTGAAACATATACCGTGTTAAACTCATTCGAAGCCAAAGCCTACCCCATTTGAAAAGAAATAACGTATAAGGGCAAAAATTCATTTTGAAAAGTGATAACATATAAAGCCTACCACATTTTGAAAAGTAATAACATATAAAGCCAAATCCAAAGTCACTTGTTAAGGTATCTAGGTGTGAATATGGTAAAGCTCGTGTCGGTGGCACGATGAGAATAGGGAAGGACTATTGTACATTTAGATAATAAAATTTCATAAACATTCTTTACCTAGCACCTGACTTGAAAAATAAATACCAAAATCTGCATTAATCACAAAGATCACTGGATAAATGTTTAAATACCAATATCGGCATTGATTAAGGGTGAAAAGCAGTTCGTGTCAAATAGCGATCGTTGTTTTCTGTTCACTGCCTTAATACAAAAACCTAAACTTATGACTACACTCTTTTAAGGGAGTATAACGGCCAAGTCCGGGTATCGAAAAATCCATAGAGGCGAGTTGCTAGAATTTAATTGGTTTAATACTTTTAAAATAATAGTGTAAAAGGTAAGTATAAACAAAAAGGAAAAGATGCAAAAAGGGAAAGATTAAACTAGGTGAGTGTAAATTAAACTACGTTAACAAAGCGAATAAAAACTATAGGTTGCGTCGGATATCCCTCACCCCGAGTTAATTAGTATAAAATGGTTACATGGGTCGTCGAGTTATTAAAACTGCCCCTCGTTTCGACAGTTATTTAAATCAATAGTTGTCACACCCCTAAATTCGCATAAAAGTCTAATATGATTTTGGCGTCAACAAATACCCTGGAAATTACGCACGCAAGGTCGTAATCACGGAGCATACATGATATACCCCATTAAATCTTCTAAGTGTAATAACTAGGACAACGCACTCGAAATAGACTCGTAAAACTCCAGCACCAAAGCAAAGCAACATGTCAACCCTAGGTGAGTTCAAACCTAGACTAATTTAGCTAGAAAGCATGATAAAAACGCGATAAATAAACACGATAAATCTACACTAGAAAGAAACTAAAGAAAGCATGTAAATCTAATTAACAAAGCAAGTAAATTAACTATAAAGCAAGAAAATAAAGGAAGGCAACTAAATTAATAAGATTACATACATCAAAGTGGGCAAAACAACCAAAGTGGTGGAGTAGGAAAAAGCTCCATACAAACCCTAAACTAATGTAAAATTTAAGATATCTCTCTCAAATGAGATAAAAGAGTATATATACAAAACCCCAAAATGGCAAACTTGTAATTAGAAAAGCTGAGAAAAACAGGGGATCGATCGATCGACCCCTTTGGTCGACCGATCGATCGGTCAGGTCTCAGCCCACTGTGAAAGCTTGGAGGAAAATTCTGAAGGGTCGATCGATGGACTCTTTTGGTCGATCGATCGATCAAGCAGGTCTGCAACAAGCTGCCCCTTGTTTTAGTTCATTTGGAATTCTCTTCCGCTAATATCGTCGTAACTTCTTCATTCGGACTCAGAATCACGCATCGTTTATGGCCACACAAAGATTTTAAGGAGGGATACAACTTCCGTGTAGATATCAGACCATGCGCCCAAACTGTAAATTGACCGAATTGCCCTTGCGCGTGCGGATACGTACGAAACTTATCTGGAATGCATCCAAACTCCATACTTGGTACCTAAATACCTAAAAAAGCCCAATTATACCTCATATAGAATGTTAACAATATAAAACAGAGGTTGTCTAGTTAACGGGCTTAAATATCGAGACTAAGGCACCCGAGGGGCTAAAATACGTAGGTTCAAGGGTATAAATATGTAATATTCGGTACGAATCACACCCCTTAACTTACATATTGCTAGTCCCTAGCAATGAAATAGGATGCAAAAAGAACTACAAGAAAACTAAAAGCTAGATACAAGTACAAAATGGGATGAAAAAGAAATAAAAAGATAAGGCCACTTTCGCGGGTAAACGATTTTTATTTAGCATATGCACTAAGCCGTTAAACCCCTAGGTTACCCTAGTGGACGAGTGTCATCTCGTGAGGGTTTTCAGGGATGAAACCCACAAACATAATACAGTTTCCTCAAAATATGCCCAATCGATCAAGTGACAAACTCAACAAAAACGAAAAAGGTTTCATACGCATTATTAGCAAAATGAACGAATTCAAACGAAAGTTCAAATCATTAACATTATAGAATGCACCTCATAGAAAGGAAACCTTAAAATGTGGGAGGGGAGTGAGCACATGCAAAGTGTGATTTGGTAAAAACTTTTATAAATCGAATAAATATTAAAGCAAGCATATATTCAATCCTCACGGGCATTACACTCATCAAGTTAATTCACTTGAAATAGGGAGTTAACACATGGTACTTGTAGGCATAAAGAGTAAGTGTAAATGGAAACTAGGTCGCACACATGTCACAAATGAAGAACGCTATATATAAAATGGAAAATTGTAATATCAATGAAAGATATCGCTCATTAAAAGAGGCGAAATGCATTTTCATAGATTATCAACTATTTTGACTTTTAAATTAAACGCACCCTAATATCACATAGGACTTTATAGGGTTGTAATGTAAGTTTGGGGTTAAGGTACGAAATGAAGGATATGTATGTACGGATTCAAAGTGTTTGGAGATGAAAACTCGGGATGATGGGAAAATGCGGGCAATTCCAAAAATTGGAAAATACAATTCATAAAAGGCATTGAATATAACAATGGGGAGAGTAATCAAAGCCTATTTAACACTATACACAACATATACAAACTTTCTCTTTCTTTTTCTTTTCTTCTTTTTCTCACTTTTTCTTTTGTTTTCTTTTGTTTTCTACTTTCTCTTTTTCATCTCTTTTTCACATCTTTCTTTCTTTAATCTTCACACTCTCACATGCCTAAATTGCAACCACAAAGCAAGAACAACATTCAATCCCCTGTATCATTCTAAACAAAGGTATGTGAGGTAATATACATGGCTTAAACTCCAATTTGGAGTTGGTTATGAGATTTTTGGTTATGAAATGAAAGGCCATATTTAGGCTCAAAGGGGTTGACTAGGGAAAACATATAAGGTGGGGTCAAGGCCAATATGGGTGCTATAAAAAATATTTTCTATGATCATTTCATAAAGTTTACGAAATTCTTGAGTCAAAATAATATATAAAAATCATGATCAATAACACATTTCATATATGAACTCAATTAATGAACGGTCAAATGAAAGAATAGTGAGAATACCAACGAATTCAACGTTTTCAATGAGGAAAGAATAGTGTATACACTCACAAACGACGAAAGGTACAAAGCTTTCTCGGTGTAAGTATATACAATGCAACAAAAGATTACCGAGTTATAAAAATCTTAAACAACCTCAATAAAATAAGAAAAAATCATGTGCTCATGGGATTAAAGTTTAATTCATGAAGTTATTCGTAATACCAATGATTAGGACTAAAGTCTAATAACTTATAAAATCGAGAACATGCATCATTGGGTTGTCAATTGGATCAGGCAGTTATTGAAATTTATCATCGAAAACAAGGGCAAAATGCCCAATAAAGGAGAAAAAAGAAAGAAAATCTTTTTGAATTTTTTTAATTTTTCTAAGAAAAGCATACTAAGTAACTGACATGCGAGCAAAAAATTGACTAAATAAGGAAATGGATAGAATATCCCACACCCCCTAACTTAAAACCTGACATTGTCCTCAATGTGAACTAAGAACCAAGTTTAAAGAGAGTAAAACAGCGATATTACCTAAAATTGGAGCGATCCCCATAAGAAACAAGTCCAAAGAATCTACAAAACAAGTTAGTACCGAGCATAGCAAAAACAAATAACAAAAAGTTAACTAATTATCAGGGGCTAAATTAAAAGAAAGAAAAACTAAAGAAAGAAATGATAAAAAGCTACCTATATACAACCTACTATTTAGGCTTCACACTAATTATACACTAGAAGGATAAATAGTTGAGGGTCCACCATGAAAATGATTTGAATTTGGAGGATAACCGGTGTACCCTCACTCTCAAGCATGCCTTCCAAAAAATATGAATTCTGTTTGAACAACGGAAGGCATGTGTAAGGCGAAAGAAATGAACCATCACCAATTAAAAGTTTTGGAGGGACGATGGGGGATTTGGATTAAACGGGTGACAAAAATATGTGGGGACTGAGAAAAGTAGAAAATCCTCCCAAGGATTTTGAAATTGGAATGGGAGGTGTCACACATGAGGGCAAAGATACCTTCATGGAAGGCGACTCGAGGAAGTACTCCTCATCGAAGAAAAGGTCTAACACATTAAAGTTTAGAATCGATTCATCGGGTACTTGTGACGGTGTGATAACGGAGAATAAAAATGGGGAGGAATGAAATTCAAACTCAAGATATGAGTCATTATCGCTTGAAGATTGAGTTTCGAAGGAAATAAGATCAGTTTCAATGAAATGTTCTTCTTTGGGGGCCAAAGAAGAAATCATTTCATTGCAAATGGATATTACTTCAATTTCATCCTCACTTTAAATATCTATTATGCGATGGACAAAGTCAACAATAGTTTGTTACAAAGTAGGTACAAAGTCCTCATTTGGTTCAAAACATTCCTCGACTTCAAAAGTCTCGAAAGAAAAATCTTCGTCGGATTCAAATAATAAATCAAATTCATGTTCCCAACAACGATTTTCTTCTTGATAACGGTTTTTAATTTTCTCATTTTCAAGCATGCGCAAACCCTCACCGAAAGTCATAGTCCGAGGCACGGATTATTGAAAATGCGAACTTTGGAAATTACCATCGGACTTATACTTAAACTCATTATTATAAGAATTTTGAAAGCTATTGCAATTCGTTTCAAAATTCCTATTATAAGGAATTAGAGGCCCCAAATCGTTTTCATTATCCTCAAAATTCCAAAAACCCAAGTTTTGACTTTCGTTATACTCACCCAAAGTCATTTTTGAATTTATAATTTTTGGGGACTCTAAGTATTGACCGAAAGTCATAGGGTTATGGGAATTTTGAGAATTATAATAATGATTACTGAAAGAATTGGAATAAGAAATGCTTACCCCAAAAATGGCTCGAAGTGGCGACTTCCACAAAGTAGATGCGCGTGCAAAAAATTCAAGCTTTTCTTGGCGCTCAGATGTAGAAGTCCTGCAAAAAGGTTAGCAAAAAATACAAATAGAAAGAAAATACTACGAAATACTAAATCAAATAAATTATGAAACAAACTCATCCCCGGCAACGACGCCATTTTGATTAAGGGTGAAAAGCAGCGCGTGTCAAACGCCGATCGTTATTTTTTGTTCACCGCCTTAATGCAAAAACCTGAACTTATGACTACACTCTTTTAAGGGAGTATAGCGGCCAAGCTCGGGTATCGAAAAATCCACAGAGACGAGTTGCTAGAATTTAATTGGTTTAATACTTCTAAAATAAAAGTGTAAAAGGTAAGTATAAATATTAAGGGAAAGATTAAACTAGGCGAGTGTAAATTAAACTACTTTAACAAAGCGAATAAAAACTATAGGTTGCGTCGGATATCCCTCACCCCGAGTTAATTAGTATAAAATGGTTACATGGGTTTACGAGTTATTAAGATTGCGTCTCATTTCGACAGTTAATTAAATCAAGATTTGTCGCACCCCTAAATTCGCATAAAAGTCTAATATGATTTTGGCATCAACAAATACCCCGAAAATTATGCACGCAAGGTCGTAAGTACGGAACATACATGATATACCCTTTCAAATCTCCTAGGCATAATAACTAGGATAATGCACTCGAAATAGACCCGTAAAACTCCATCACCAAAGAAAAGCAAAATATGTCAAACGCCGATCGTTGTTTTCTGTTCACCGCCTTAATACAAAAACCTAAACTTATGACTACACTCTTTTAAGGGAGTATAGCGGCCAAGTCCGAGTATCGAAAAATACACATAGACGATTTGCTAGAATTTATAAGGTTTAGTAATTCTAAAATAAAAGTGTAAAAGGTAAGTATAAACAAAAAGGAAAAGATACAAAAAAGGAAAGATTAATCTCGGCGAGTGTATTTAAACTAAATTAACAAAGCGAATAAAACTATAGGTTGCATCGAATATCCCTCACCCGAGTTAATTAGTATAAAATGGTCACATGGGTCGACGAGTTATTAAGACTGCATCTCATTTCGACAGTTAATTAAATCAAGAGTTATCACACCCCTAAATTCGCGTAAAAGTCTAATATGATTTTGGCGTCAACAAATACCCTGAAAATTAATCATGCAAGGTCGTAGGCACGGAGCATACATGATATACCCCGTCAAATCTCCTAGGCATAATAACTAGGACAACGCACTCAAAATAGGCCCATAAAACTCCATCACCAAAACAAAGAAACATTTCAACCCAAAGTGAGTTCAATCCGACACAACCTAAATTAACTTAGCTAGAAAGCATATTAAAAAGCATGTATTGAAAGAAAGAAATTAAACCTAATTATGAAAGCAATAAATAGCAAGAAATAAATGTTAACTAGGCATGGAAATTAAAGGAAGCAAGTAAAGAAAGCAAGAAAATAAGGAAATACAACTTAAATTAATAAGCTTACATACATCAAAGTGGGCAAAACACTCAAAGTGGTGGAGTAGGGAAAAGCTCCATACAAACCCTAAACTAATGTAAAATGTAAGATATCTCTCTCAAATGAGAGAAAATAGTATATATACAAAACCCCAAAATGGCAAACTTGTAAATAGAAAAGCTGAGAAAATGGGGATCGATCGATCAGGTCTCAGCCCACTATGAAAGCTCGAAGGTAAATTATGAAGGGTCGATCGATCGACCCTTTTGGTCGATCGATCGATCAAGCAGGTCTCTAACAAGCTGCCCCCTATTTTGGTTCATTTGGAATTCTCTTCCGCTAATATCGCCACCGCTTCTTCATTTGGGCTCGGAATCACGCATTGTTTGTGGCCACACAAAGCTTGAGAGGAGAGATACAACTTTCATGTAGATGTCAACCAAGGTGCCCAAATTTTAAATTGACCATTGCCCTTGCGCATGCGGATACGTACGAAACTTAGCCGGAATGCATTCAAACTCCATAGTTAGTACCTAAATACCTACAAAAGCCCAACTAAACCTCATATTGCATGTTAACAATATAAAAAAGAGGTTATCTGGTTAACAGGCTTAAATATAGAGATTAAGGCACCCGAGGGGACTAAAATGCGTAGGTTCGAGGGTATAAATATGTAATGTTCGGTACAAATCAGGCATCAATGTTCTTCGACAATGTCAGCGTATGGGTTATTACTATCTTTCTCACTTGCTAAGAGATGGATTACATCAAGACAGTCATGGTGATAATGTTTTTGAAGGCGCGGGTTGTTAATACGTTACGTATTGCTGCGAACTCACAATATCAAAATTTTCAAGTTATCAATTGGGAATTATAAATTTTAGACTTTTAGCTTGAAGTTGGAATAATTTAAATATAATATGTAAATATATAAATACTTAGTTATATAGGTTTTGAAGAATGAATTTTGAATACATATGATATATATATAAGCCCATTAGTGTACATGCGTTGATGATATATATAAGTCGAAATTTTTTTTGAACACCCAAACCTGTCAAAATCTAGTCTGGATATTTCCCTATAACTTTATTATCGTAATTTTTTGTTATTTTTATTAACTTTTAATAAGACGAATGTGCATCTCAGTTAGCGCAAACAAGTTCATGACCACTCAAAAAGGTACTTTGTGATGCCGACTTAATGTTAGTTGGATCGAATGTCCAAGGCGTGTCAAAAGCTAATCAAAACATAGCCCAACTAAATTGACTTTTAACTCGCGGGTAACGTTGACTACTCGAAACCCACCTAGACTTATTTAAACTTGTATGTGACTTGACCATATATGTTGTCGGGTGTGTGCCTATAGTTGGTTTATTTCAAATTATTTTGTTCACAAAATAAAAAATTCCTTAATAAAAGTCATTTGCTTAATAAAAAGGTATTTTTTGGAATGCAAATAAATGAAAATGAATCATTAAAACATAAAGAGGAAAAATATTGGTACAACTAATGATTAGAGGCAAATATAAACTATGACTAAAAGGAAAGGATGCAACTAGATTAATGGAAGCTCAATTATAATAGCAAATACATATGTTATCACCTTCACCACAAGCACACAACAAAATGAAAGAATCCCTCTCAAGAACGTGGTTATACTCTCAAATTGGAAATAAGTTAGACATACAACAACACTTGATCATCTGGCCAGCAAGCATGACATTGCAATCATGAGAATAACTCCTTCCAAACATAATCGATGCATTCTTGTCTCGATCTGATTCAAATACTGATACAAAGGACTGTCCTTTCATTGCTTGCCAAAATAATGACTTCATTGTAGAATTTCTTCTTTCTCTAAGAGATTCTGGATTTTGTAATTCTCTCCATTCATCTCGGAGATAACTACATTGACATCTGTGTTAAATATCATTAAAAGAGTATCTACATAACTCCTCAATTCAATAGCTAGATATACTGGCTCCACTGTCATTAATGATGTTTTTTATCCATTTGATATGACTGGACGCAATTCGGAAGTGAGTTTTATATACCTACCAATTATATTAAGAAAATAAATCACTTTGATTACTTTAAAAAACTGAATACTATAATAATGTGCACCAAAATATATACACAACAAACCTTCCAAACCATCAAAATCAACTAGCCTTTGCGGGTTAGTCGAAATCTTTGTGGAAAAGTACGATTTATATAGCATGTTAAACCTTTGTAGCACACCCACAATTGAGTCTGCAGTGACCAACATGAGCCTTAAATACTCGGAGAATATAATTAATAAGGGCAGTGCAATATAATATCTTTCACGAAAATGAATCAAAATCAAGAACATATATTTTGAACTTAAAACATAGAGTAACAATGCAAACCCAAACCAAAGTAACTATTAAAGAAATCTACAATTTCAAAAAGTGTAAGTGTTTAATAACTAAACAAAGTAAATATTTTCTGCAATACAATTGCCAAATGCACCATTGAATATAGAAAAAAACAAATAATGAATATTCAACTTTGGATTTCTACTTTCTTAAAATTTTCTACTCAATTTGTTCCTCATTCTTTGATTATTTAAAGAAGAGGGAGTGATGTTATAGTTCTAACTTAGCTTTGAAAATGACCAATTGCTACTAAATTGTAATTCCACTAAATTAAAATTAGCTATCCAATTGAACAAAACCAGTGATAGTGCAATATGAGTTACTAAACTTGTGTAAAGAAAGTGATCTCATGCAATTCAAACACAAACACGGTCATTTCTTTTGAAAGGGGTTGATTTTAAACAAAGAAAAAGTAAGAACAAAGGACGAAAATAAGAAAAAAAAAGTAACCAAAAATCACATGCAAATAATTATTTTTTCTACATTTTTTGAAGTGGGAAAAATTGTATTTTAAGCTTGTCATGGTTGAGCTCGATAGGATTTATGAGGTATATGCATATTAATCTACTGCTATTAATATCAACGTGAATAATATCCTCAGATTGTGCATCAAAATATGTTATATCTATAATATAGGAAAATAATAATAGATACTAATTAGAAATATAAAGCACCTTATAATATAGGATTAATTGGTGGTGATAATAATGAGAATTAGGATTGATTGGTAATGTTGCCACTGAACAGGAGAATTCAGAATAGGTTATCAATATAATATAATATAATAGAGACAATGACTCGTATAAAAACACACTACATACCGAAGAATCAAATTGCTATGAATATGATGAAAGAAAAAAAATGAATGAACAAATAACCTTTAAACAGTTTATGGAGACATCATTATCTAATCAACTCATAAGAATGCATACATGGGTCACACACATCAGAAGCACATATTTAGAAACAAATTGACAAAATGGTAAGTTTTTGTGAAAAAATAGATTGCGCAACACAATAAAAACCCACAACCACCCTGTTGATGTAAAAAATTAGATCGTATCTAATTATTCAATCACAGATAAATAAATGAGCCAAAGATTTTAAAGTGGTTCAGCCTTATAAGAATGGCCTACGTCCACTGTTGTGTTATTGCTGAATGTTTGGGAATTCTCGATTACCAGTTCTATCAAGAAATTTCGGTCCCCTTACAATGAGGATTGTACAATGTATTTATAGCCCTGAGGTTGTAATGTGAAAGGGTAATACATTAAATGATGTACATATGAAAGGGTAATACATTCAATGCCCCTTAAGCGTATGCGTCTGAATGATAAGCATTTAATGAACAGTCAAACTGTTGATTATCCTGATATTAATGCTTTGTTCGAGGTGCAGCTCGGACCGTCTGAGTTGCTCGGACCGCCTAAGCTTCTCGGTACTCAAGAGTTCCTCGGAGAGTTCTTGTTCCTCGGAGCGTATGAGTTCCTCGAAAGTGTTTGTTGTTGCCACGTAGATTGCCATGTGTCTTCACTCAATTGAGCCATGTCAGCAGACTAAATTTGGTATCAACAGAATCCCTCAATGTTTCATAGTTCAAAATTTGAGGAGTGTGGAACATTCTTTCTCGGAATATGGTAGTTTTAAATGGTCCTCCTGATTTTTAGGAGTGTTTCCTTTGTATTTATTTTTTCCTTCCAAATTCGTAGAATCAGGCTTTTTTTGAATTTTTATAACCGCCTCGATCTCCACGTACTTTTTGTCCTTCTAGCCGCCAGTAGCGTAATCGTTTCTTTTTGCAATCATTACTTTTTTCTTTTCCCAAGGTAGAGTATTTAACCGTCACAGACAATCCCATCGTCTTCTACTTTTTCAAATTTGTATCTTCGAATTTTCCATTGTCTTACTCTCTTGTGCGTTCATCCTTTCCATTGTTCGTTGTCAACAGATCCACTCTTTTTCTGTAAGATCTTCTTCCTTCTTCTTCATTTATTTCTTTCATCATGGTTTATTCTGTAGAATCTCTTGATAAATTTCGCTCTGATTTCTCTATTCCCTCCTGGGTTATTCTGGAAGATCTTTCTGAGCCTTCTGACTATTTCCGTTTGGCTGAGGGACATTGGTTCCCCAGTCTCTTTGTTGCTGAGTGTGGATTTTCTTTTCCGCTTAATCCTTTATGTCTGGAATTTTGTCAACATTTTGATGTTGTTCCTGCAAGAATAGCTCCCAATACATGAAGAATAGTTAATGGGGTTCATAGGTTAAATCAAATTCATGGAACTCGCATAAGAATTCCAGAAATCATGTTTTATTATAGATGGGCAGTGGGTGATAACACTTTTTATTTAAAAACTAGATTTTTAAATAGGGCTTTAGTGGTCAATCTCCCGGATGCCAATAGGGACTATTTTGAGCACGGAGTTGTTATAAAAAATTGGCAACATGCTCCTTTATCAGGAGATGAAGTGTATCAGGGTCCCAGATGCCCTCCCTATGGCAATGGGATAGGTTATTTTTATTTTATTTTATTTATTTTGAAATTATGCTTCCTCTGTGTTTGACAAAATGTGCCACTGATATTGTAATTTTGATTTATTTGCAGTTGATAGCAAAAGAAAGTGTCCTAAAGAAGCAGACGTTAATATAAGGCACTTAAAACTTATCTGGAGTTTGCATCAGAGTGTTGTTGACGAGCACATTAGGTCAGCCTCGTATTTGCTGCAGTATAAGAGCTACACATCTTCTTTCACTGCTCGTCCGGTGATAAGTGAAGTAGAACCATTACCAGTTCCTCGCCTGAGTCACACGTTCCTTTAAGTGAAAGGATGAAGAAGAGAAGACCTCCCACCCTTTTTGAGAAACCTGCCTATGGTGCTGGAGAGGCAAAAAGAAGTAAGATTGACGTCCCAGGGGAGGGGACAAAGAAAACTGATGCACCTTCCTCGGCTGCCCCTGTTGTGAAGGTTGTCGAGAAGCCCCAAGTGGCTCCGAGCAAGTCTGCTGCTCCAGGATAAGTGATTGTAATATCACTGACCAAGAGTTCCTCCTTGGTTGAATCTATTCCTGTTCCCTCGAGGAAGATGAAGAAGAAATCCTCGGTTAATTTGGCTGACACCGTCTCTCAGCCCCCGACTAGTGGAGTTCCCACTTTTGTTCCCCCGAGCTCTGCCATGAGCTCGGTGAAGACTTGGATCATTCCCGAGATCCAAGGTATTGAGGAGAACCTTTCTCGGGACATGGTCACCTCATTGGTTGCTCGCCATATTTCTTCTGTAAGTCTTATTACTTTGAACTTTTCATCTTTCCCTTGTTATATCTGTCTCTGACTTGCTTTCATTTTCTTTTTACAGTTGGTGAGCTGCTTCAATACAATTTTGAAGAAAGATGAAGCTATTAAAGCTTCAAGCTCCTCATCTGGTGTGGAGGAAGCTCTGGTGGGCCTAAGGCAGTCTTTGGAAGATTCTCGTCTGAAGTACGATGCTGATAAGGCAATCTGGGAGAAGAAACTTACCTCCACCGAGCAGGAGAAAGCTCAAGTTGTTGAAGTCTCCAAGGAATTAGAGAAGAGAATAAAGGACTTAGAAGGGAAAAACAAAGAGCTCGACAAGAAGCTCAAAAATGCTGGAGAGCTTGATAATAAGCTCAAGGTTGCTAAGGAAGAGTTGGGTCAGCTTTGGGAGGTAAATCGGCAGAAGGAGGAGGCTGAGAATAAATTGAAAACTATTGAAAATCTTCTATTCGAGAATCTTTCCTCGGAGAAGTTAAAGAGGAAAATGGTTGTGAAGAAGTCTTTCAGCGCCGGCTGGGACAAAGGGTGGAACAAAGGCTTGGCTGCCATGATGTCTCAAGTAGAATATGGTAGCCTTAAATACTTTAAAGATGGGTGGGTCGCAGCTCTTCAGGAGATGAAGGTTGATGAAACCTCTGAACTCTTCCAGCGACACATCCCTGGTCCCCCTCCAACTCCTGAAGACGAAGAAGAGGACGAAGCTGCCTCCGAAGAGTCTTCCATGGTGATGGGAGATCAGGTTTCTCTTCCCCCGACTATCCAGCCCGCTGATGAGGAACTTCAACTACTTGTAACTTCCTCCGAGCAACCTCCAGCACTTCCTCAACTACTATCTGCTCCATCTGAGCAACCTACTTCCTCGTCCCATCCACCCGAGAAAGTTTTGGGAGACAAGGAAAAGGTGTAGAGTTGTTCGGATTTCTCTATTTTATTTTTCTTTAACAAATGTAATCTTGAACATGTAACTCTGAACCTTGTACTTCTGACCTTTATGATATAATAAAACTTAAACTTGTGTTTATTCATACTTGAAGTGTTTGCTTGATCGTTCAGTGGCCAATAATATGGCTTATTATGATATGATTGAGGATCTCCAAGGCACTCTTGAAGACCTTCAGCAACAATACAAAGAATCCACTGCCCTTTTGCACGAGGGGTATGAGAATAAGTATCAGCAACTCAATGCTGACAAGGGATACGAGAAGCATTTTGCTGGCTACGATGTGAGGGAGAGAACTCTGAGGGCTGAGGTCGAGGAGTGCAGACAAATAGCTGAATTATTAGAGCAAGAGAATAACAACCTGCAAAGAGAGTTGTCACAGTTGAAGTCTGCAGCTTCCACTTCAAAAGCCTTGATCACAGTGACTGATGAGGGATTCTCGTTCTTGAAGGTCGAGAACGCCAACTTGAGGGACGAATTGGAGACCTTGAAGAGAGCTGCCCCCTCTACATCTTCTCGTGGACGAGCAAGAGCTCCTCGGGGATGAGCAAGATCAGCTCGAATTCCTATCGAGGAACAAAGGACTCAATCTGCTTTGGAGAACCAAGCTTTCCAATTAATGGCAAAGAACCAGGTGTTGGCTAAAATTTCAAAGAAGATCAGGGACCTGGAAGAGCAGCTTTCTGCGCAGGAGTCAGTCTTGGAGAATAAGGAACTCTTCATCAAAAATCTCCACGAGCAGCTGGAAAGATTGACATATCAATTCCACAAACAGCCCAGGGAGTTCTGGATGGCTAGGTACAACGAGGCTCTCTACCACTTGGACGATCGTATCCAGAATGCCAATAATGAGGGCTACAAGCAAGGCTGGTTGAATGCCTTAGGTGTGCTGCAACTCGAACAGGGTCATTACCTGTGGGGCTACCATGATCCTGGGCTGCTCGACCTACTCGTGCCACCATTCAAACTTGATATGAGTTGGATCCCTACTCGGGCCATTCCTCGATGCTTAATTTCCAAATATCTAGGCGACTACAATCTCCATTCAAATGTCGAGATATCTCGTCCCGAGCACCTCCTAGATCGACCATCCGTGATGAATATCAGGATGTTGAAAGATCTTAATTTATAAATTCTCCTCTTGCTTTACATGATCCACCTGCTGGCGAGGAACCTGTTTCAAAAGCAGAGGGGAAGAAACCAATAGAGTAGGAATTTTGATGTAATAGTTAGTATACATTTCATTCTCAATGTAATTTGTTTTTGATTTTAATGAAAGACTTTTATTTTTGTTCGCAATCTTAATTGCTATTGTCTTGTAAAACACTTTATATCTGTGCATGTGTAAAAGATAATAATATTGTGTTGTTTGTCGATCAACTAATTGTCGACTATCTTGAATTTGTGGTAGTCATTCGGAAAAAATGAAGTTTTGTTTCTCGACTAACTTAATTAAAAAGTTACGAGTATCAAAAATGTTGCTCGATCACTTTCTCGTTTTCATAAAATGTTTCCGACCAACCAAGGTCGGTAAATTTTCCTTTTCGACCAACTACAGTTAGTGGGTTTTTATCCCCGACCAGCTATAGTTAGTGGATTTTTTCTCTACGAGCGACTTTAGAACTTTTTGAAATAATTTTACCTCCTGACCAACTCAAGTTGGCATTTTCGAGAATATATTTACTTCCTAACCGACATAAGTTGGCATTTTTAGGAATACTTTTACTTCCCAAGGAACATATAGTTTTACTTCCCGTAGGAATACAAGTTTTACTTCCCGGAGGAATACAAGTAGCTTTACTTCCCAGAGGAATACAGGTAGCTTTACTTCCCGGAGGAATACAAGGTTTACTTCCCGGAGGAATATAAGTTTTACTTCCCGGTGGAATACATTTGTTTCTCTCCCAACCTTAGTTGTCATTTTCGAGAAAAATTTTGAGTAGTCCGAGTTTTGCCGAGTTTTTCCGAGTAGTGTGTAGCACTAGTATTCCCCGAAAAACTTTCAATAAAAAGAGAGATTATCCATTACTGATAATACTTGCGCAGGTGCTCTGCGTTCCATGCATTTTTAAACTCCTCCCCTTCTAAAGTTGCTATTCGATAAGTTCCTAGTCGAACAACTTCTGTAACTCGGTATGGTCCATGCCAGTTTGCCTCCATTTTATTGTGCTTTTGAATTACTTTCTTCAGCACATAGTCTCCTTCTTTCAGGTCGCACTTCTTCACTCTCTTGTTGTAGAACAAAGCTGTTCGCTACTGGTAAGCAGCATTTCTAATGGCTGCTTCTTCTCTAACTTCCTCGAGCATGTCTAAATCTAATATTCTCATTAAGTCACTGACAGGGGAATTGAAATTCAGTACCTTGTGTGTTGGGAGGCCCAACTCGGCAGGTATAACAGCTTCACTTCCAAACGCTAGCATATATGGAGATTCTCCAGTTGCTGCTCGGGGAGTAGTACGATAAGCCCACAGTACTGACTGTAACTCGTTGATCCAATTTGCTTTCGCATCGTCCAGTCTTTTCTTCAAACCATTATGCAGCGTTCTGTTTGTCACTTCAGTTTGTCCATTGCTTTGAGGATGGACTGGTGCTGAGTGGATCTTCAAAATGTTTGACAGATGACAATAGGCAGCGAACTCCTCGTTGTTAAATTGTGTTCCATGGTCTGTGATGAAAGCATGAGGAAGACCATATCGACAAATGGCGTTCTTCCAAATAAATTGGTACACCTTCTCGTACGTCATATCAATGAGAGGCTCGGCTTCTACCCACTTAGTAAAACAATCCACTGCGACGACGAGGTATTTGAACCTTCCTCTGGTCGTTGGCAGTGGCCCGACCAAATCTATTCCCCACATGGTAAATGGCCAAGGGGAAGTGATGGGTGTTAACAATGCTTGTGGAGTTCTTCGGATGGAGGAGAAGCGCTGGAACTTGTCACATTTCTTGGCATAGGCTATACAATCAGCCCTCATCGTCGGGCAGTAGTATCCCTGCGTCATCACCCTTTGCAAAAGCGTCTGACCTGCTACATGGGCTCCACAGGACCCTTCATGGACCTCTTCAATTAAATCTTTCACCTTGGTGGGATGCACACATCTCTGCAAACCTGCCATAATTCCTCGTCTATATAGAATACCGTTAGTTAATACATACCGAGCAGCTTTAAACTTCAATTTCTTCGTTGTGAGCTTGTCAATTGGTAATTCTCCCTCTTCAATATATGCCCTGATGGGATCCATCCAAGATGGTCATAAATCAAGGGTAATAAAGTTCATCGTCAGATCTTCATCTATACTCTGACCAGCTAAAACTTCAATTGGGATTGTTCTCCGGAGCTCGGTACGAGTAGTTGAGGCTAATCGAGCTAGGGCATCTGCTCTCGAATTCTCCATTCTCGGTATTTTGACCAGCTGAATAGCAGCAAATTCCGACACCAGCTTCTTTGCCTTTGCATGATATCTGATCATTAATTCTCCTCTGACTGCATATACTCCCAACATTTGATTTACGATCAATTGAGAATCACTAAAGATAATAACCTGCTGTGCCTCCATAATTTTTGCCAAACTAAGACCTGCAATCATGGCCTCATACTCAGCCTCATTATTGGAAGCTTTGAATTGGAAACGTAGGGCATATTCCATGTCGACCTTGTCCGGAGTGCTCAAACTATCCCCGCCCCACAGCCTGTTGTGCAAGATGAGCCATCTACATATAGCCTCTATATAGGTAACTCGTCTTCAAATTTTTGATCTGTCAGGGTTCCTCGGTGAAATATTTGTTGCTTCCTTTCATCTTCCCCTGATATTTCTCGCTCTTCATCGATCATTTTTTCTTGCCCTTTTACCAACCGGAGTTCGTCTGAGCTCGAATTTGATGATCCTGTAACATCCACTTGCCCTTTTACCAACCTAAGTTGACCTGAGCTTGTGTTTGTTGATCCTGTAACATCCACAGGTTGATTAGCGAGCAACTTTTGCTCCTCGGGGGTATCAGGATAAGTGAACTCTGCTATAAAATCCGCTATAGCTTGCCCTTTAAGCGATGATCTGGGTTCATAGACTATATCGTATTCACCGAGCTCTATTGCCCAGTACATCAATCTCCCTGATTTTTCTGTTTTATGAAGGGCTTGCCTCAATGGCATATCAGTATATACGACTATAATATGAGCCTGGAAGTATGGCCTCATTCTCCTACTCCCCTCAATCAGCGTCAGTGCTAACTTTTCCAGCCTTGGATATCTGATCTCTGCTCCTCGAAAGGCCTTACTTGTGTAGTAGATTGGTTTTTGTACTCCATTCTCCACTCTTATCAACGCCGAGCTATCTGCATTCTCCGATACTGCTAGATACAAGTATAATTTTTCTCCCATCACCGGCCTGGACAACAGTGGAGGTGCTCCCAAGTATTTCTTCAAGTCTTGAAAAGCCTTCTCACATTCATCATTCCACTCAAAAGTCTTTCGGAGTGTCTTGAAGTATGGGAGACATCGATCAGTTGCTCGTGATATAAATCTGTTGAGTGCTGCTACTCGTCCTGTAATACTTTGCACCTCTTTCTTCGTCGTTGGAGATCGCAACCCTAATAGAGCTTTGATCTTTTCAAGATTTGCCTCAATGCCTAATTGATTGACAATGTACCCGAGAAACATGACTTCTCGTACTCCAAATATGCACTTCGTCGGGTTCAGCTTCATTTGGTATTTATCTAGTTGATCAAAAGTCTGACTTAAGTCAACTAGATGATCGACAGCTTTCTTGCTCTTTGTCAGCATATCGTCAGCATAGACTTCCATATTGCAACTGATTTGTTCAGCAAAGACCTTGTTCATCAGCCGCTGATATGTCACACCTGCATTTTTTAAACCAAAAGGCATAACATTATAACAATAAGTTCCCCTAGGGGTAATGACAGAAGTACTCTCCCTGTCTTCAGGTTTCATTTTAATCTGATTGTAACCAGAATAAGCATCCATGAAGCTCAGCAGCTCGTGTCCCGAGGTAGCATCCACTAGTTGATCAATTTGGGGCAATGGAAAATGATCCTTTGGACATGCTTTATTGAGGTCGGTGAAGTCTACACACATCCTCCATTTGTTGTTCTTCTTTTTCACCATCACCACATTTGCTAACCAGTCTGGATATTTAACATCTTCAATGAAGCAAGCTTTCTGGAGCTTCTCGACTTCCTCCTGTATAGCTTCATTCTTCTCGGGGCTGAATACTCTTCTTCTTTGCTTCACAGGCTTGATCTCCTTATTCACATTGAGTTCGTGATATAAGAAATTTGGGTCTATCCCAGGCATATCCTCATGACTCCACGCAAAAGTTTTCTTTCTACTTCTAAGGAAAGTTATCAATTCCTGTTTTAGTGAGGCTTCCAACGACGAACCTACTTGAGTAGTTCGTTCAGGGTGCTCGTCATCCAGAATGATGTTTTCAGTAGCTTCCACCACTTGACCCTTCACGAGTTACGACTCATCTCTAGGATCCAATGTTTCAATTTCTGCCCCTTCTTCCACTTGATAAGTAGTAGTCTTTTTCCTTGATTCCTCCAGTTCCTCTTGCTCGGCGGATGAATAATAGCATTCCCGAGCTACTTTCTGATCACCTTTCACAACTCCTACTCCAAAATTTATTAGAAATTTTAGGCATTGATGTACTGTAGATGGTACAGCCTCGAACTTCTTCAATCCTACTCTTCCCATGATGATATTGTATGATGATTGAATATTCTTATCCATCACGAAGAAACGTATTCTTTCTGTTCGACAAGCAGGACACGTACCAATGAATATATCCAACTTGATCGTCCCAAGTGAAAATACTTTCTCGCCAGCAAAGCCGAGGAGGGGTCTATGATAAGGCTCGAGTTGAGATAGTTTTAGATTTAAACTATCGAAGCACGAGTAGAACATGATGTCTGTCGAGCTACCATTGTCGACCAGTACTCTTGAAATTATTACTTCCTTCATCCTCATTTTGATCACCAATGGGTCATCATGAGGATATAGAACACCTGCGAGGTCATTCTTTGAAAAACCAATGACCAATTTCTCTTTATTTACCTTTCTCGGGAGATCTTCCTCAGCTAGATTTATTCGTTGAATGTATGATCAAGCTTGAGCCTCACAGAGGTAAGATTTTATCTCGGCAGTAAGGTCTCCTCCTCCTGCATCTCCACCTGTTATAACATTACAGTCAAATGACCCAAAGCGTATTGAAAATACCTCACGTTCTGGCTGCCTTGGTCTCTTGGGAAGATCGGGGTCGTCTTCTGGATCAACTTTATGGTTTCTCTTCTTGTTCTCCTCTGCTTGATGAGGAGATCTAGACCTCTCTCTTGTTCGGTCGTTGTTTCTTCTTTCGCTTCCACGATCAACATACTTTGCCATCTTTCCTCGTCTGATGAGTGTTTCAATCTCATTTTGAAGAGCTATGCAATTTTTGGTCATATGGACATGATCTTTATGAAACTCGTAATACTTTGCCTTATTCCTCTTGTCAGGGTTTGCCTTCATTTTCTCTGGCCAGTTTAATTCCTCGTTGTTCTTGATTTCTTCTAGAACATGGTTGATATCCTTCTTCAAAGGAGTATAATTATCGAATTTCTTCATTGCATCCCATACCGACCTAGTTCTTAAATGTTTGTCATTACCATTGTTCTTATGCTCTTTCTTTTTAGCTTTATCACCTTCCACCTTGGTTTCTTGGGCATCCATATTCTTCTTCGCAGCCATAGCTTCCTCGGCATTCATAATCTTGGCCGCTTTTCCCATCATATCTGATATGGTTCTAGGTGGATCTTTGGCCAAAGTGTAGTACAACTTGTTGGGCAGTAGTCCACTCATCAAGGCGGTAATCGCTGTCTTCTCCTCATAATCAATTACTTCGAGTTTCTCGTTATTAAAACGAGTTATATAATCTCTGGTGCTCTCACCAGCTTTTTGTCTAACACTTAACAAATGTGCTACTCGTTTAACTGGCTTTGCCCCAAAATAGAAATGCCCAATGAATAACTCAGCCAGTTGAAGAAAAGTTGAGATCTTACCCCGAGGAAGATTATTATACCACATTTGAGCAAATCCGGTAAGAGTTCTTGAGAATGTCCTGCATCTCATCTCATCTGGAATAGCATAGATGTCGGCTGCAGCTTGGTATTATTCTATATGAAGGACGGAGTCAGTCTTTCCATCATATTTGGGGGTCACAACAGGTGCTTTGAATTTTGATGGTGTTGGAAAATCTACAATGGCCTGGACAAAAGGTGTTCCTCGAACAAAGGTTCACTGTATAGGGTTCTTAGCTTTAACCATTTCCCCCAATCTATCCTCCAGCCTTTGAATAGAGCCTTTCCATGCATTATTTCCTTCCTCGGTCCTGTTGGTTCGAGCAACTGATCGCGTTGAGGTGACTTCCTGGGATCTATCTTGACGAGCAACTGGTCAGATCCTTCCCTTAAGTCTGATGGTCATCGAAAACTCCTCGATGGGGCTCTAGGAGGACTTTTGCTCCTCATAGGACCTAATCGATCGAAAGGAGATACTCTGCTTAATCTTTCTAGCGCACTGGTCCTTTCTTGGGAGAGAGTGATACGTTGTTCAGTATCTGTGGCTCGCACTGACGAAGTTCGTCCAGGTTGATAAGAAAAATCTTCAGACTCCTCATTGTGATATGAATCGGTACGTCTAGTACGTGAAGAAGGTGCATGGTTATTTCTTTGAATATTTCGCAGTCCTGAATGGGTTGGTGCACCGCCATGGAGGGTTTGTATGAGTTTTCGTATAGTTTCTTGCATGACGGTCTGGCCCTGAGCCAGATTTGTCATTATTCAAGCCAGATCTAGAATATTTGGCGGAGCATATGGATTTGGAGGGCTTCCAACGTTTCGATTGCTAGATTCTGGAATATCAGCCATTTGTGATGGATTGTTTTTTATGGAAAATGATATTACCAGTCGTTTCCCATAGACGGCGTCAATCTGTTGATGTAAAAAATTAGATCGTATCTAATTATTCAATCACAGATAAATAAATGAGCCAAAGATTTTAAAGTGGTTCAGCCTTATAAGAATGGCCTACGTCCACTGTTGTGTTATTGCTGAATGTTTGGGAATTCTCGATTACCAGTTCTATCAAGAAATTCCGGTCCCCTTACAATGAGGATTGTACAATGTATTTATAGCCCTGAGGCTGTAATGTGAAAGGGTAATACATTAAATGATGTACATATGAAAGGGTAATACATTCAATGCCCCTTAAGAGTATGCGTCTGAATGATAAGCATTTAATGAACAGTCAAACTGTTGGTTATCCTGCTATTAATGATTTTTTCGAGGTGAAGCTCGGACCGCCTAAGCTTCTCGGTACTCAAGAGTTCCTCGGAGAGTTCTTGTTCCTCGGAGCGTATGAGTTCCTCGGAAGTGTTTGTTGTTGCCACGTAGATTGCCATGTGTCTTCACTCAATTGAGCCATGTCAGCAGACTAAATTTGGTATCAACACACCCCAAAAATTCTTTGTCCCTCTTTCACTAAAATCATCAAATCCGTATCTTTCAGCTTAGAAAATAATGTTAAGAAGAAGTAAGAGACCCCCAAGTTAGCCGAGAAGCCTGAAGATGATGATGGTATTATTTGTCTCTAATCCGTGGAGAAATTCCATAAAATAATTGTCTGTGAGATGAAGAAAATTATTCCACCTAGAATATAGTTTCATTGAAATCATATTTGCAAAAAAATTAAGAGGGTCATTAACAAATTTTAGTGAAAAGGGCATTGTTGGATTTATTTGTTCACAATACACAAATATAAAGTAATGAAATAAGAGGTACTGGAATCGTAATGATACACTAAGTATAAGTTCCATATATTCATGAACATAAATATTGCTTAAATAGGAATGAAAGCAACTGAAACATTATACATATAAATTGACAGTGTTAAGAGGATTCATGGCATCACAGTGTTAAGAGGCTTTTAAGAGGGAGGCTTCACAATAAATTGACAATTATATCTAATGCACACGTGACATTAAACATTATGCATATGATCTAAACAATTTGAAGCTTTGCATCCAAATTATGACCATGTGGAAAACATATATGGAATAGTGTGACCAAATTGCTAATAAAATTACTCTTAATAAAAAACTTTGCATACAAATTGGAAGATATTAAACTCACTATAAGAGCCTTTTTTCAGTTTTTATCACATAACCAGTACATGTGATGTTGTTTAGGGTTTCTAAAGGTTGATATGTGTATACTTGAGTTTTGAAGAGTATTTAGGTCTTGATATTCATTCTTATGTCCCTTGAGCTTTGATTGAAATGTTCTTGATCTAAATATGAATGAACGCAAGTGAAACATTACACATATAAATTAACAGTGTTAAGAGGATTCATGGCATCACAGTGCTAGAGGATTCACAGTAATAAGAGTGAGTCTTCACAATAAATTGACAATTATATCTTATGCACACGTAACATTAAACATTATACATATGATCTAAACAATTTAAATCTTTGCATCTAAATTATGACCATATGGAAAACATATATGGAATAATGCGACCAAATTGCAAACAAAATCACTATCAATAAAACTTTGCTTACAAATTGGAAGATATTAAACTCACCTTAAGAGCCCTCTTTCAGTTTTGTTCACGTAAGCAAGACACGTGTTGTCGTTTGGAGTTTCTATAGGTTTATATGAGTATACCTGAGTTTTGAAGAGTATTTAGGTCTTGATATCACATGCTTTTAATTCGGATTAACACCTCTATTGAGCGATTTAAAATAATTTTCTGGACAGTCGAACATTAGTTTTTTACTCGACTTGCGCACACCATAACAGCATTCATGCTTAGCAATACACTCATGTACTAGCTTGGCAAGCCACCCGCATATCTCTTCCACACTCATAGACTTCAGATAATCTATAGGAATCTGATTATTTCCAGTTACAGCACTCCGTCCCTTCCCAGTTTCCACGCTCCGCAGTGTTTCGATTACATATATACACTACTTTTTTTATTACAACTAACCATAAAAATGTTAGTAATACAAAAAATACAATGAAAAATTGATTTGATATGTAACATATATTACAGTGTTGAATAACATGATTGTTTGAACAACCTGATTTGATATGTATTACAATCTCGATTGTTTTAACAACATATGTATTACAACTTTATATAATAGATACAAAACAGGGCAAATAATTTAGACTAGTGGTTTTGAAAGAATGGGAATGTACACTCTTTATATTCAAATTTGTTTTATATCTAATATAGTAGTATATATATGTAATCCCTTCAAACCACATTACATATTAATATCCCTCTAAATAAAATTGTTTCTAACACTTAACATAAATATAGACATATTTTCATATTTGATATCATTTTATAAAAACTAAATGATATTTTTTTGTTCATATCAAATGATTTAAAAATGATATTATATGTTCAGATTAGAAAAAATGAATTCAATGGCGGAGAAGGGTTTTGAGTATTACCTTTGATAAATATTTTTCTTCCATTGAAGATAGAACAAATGTACGATGAATCTGAGAAGGAGGGGCGAGTAAAATATTGCATGACCCAAACAACAAAATAGAGAAATGCATAGCTAGTATGGAAAAGAATGGCATAGCGAAAAAAAATGTACAAATCTAACTCTAAAACACACTCACTTATCCTAATTTACCCCTATGCTCCCTTTTCAAAATTCTTGAGTGCATATAGGGATAAAACTTCCACAACAAAATGGACAACATCTATTTTAATGTCCTAGTTCCTAAACCATCAGGCATAGATTATGATTGAAATAATAAGTTAGTATGTAATTTGTCTTATAAGGCATAGGTTAAGGGTTAAGGTATAAATATTTTCATAGTCATTGAACATTTAATCACATAGAAAGAATTATATTTAGCACAGAAGTTAATAATAAATGAAGTCATAAAAATGTCATGCATTGTATTTTTAGTGAAGTCGTGTTTTCACTGAATTGGATTGCTACTAAAGTCGTGTTACTGAAATACATAATATATGGGATTGATACTAAAGTCGTGTTTTCACTCGTGTTTTTAATAGGTCATATCCATGATGACAATTTGTATTCTAAAGAGGTCAAATTCGTGGTAGCTAGAAAAACACAATTTCATGCTGTGTCATCTTTGTTGGTAAATGGTGTTAGATACGTAGGCCCAACCATAACACAAATTTCCATCCCTAATTAATGTGAAATAAATTCAACACCAAATATTTTTTAACACCTTTTTAATGTGACATTATATTGTAGTCGTTATATAATTTAGGCAAACAATGAATAATGCATGGCTCATCTTATCATAACAAACATGTATAAATGTATATAAATTATGGTTTTGTAACATCAAAGAAAACATAACACAACAGTAATTGAACCAATTAAAAATGTCAAAGGAGAACATCAAGGGATGTGAAGCCAAGAAAATTAACTGATCAAGTGGGGCATATGCGAAAATATCTGGGAAGCATGCAACAAAAGAGGCACTAACACCAAAAACATAACACACAACCCCCAAAAAGTAGATAAATAAAACTAATATGGCATTATGTATCTATAACTGCAAAGAAAAAAATGAATCTATCAATAAATGAGTACCTTAAAAAAAGGATGTTGGAGGTGTGCAAGTCATCTTCCATTCCCTGTTTACACACACCCCTTAATGTATACAACAACAACAACAACAACAACATATGTATTCAAATGAATAATGAATCAGTGAATGAGTGAAAGAATCCTTTCATAAATTGGTGGTTGAATAAATGAAAAGAAAAGAATAACTGAATCTGATTTTGACCACGTGTGGTTTAATAAAATCAAGATCAAAAACAATGATTTTGAATCAACATATAAAGTGGTTGAATATACCTTTGAACCAATGGTTAAATTGAATTCAAAGATTAGAGAATTAACAATCAAATAATAAAAGCATATATTTATTTTGATAAGTCGCAAAATGAGGGGTTAAGAAATTATTGCAAAATAATATTAAATCGGAAGGCTGAAAGATCTAAAAATTAAGGTTTTGAAAACCTTAATTAGAAGAAACCAAGCCAAAAAACTCTGATCTAGAAACCGATTTGGATAAATATATCACATATACACTGATCTGGAAATCGATTTGGACAAATATACTCACCGAGATCGTCTTTATTTACTTTGAGAGAGAGAGAGAGAGAGACATAGAGTGAGAGATTTCCCAATTGATTATTGTCGGTAGTTTGATATCTTCTTTGATTACGTACAATGTGTAAAAGGTTTAAATTAAAGTAATGAATGGGCGAGATAAATGAGAAATAATATGCAATCATAGCCCTCCATTCCTTTTTTTTACTAATATACACTTTATATTTGAATTATAGTGAAATTTTAGAAGGAAAATGGGGGTAAAAGTAAATTTAAGCGGCAAAAGAGGTATTGCAGGAATAAATTCAACTTATGACATATAAGTTGTCACTCATGACATTATATGAATAGTGTTTCATTTTATCCCTCATTATTACCTCATAATAAACATATTATATCTCATAAGACAAATTAATTCTTGCACTACCTATTTTACTTCTCAAGCATTTGAGTTCCCCCTTTTTTCACAGTCAAATTTATTTCTCACTCTTCATCAAAATTCAAAAACAAGGGTATAATAGTACTCTACCATTCTTACTCTCATTTTTCTTACTCTAAATTGCTAATGCATTTCACTTCTCACTTTGCTACTTTGATGTGGATAAATCTTATTGCCTCTTCCCCTATCAAGCCCCTCATGTCACCGGTCGACATCCATCACAGCCCCGACTAAAATCCATCAGCTCAAAAACCCCTTGAACTAGCAAAAATCACCGTAAACCACCTACTAGTTCTCTCTAAGAAACCAATGAAGTGGTAAACATAGGTAAGGCTATTTAATATTTTTAATTTTTGCTAATTTGGTATATTGTTGTCGGTAAACATAGGTAAGTTTATAAACACGAGTGATTGAGTCATTGTTTTTTTAGATTTTGTATATTATTGTTGTTGAGATATAATTTTTGTTTTGTTTCTTTTTTTGGTTAATAAGTGCTTGATAAAAGGCATGACTCATTATTTCATATAGGTGTTTTTTTTTTGTTTTGATTAACTTCACTCTCTTCTAAACTAGTAAGGTTTCATTTTTTATGAGTTGCATTTCTTTTATTTCTACTAAACTAGTAGTTATTGACTGTTTTAAATTTTTACAGATTTTGTATATTGTTGTTAATAAACTGTGACACCCCGACTAATTAAATACCGGGTAGCTACTCCTTTATTAAATTAATTCAAAATGCCAAGTTGGTCCAGTTAATAACATCACTGTCGAAAACATTTTTTAAGATTACTAACCACCTAGTATTTAAAAAGTAAGTGCCAAATTTTAATTTAAGTCTGATTAACATGCAACAAGTGTAATAAAGAATAATAACACCATTCACCATAATGAAGTAAATAGAATAACCATCACGCAATGTAAATAAAGTCTGGAGGAAAACTCCTCACTACAATCCCACAACTGTAATAAGTAAACCGAATACTAAAACAATACATGCCAAAGTCTGAAAACTGTAATGGAAAGATGTCTCTAATAGAAATGGACAACATG
Source organism: Sambucus nigra (assembly GCA_949130495.1). Lineage (NCBI taxonomy): Eukaryota > Viridiplantae > Streptophyta > Magnoliopsida > Dipsacales > Adoxaceae > Sambucus > Sambucus nigra. The sequence goes on along the minus strand of OX422207.1, from coordinate 540,571,404 downwards.
CCCTACAACTGATAGATAATGACTCTGGAATCCAAGTGATAGAAGCGTCTACAAGCAAATCCCTGTAGCTTCCACAAACAGCTACAGCTCGTCACCAGAATGAGTATCCTATGCATGGTGTCCTTGTGGCTGGGCACCTAAAATGGTTTTACAAAAAAAATAGATTTGAAAAGCAAACGGGTCAGAGCCCGAATGTGGAGTTATATTTTAAAAACCTGCAAGTGCTTTAAAAACATTTAAAACATTATATGCAAAGTACATGTTAGGACGTGCACTCACATGATATTCTCACCTCTCGTCTAACTGTGCACTCCTAACGTAAGTACCCATTTACAACGACACAAACCACTAGCTAAGTGACATCATATCTAGCTAGGCTATCATAGGTCCTACCCATATTTCTCGGTTCTATTAACATTATAACGCTCGTAATTAAGTAGGGGTTTAACGTAAACTCAGATGCTCAATATGCAATATTTTACACTATCAGCTAACCCATTATGTTTCTCGAAACAATACCGTAATTATTTTCACAACATTAACATGAAGGTTCCCATTAATTTAAGTGTATATTATTCACATCATAAATATACAATACAAGCACCCCGAGAACTAAGCTGTGGTGCACACATACTCTGCTATCCATCCCGGTACATCACGTACATAAGGATTACATATTCCGAATCTCTCAGGAATAGTTCACAGATAACAACATCACAAATAATGGAGGCGAACACAGTCACATCACATGGGTCACGCACATACCTACGCTCCCACGATCAGCGGACTTATTAATATCCCAATAAGTCTTTCTATGACCTATGTTCATCAAGGTAACCAGTCTAAATTCGGGCAACACAAGGATTAGAGGGCCCTAAGCGAACGCAAACCTCCCGTGATAGCAAGTATGGTAGGTATGTCATACACACAATTCATATACCAATACTAAGTAAACACACGTATTAATAATCCCGTAGTTTAATCGTAGTACATATCGCATTCTCGTACCAACTTATAATTATCACAATTTATACTACTCCGGTTTATAATTATACGCGCCATAACTTATTCTCTCGTCGTAGTAGACACTCACGTCTCAACCCAACCGTCCATTTAATTTAACTCTCGTATATAATTTCCTTCTCATAAATACCCAAAAGTCCCAATTCTATCATTACATCATCATCGGAATGTTATCTATATCCTCGAACAAGTTTACGGGACTCCAAAAATCAAAACAGTCCAAAAAGGACCAGACTGCCAGCTCGTTAGAAGTCTCGTTCGAACGAGGCTGTTCGAACGAGATTCCACTGTCAGCTCGTTAGAAGTCTCGTTCGAACGAGACTGTTCGAACGAGATCCAGTTCGTTCGAACGAACTGTACCTTCTAACGATATCTCGTTCGAATGAGATTATCGAACGAAGTTCCCTTTCGTTAGAAGTGACTGGTCAATTGGTTAGAAGCTCGTTCGAACGAGTTCGTTCGAACGACCTGGGCAGGGGCTTCTAACGACCTACCAGTTTCGTCCCAGATTTGTCAAATCTCGTTTTTCACCATTTTTAACACCTCAAGTCTCAACCAAAATTCGTCCAATTAATGTTTTAAGGTCCCCAATCATCCTAAAACATACTAGGGTCATATTCTAACACCTTTTAAGGAATTAATGCATCCCAAACATCATTAAATCACAAGATTCTATACTTTTCCCCAATTTTTCAAGAACATGAACCCTAGATTTTTATCATCATCAAATCCCAGAATTTAATCCTTTTTTACACTAAATAAAAATGAAATCTCTGAATTCAATCTTCAAGAAATGTTTCTACATGCAAACCTATACCCAAAATTAAGCTAATAACTTCCAATTTCATGGGTTTTCCTTTAACTCTTAATTAAGATAGATTATCAAAATTTCTAACATGGAAGAAGCATTCACTGCATAAAGAATGTAATTTAAATCACTTGCCTTGATTCGATTTCTGATTTTGGTGTTGGTTTGGTGAAGATTTCTGCAGAATTCCCTCTCTCTCTCTTTCTCCAAGCTTCTTCTCCAAAGGTGGCTATGGTGGCTAGGGTTTTCTTTGGGAAAGTTGGAAACCTAAATGATAACCTCCGTAGCTTAATGGGTTAATATGGGTTGGTTAGTGGGTTTAGTGGGTTAAATCCACATCAGATTAAGACTCCTAATTTTCGTCATTATTAATTCCTCAAAATACAAAATTACCAAAATACCCTTTAAGTTGCCGGTATGGCCTAAAAATACCCCGGAATCCAACCTACACCCCCGGCTAGTGTTTTCTGACTATCTCGACCCTTCCGGACGCGTTGGCACACTCAAAACGACCATACGGTTTATAGAATTTAAAATCACTTTTATAATCAAAATATTATACCGTGACGCGGCGGTCACACGCGTCTCAACAAAATTTCCAAAATGCCGTATATCAATCTCACGACAAATTTTTCATAATACAATATTCATATAAAACATGTATGCACATAATCAAATACCAACTCGCATCTCGTTAGTATTTTTAACCTGGATTAATTTCCAATTAATACGCATTTAATTAATTAATCCCAAAAATAAATATAGCCAAAAGTACGGGGTATTACATAAACATAGGTAAGTTTATGAACATTAGTGATTGACTCATTGTTTTTTAAGATATAATGTTTGTTTTGTTTCATTTTTTGTTGGTGTATATGTGTTTGATAAAAGGTGTCACTCATTGTTTCATATATTTTTTTTTGTTTTGCTTAAATTCAGTCTATGCTAAACCAGTAAGGTTTCATTTTTATGAGTTGCGTTAATTTTGTTTCTTCTAAACCATTAAGGTTTCATTTTTTATGATATATACACAATTGGTATTTAAATATGGCCTCAATTAGGTATCATTGAGGATCATCTCTACCATATCTATAATATATCCAATCATGTATCTATATTATATCAATTGTAACTAGGATCATGTTTTATACAATTTAAATTGCAATTTCATTCATAAATTTCTTTGATTTTTGTCTATAAAGAGAGTGACAATTTAGGGGCGATCCTGGAAATATCTAGGGTTTGTAGCCACCATCCTCTCTATTGTTGCTGTGGTGGTGCCACCAATGTTCCTATCATGGGCCACCGTCAAATCACCAAGGAAATAAGTTTAATGCAATTTCTATATAGTGGCGAAGCAAATTATAAAAGTATGTTTGTTCAGGTGGAAAACATAGAAATTGTTCTTAATCAAATAAGTACACTAAGGTATAGTCACTTATGTACAAGTTGCTAATAATGTGTGAACTTTTTAGTGCATCATTTTCTCAACAGTTGCTATGATTGTGAGATAGTAATAGAGATCCATGGAACAAAAAAACCATCCTATACAACCTCATTCTCATTTAGTTTTTTTCTAGCTTATATGAAAGTACATTCAAATTTATGGAAGATGAGAAATGTTTCCCTTTTAGGTTTTACAGGATATCTACGATGACAAGTTCATGTGAGAAGCAATACTTTTTGGTGGTGAAGTACAAGCTGGGATTCACTTGAACTGAATCAATAATTTTTTTTGTTTAAGAATAATGTGTGAATGAAATTGACACTTTTGAGTTTTGAATATAATTGAATGCTTGATTCTTAACATTTCTCAAAAGTTTCCTAAGTCATTCTTAAACTTGAAGAAGAAACAACTCTTTATAAGACCCGTTTGATTTGTACTGAACTTTTTTACTATGGTGAAAGTATTTCCACCTATTTGAAGTTTAGAATTTTGGTTGTACAAAATTACAAATAAGTGTACTATTATATTATCTAATTATGGACAGAAATAGTGAAAAGAATTGAACTCTATATAAATGAAGTTATATTTCACTCTAAATTAAACGACGCTTAATTTCTCTCCATATATTATAAAAATACTTATAAACATTATGATCAAATTATAGTACAGGGGAGATGATGGTTGGACCAATAAAATCTCTTTTTATGGATGAAATGTCAACTGGTTTGGACAGTTTAACAAATTTTCAGATTGTGAATTCCACTAGGCAATCCCTTCACATTCTTTAAGGGACTATTGTGATCTCACTCTTCTATCCCGCACTTAAAACCTACGAATTAGTCGAGGATATAATTATCATCTCAGTCGGACAAATTTTTTATCAAGGCCCTCGTGAAATTGTGCTAGAGTTCTTCGAATACATGGGTTTTAAATGCCCCGAGAGAGAAGGAGTTGTCTACTTCTTACAAGAAGTAATTTTAGCTTTCTAAACATATTTTCCATTCTTATAAAATGGTCCTTAGGAAAATATGATGAATGAAGTCTAAATACTTTTAGTTATTATGATGAGTCATCAAAATAAGCAAAAGTATATTATCATTGCTTGTATACATTACATATACATTCCATTTAGATGTGGGACATATGAGATTTCAATATAGTATCTTCAAAAGATAGTAAAGCTTTTATTCATGAAAGGACCACATTTGCAGTTTCATTTACTGAGGACTTTTCTGTGAAACAAGACAATACATGGAATTCTATCAGTTAGGAATATTACAAGGGACCTTTATTTAAAAATAGTTGTGGGTACATTGTAAGTGACATCGAGAAAAGATCAAGAGCGGTACTGGGCACACAGAGACGATCAAGAATCGCAATAGATGATCAATACTAGTACTTGATAGAGATAATTTGCCTAATATGTAGAAGTCTGGATGTGGAAAAGGGACGAGAATAGACCAATCATGAACTACAAAAATAGTTTCGGTGAAAGAAAGTGCCCCCCCCCCCCCCCCCCCCCCACACACACACACTAGTCTAACTTTATGATAAGCCATATATGTCTTAACTTTGTGTTCAATTTTAGATTTATAAAAAAAATCTAACTTTATTTTTTTAGTATCAAAGAGTGTTTAATTATGTTTGTGTTCAATTTTGTTTCCATACTTGTTTTTTTTTTAATTATGAATTTATTATATGGTTTCAATTATGTAATTGGATAATAAATGCGCTCCTCACCGTTATTAGTTTTATATTGATTCTCTAATATATTTAAGTTATGTCGAGTGCAATATGGTTCTTGATTCTGTTTGTTTTGGTCTTGCCAACTACTTCAAGATATTATCACATTCGATTGTAGTTTTTTAAATCAAGACAATTTAGGTGGTTTATAGATATTAACTTGTGATTTTTAGTTAATATATGTGTAGCTTCTTGATCTAAGTTTTTTCATATATGCGTTTTCTCCCTATTCCAAAGATATTTAGGGTTCATATTGTTTTTTTATTCATTTTACTCTATCATTTGGGATTGAAAAAAGTCTAAAGTATTTCAATATTTCTATCGGTTCTAATAATAATGTTTATCTTCTCCTTAACGTGAACGTGTTATCTCCACTAACATTGCATCGTGGAAGTTTAGGACCAATAAGTGTCATTGCACAACTGACTCTCCTCGACATTCTGACTTCAGAAAAAACATGATTACTATAGATTATGTCGTGCTTTTTCATTGATTCCACCACTGGAGGTTTTGAAGTCCGTATTTCCAAGGATGGCCAGAGCCGTCTCTTTGGTTTTTTCTTTGGGTGATTGGCTTTCTACAAATTATTTTTCCTATATTATATTTCATCACCTCTTGATTATTTTTTGGATTATCTTAGCATAATAATAGTATAGTATGCTATCATTATAAAATTAGTTGCAGTGCACTTCAGATACTAAATAAATTGGTTGTAGTGAACTTCAGATACTAATTAAATTGGTTCGTGGTCGTCTCCCTAAATAGGACTACGACCAAATTCCTTTGGTTGAGTATGTTATCATTCTTATGTCAAGCAATGGATATCATTCTTTTGTTTCTAGAATCCAACCTATCCGTGTGATATAATATATAAGCATAACAATACAATGTTTTCTAAGTTGTAACTACAATATGTTTTGATCCTCATTTTTATAATAATTATATTTTGGGTTTCCTACTAAGTTTTGTTCTTTAATACGTTTCTAACTCTATACTATTGTTGCATATCTACACGCTAATTATGTATTGTTCTTGATTGTTCCGTGTTGCAAGACCATTGGATTTCAAGGAAATAAATGGTGATGAAGAGATTAAAATTTTGATCATGTCCAACTATGTTTATATTTGAATTTTTTTATACCAAATACGATTTTGTGGAATCGATTATATCGTTTATACGATGTCCAAGATGTACTATTACTATTGTTATTGTTTGAGTAATTTTTATTTGTTAAGCAGGGTAGATAGTTTATCAAGTGGAAAAACCGAGCGTCCGTGTAATACGCTAGTCGTTGTTATCGGCTTCTAACCTCAATAAAAAAAAACCTAAACTTGTAACTACACTCTTAAGGAGTATAGTTGCGAGTCTGGGTATCGAATCCACAAGGAATGTTTGATAGAATTTAAATGATTTATTACTTCTAAAATAAAAGTGAAAAAGATGATGATGGTTGAAGAGGGAAAAAATAAAAAAGTTAACTATGCATGCATGAGCAAACTAATTAAGATGAATGAGAAAGTAGGTTGGAATGCAATCCCCTAACCCTAGTAATTTACCGTGTAGAATACTAGAATTGTAAACTATAAATTTGAATGAATCCAGTCTTTATAGATCCTAAGCATTACGTATATGAGGTTCATGCCCGCACCATACGAAATCAAAGGTAAATATAAAGAGGTGCTAAATAATTATACGCACATCGTATTCTTAAACATCCCAAGTACCTAGGGCAAGAGAGATTAAAAGATCTACAATGGTTGTAAAATTGTCTCGAACGACTCTTTCAAAATTTTAATTTAAATTCTATTTTCTACATAAGTAATTTACATTGGGATGGGTTCATGCATCCCAACCTTTAAAAACTTAGCTAGGCATGATTTTATTAAATGAAAATAAATTCACAACAATGCATGTAATTGTGGATCTAAGAAACATTGTAAAAACAAAAATTACAAAACAAGTGATAATTGAATTGAAAATAGAATTGAGATAAAATAAGAGAATGGAAATTTTATACTTGTATTCAGCAACAGGAAAAGCAAATGAACTTGAATCCAGAAAACTTCTTCTTAATCAACCTTACAAACTAGGGTTTATGAAAATTTCTATGTAAAGAAAAACTAAGAAACTCTCTAAAATCTGACTTTCTCTTTCTAAAATTCTATTATACTCTCTAGAATTCGACTCCCTTGGAAGGATGTAAGGCTTGGCCTTTTATACACCAAAAAATGACTCTTCCCATGCTTCTCCACGTTTTTCCCTTTTAATATACCTAAATGAGACTCTTCCCATGCCTCTACACATTTTACAACTAATAAAAACGAATTAAACAAAAAATTTCAAGAGTTATCTCTTCAGCTTCCAGAATTAATTTCAACTTTAGACTTTCTGTCTCCAACTTTAAACGAGCATAACTTCTTCATCGTAGCTCGGATTGGGGTGTCGTTTTTTCCAATATTCTTATAATTTAGATCTCTTCAACTCTATAGCTTTCCCCACCACTAGAATATATATGTAAAATTACGAAAATGCCCTTCAACTCCCTATTTTTTGGTTTCTTTTACTGTTTTGAGTTCTCCTTCGCACTAACTTGCATGAAATACCTGTAAAACACATGAGAAATACAAAAAACAAGAAATACTTGCCAAAAAAAGGTTAATAGCATAAATACGAGACAAATTCAAGCTATTTACACTACACGGGATCATAAAAATACCGAAATTAAGGGGATAAATATGAAGAATATGTGCCTAATCACACCCCCTAACTTAGAACTTTGCGCGTCCCGAGCAATATAAAAGAATCCTATCGAGGCTCAACTCTTGAAAATCATTTTATTGGGATAGAATACCTTTTTTGCGGGCAAGCGATTGAATTTAGCGTATGCAACAAGCCTTTAAACCCCTAGGTTACCCTAGTAGGACGAGTTTTATCTCGTGAGGGTTTGCAGCGAATATATCCACAAAATTCTTTATTGACTCAAATAAATATCAAAATACTTAAAAATTGTACAATTTAAACTTTTCGAAAAATAATCACCATAAATTCATATTCAAATGTCTCAAACCATAGTGTGTGTGTGTGCAAAGCCAGAAATTAAACCTCAAATTTCCACCGATTGAGCATTACGTTACTTTTTGAAAATTCGTTTTGATTCCAATTCTTACAGATGCACTCACAAACGAATCACTCGGATTGTGGTTATTTTCTCTCGGTATGCATGATATAAAGAGTAATTATAATGGACACAAATTCATGCATACAAAATTGAAAAGAAGGAAATATATGGTGAAAAGATCTCATCATCGGAATACAGTTATTAGGAAACGGGAAACATCATCTCTTAATCACACCATTTTAATCTCTTTTATTATCTTTTCATATCTTATCTCTCCATGCAGTAATTAATTTCGCCATTCGGACTCGGTTAGGAATTTTCGAGTTAAAAAGTGTAAAGGGTAAAAATGGAAATGGATGAAATGTTCGGAATTGGAAAATGTCCTGATGACGTCCATTAGTGTTTTTTCGAGCATTTGCTCAGACGGCTTTGGTACAAGTCTTCTTTGCTGACCTTACTTTTAAGCATGATGCGCAATGAGGGTATTTCTATCTCCACGGGTATGACCGCTTCCATACCGTAGACTAAAGAGTAAGGGGTAGCCCCATTAGAGGTTCGAAGTGAAGTGAGGTAGCCCTAGCGGGCATTAGGGATCCTGTCGGCCCTGTCACGATAACTCTCGGTCATCTTGCTGATGATGGATTTGAGATTCTTATTGGCTGCTTCGACTGCCCAATTTTTTTGAGGTCGGTATGGAGAGTATTTATGTATTCGAATCCCATATTCATCGACCATTTCTATAACCTCTGACTCAAAATGTAACTCATTGTTTGATACCATCTCGTGTGGGACCCCATATCGGCAGATGATGTTTTTCTTGATGAATTTGGCCACTTTCTTGGGATTCAAAATTGCGCATGACTCGGTATCGACCCATTTGATGAAGTATTAAATAGCGACTAGGATGAACTCATGCCTTCGGTGTGACTTTCCCAATGATATCGATGCCCCATATGGAAAATGGCCAGGGAGAAGTCATGCTGTATAGTTCTCGCGGAGGTAGATGTAATAAGTTGGAGAATTGTTGGCATTTGAGACGTCTTCACATGTAGGTTGTGCAGTCCTATAGCATGGTAGTCTAGTAGTATCCTTGTCGAATGATATTTTTGGCGAGCATATGGCCGTTCATGTGGGGTCTGCATTCCCCGTTGTGGATTTTCTGCATCATCTCTTTAATGTCAGCCCCTGTGATGCAGTGCAAATGGGCTCCATCGAAGTTTCTCTTAAATAGTACTTTATCATAGATAATGTACTGGGTGTCCAGTCTGTGGAGAGTTGCTCGGTCTGTGTTATCGGGTCCTTGGGGATACCTACCTTGTCTGAGGAGGCGCCAAATATCATAGTACTAATAATTGGCAATTTTGGATTCTTCCTCTGTGCAGAGCTCGATGTGGTAGTAGTGGGTTGGTTTATCTTATTTTTGGACAAGGAATGGATCCATGCTTATTCCTTCGGGCATGTCAATCATGGAGGCTAAGGTGGAAAGGGCGTTAGCTAGTTTTTTTTTTTTGCTCGGGGCAGGTAGTGGAAGGTGATTTCTTGGAATTGGGAAGTTAGTTCTTCAAGGTGGGCATGGAAGGGTAAGAGTTTATCGTCCTTGACTTTACATTTCTGGAGTACTTGACCGATGATGAGGGATGAACCCCCATATACATCGAGGTATCGAATTCCTTTCTTAATGGCATTTTTTAGGCCTACCGTGCATGCCTCATATTCAGTCATGTTGTTAGTGTAGGGGAAATCCAATTTGATGGCAATAGGAGTGTGGGAGTCATCAGGGGCAATTAAGAGAATCCTAATGACATATCCTTTTTTGTTGGCAGTGCCATCAAAGAACATTTTCCATCAAAGATCTTTGTGGGAGGTAGAAAGGATATTCTCTTTTAGGAATTCAGAAATCCAGACATCGGCCTCTTCCATAAGGTAGTCAGTAAGGTAGCCATAGATGGATCTTCCTTTCATGGATTTCTGTGTGACATAGGTGATATCAAACTCGACTAGAAGCATCAACCAATGGGCCATTCGGCTGGATAGGGCGGGCTTCTCGAGTAGGTATTTGATGGGAACCATCTGGGATACGAGTCTGATGGGGAAGGCGAGCATGTAGTGTCGTAACTTTTGTGTAACCTAGATAAGAGTGACACATGACTTCTCTAAGGCGATGTAGTTAACTTCGTAACTAATTAATGTTTTACTGTCATAGTAGATGGATTTCTCCTTACGGGTTTCTTGAAGGTATTGATCTAAAAGAGCCCCGACTGTGGTATCGGTCACGGTTAGGTATAGGAGTAAGGGAAGACCAGGTTGCGGTGGCATAAGCACCAGAGGTCGAGTTAGGTATTTATTAATTTGGTCGAAGGCTTCTTGGCAAGCTTCGTTCCAGACCTTGGTCGAATATTTTCTAAGTAGTTTGAAGATGGGATGGAAGTCAATTGGCTGATGAATTTACTGATGTACTATAATTTCCCAAGGAATCCTCGAACTTCTTTCTCCATTCGGGGAGGTGGCATCTCAAGTATGGCTTTCATCTTGGCAGTATCTTCTTCTATCCCTTTCTCACTAATCATAAATCCCAAGAGTTTCCCTTTGGTAACACCGAAGACATATTTCTGTGGGCTAAAACGCATTTGGTATTGTCGCAGTCGTTCAAAGAATTTTTAAAGAGCGGGAACATGGCCTTATCTAGTCTTAGACTTGATAATCATGTCATCTACATAGACCTCGACTTCCTTGTGTATCAGATCATGCATAATGGTTGTGGTATCCCTTGGGTAGGTATCCCCTGCATTTTTTAGACCAAATGGCATGACAGTGTAGCAAAAGGTTCCCCAAGGTGTGATGAATGCATTTTTATCTTGATGATCAAGGTGCATCTTAATCTGGTCATATCCGACAAACCCATTAATAAATGACTTGAGAGCATGACTAGTTGTATTGCCCACAATCATATCGATGTTGGGTAGCGGGTAATCATCTTTCAGAGAGGATTTATACAAGTCCCGATAATCGACATACATGCAGACCTTTCCTCTTGATTTCGGCACGGGTACGATATTAGCTAGCCATATGGGATATTAAATCACACGAATAAAGCCCATGTTCAGTTTCTTGATTACTTCTTCTTTTACTTTGTGTGACCATTCAGTGCGGAGCTTTCGCAACTTTTGTTTGACTCACTTACATTTCGGGAGTGTTAGAATCTCATGTTGTGATATCTAGGGGTCAATATCGGGCATATCATCGTAGGACAATGCGAAGACATCTATAAACTCCTTTAGTAGCTCTTCGAGTTGCGTGCGCTCATGCTCATCAAGGGTAGCCCCTATCATAATATTGCGCATTTGGCTAATAGAGCCGAGATTAATAACAACAGTTTCATCTTCATTAACTTGAACGTGGTTATATTATTTCTTATTAACTTATTTAAATCAGTTAAGAATTGTTCATTTTCAAAGTCGTCATCATCATCAAGAGTTTGATTAGAATCAAGACAATTAATGTAAGGCACAACAAGATACTCAAAATCTTCGTTTATTTCATTGATAGGAAAAATAGCATTGAGAACCTCATCAAAGGAGGTCTCGATTACATCAGAGTGAGAGGAAACAACTACAGAAGAAAGAGGATAAACATCAGGGTTAGGTTGAATATCAACAGGTGGCACAGGTGCAGTATGCCAGTTGAGAAGAGTTGCATCAGCATCTTTGATGAGGTAGGATGGATTGGATGATGTAGTCCCTGAGTGGATCATGCAGAGTGCCATCCCCAGTATCTGCAAGTTGAAAGAGTCCTCGGAGTTGTTGTCCTCAAAATCCCCGGTATCATCTATGGTCTCCTCAATGAGTGGTTGCACATAGTGTTGGGAACTCTCAATCCCTAAGTAGCTGTCTTGAAAAAATATCTCCATCCCTAGTTTCATCCTTTTGTCTATAGGGTCATACCAAGGTTCACGGAAGCTGCAAAAGGGGAAATCTTTGCCCTCTTTGATAAATCTTCCATTTAAGGAATCTCCCGAGATAGTTCTGGCACATTCTAACTTTCTCTTAAGTTGAGGCTGACGGATAAATCTGAGTTCTTCTTCTGATGATTGATAGTCCAAGCCACAGGGAGGAAAGGCCTCCTTCAACACAATAGGTTCAGTTATCCCTTGTTTCCTTTGCCCTAGCCCCAGTTTGGTCATGAAGTGCATATTTTTGAACATTTGGATTACATTTACATTTCCATAAGGATCATATTCTGGATAAAAGCGGTCGTTCCCTGCTGGGAGTAGGAGGGGTTCGACTTGGAAGCCTGATAGCAGCATATCATTCACCCTGTGTTGTATCTCGAGTACCGAGTTACTGGTGCTTGCATTCTCGGTGTTGTCACTATCTCCCAAGATGGTGATAACTTGTCCATTGGCAAAGAACTTCAATTTCTGATGAAGGGAAGAAGACACCCCATTGATGTTATGGAGCCATGGTCGTCCGAGTAGCAGATTGAGACAGGTTGGGATATCGATGACTTGGAATTCGAAAATAAGATTTATAGGGTAAGCCCCTATTCTAAGCTTGATAGATCCCATTACTTCTCGTCGCATGCATGGACGAAAAGGTTGGAGCAAGGTAGCTCACTTTTAATCCCAAACAGTTAAAGATTCTTAACGGGCAAACATTCAGAGTTGATCCGTTGTCGACGAGTGAGGGGGAACAGTTTTCCCCATGACTTCGACTGAGATATTGACAGTATGATTGTGATTGGGACCATTCGTAAGGATTTCCTCTTCAAAAAAGGAGAGCATTCGAGTAGAGGTTAAGGATCCAACTAGGTTCACTATTTCTTCTGGTGTGGTTGAGGGAGGAATTGTGGGTTCTGTGAGTAGCTCGATTAGGGCATTTCGGTGCAGTTGGGAAGACATGAAAAGTCCTCATAGAGTGATGTTGGCTTGAGTTTTATTCAGTTGATCAAGGACTTTTCTTTCTTCAAGGGTTATTTCTGGAAGAGGGATATTCTCAACACATTTCCCTTTATCGCTGCTGATGGTTGTAAGCTCGAATTCTGGTAATGTCTCTCTGTCCTGGTCATGTGGTTTATAGAAGAGGGGAAAAACAGAAACCTTATTTCTTCATTAATGTTGGGTTGCTCAGCTACCTAGTTGATCTCTCCTAGCAGCTCCTCAAATGATATCATTTCGTGTAGGTTGGCTATTACAACAGTGTTTCTTGAATCTGGATCTTCCTCCGAGTCTTCGAAATCATCCCCCCATCCGGTGGTAATGATATTGTCTTTCCATGCAAAGTTAATACACTCTACAACTTCTATGGCCTCTTCGTATAATTCCTCCCATTCAGTAGGGAAATGCAAGATTGAGGGGACCAGATGCCCTTGTAATTTCAAAGTGTCGAGCAGCTCGGATATGCTACAAATATCACTAGTCTATTGAAAAAAATCTTCCATTATCTACACCAGACCATCTAGACTGACCTCTTTGGGTGGCACTACCCAGTTGTCTGATTATCGAGACCATTTTTAAGCTTCTAAGAATAACCCACTAAATCTCTAATAGTCAATGGTCATCTGGGAGGACAATTTCAGCCCGAACTCAAGGAGTTGGTTCAGTAATTCTGATATTTCCATATCTTTACCTCCAGAATGGGTACGGACAATAATGCAGGCTCTGGTGAGGAGTGATAAGGTTTGATCGACAAGGTTGGTAGGGTGTAAGAGGAATCATGGGCATATGTGGAGAGGTTTAGGAGATAATATGGGTATGACTAGTGATTTACTTAGTATGATTTGGGCAGATGGGTCGAGTTCTGAGTCTTTTTCTAGGAAGATGGCGTTTGTATGACTTGGGAGTGGATTATGGGTAGTGTTTGGTTTAGGATTACCTGGTGGGGCGATGATACCCCGATCAATCAGACTTTGGATTGTGTTCGGAGATGGAAACATTGGTCGGTGGTATGGCCAGCAGTTTGGTGATAGTCACAATGAGCATCAGGTTTGAAATTCTTTGGAAGCGAATTTGGTAATGGACGAGGGTCCTAGGATTTTATCAGGTTTCGATTCAAGAGATCCTGATAGACTTTGGAGAGAGGAGTGTAAAGCTCGATATATTCCTTTCAGATTGGGTTTGGGTAACTTTCTGGTGCCCATGAAGCGACAGGCTGAGAGATATTATTGATAGTAGAGATTGCGGTACTAACAGACTTTTCAAACTTTCTAGGAGAAAACTGTCCAGAGGTTTTCTTCAGTTCAACTTCTGTCTTGGCAAGACCTTTTTTTTACTCCTGCTTCTCAGAGGGCTCGTAAGTGAGGGTAATACTGTCCTCTTAAGGTTGCTCGTACATGGGGTAGAAAGTTCTTCTTCACAATGCTGACTTATTCTTTTTCGAAAGGTCGATTGGCCATGGTAGCTTCTTTTTCTCTCCATCTTGCTATGAAGTTGCTGGCTGATTCCCCAGGATTCTTTTTGAGTAGCTCTAAGTCATGGCGGGTAACCTCTAGATCCTCGTTATATTTGTACTGTGATATAAACTCACGGGCAACGTCTTCCTAACTGTGGATTCTGAATTCTTCAAGGGATAGGAACCAACGAAGGGCGCTATCCTTCAAAGTCTACTGAAACATTTGAGCCATTATTTATTCTGAAGCCCATTGGAGAGTCATGGCTCGATGATAGCTACGAAGATGAACGATCAGGGGTCCACTACCTCCAAACTTCTTGATATTGGGCATCTTAAATTTCTCTGCTAACCTAGCTTTAGGATAGGGAGACATGTGGGTGTAGTCCATGTAGTTCCTAGAGATTCGAACCTGGTCGAATTTCTTGGTTAGCATCTTGAGGTACTCCTTGACCTTGTTCAGTTCTTCCTCTTTCGGATCAACAGTTACGGGTAAAGTAGCCCCCATCTGAGCAAGGTTTGGCATGGGAAGCTGGGCTGGTGGAGACCCATTAGCAGGAGGAGCACGTGGAGCATGATGGCATTCTTCAGGAACCCAGATAGGCTCAAGTTCATGTGAACCGAAGGCACGGGGGAAAATGACCCCAGGATCCTCGGGGGTAGGGACCCAATTTTTTTGCATCTCATGAACTTCAATTTGAAAGTTGTCAATTTTAGTAGTGAGCTGAGCCAAAACCATCGTCAAATTTGGCTGTACAATTGGTACTTGATCCGTATTCTCTGTGGAAGGCGGGCGAGTCTGTGACTTGGAGGAAGTAAAGGGTCTGACGGAATTTCGGGGTGGTTCGACTGAAGACTGAAGCCAATGGGGATCTAGGCCAAGGGTAAGTGATTGACCTGAGAAAAAAATGGAATTTATTTTTTTGGAAGAGAAAAAAGGGAAACTTTTATTTTTAGAAAATGAGGAAAATATCACTTAGCCGGTACGATGCGGGGGAACCGTTCGATATACATAGAAGGTACTTGGCCAATGGAAGATGCGAGTCATATCACTTAGGATAATTGCGCCCTGCCGGACCAGTGCCCATCACGAAGTGACTCTCCAGTTACTGGACAAAAGTTTGGTCAATAACAATGCTCTTTGGCGATGTCGTGTGAATCATGCATGATTCTCTTATTAGTATCTTATGGTGAGGGTATCTTTCTTGATTATTCCAAACAAGGAGCAAAGTACAAGTACCAAAGTATACTAAGCATGGATAAGTGATGTGTAACTATCTACAAGTGAGTGTGTGATAAGTGAGCATGGAGAATCTTATACAAGTGTGTGAATACTAGCATAGGCATGAGGTACACATGAATAATAAAGGGGGAATATGCAAGTAGTAGAATATACAAGAAAACAAAACACCCATGTGAATAGAGTTTAGCCCTCTTAAAAATATGTCCCCATCAGAGTCGCCATTGTGGTCATCCCAGTCGGCGCGACATTCGTTCCAGGGGGAAAGGGAATAAAGGAGGATCCCCCGGGGAAGAAACTGCATCGCGGTCTCGTACCCTTCTCTTCGAAAAGGGGCCTTATGCCATCATCGGTGTGGGGTGAATGTAAAGAGATAGAGTAGCCAGCCTATTTTGCTCAAAACAGGCAAAATAATATGTTGACACTTTAAGAGAGAGGCATCAATGAAAAAACTTATGCATGTGAAACCAATAGATATTCTTGGTGCAAAACAATTTTTAGGAACTTATTAAACAATAGGTGACAAGGAAGTTGTCAATTTCTAAACCTATGAGAGAGAGAGAGAGAGAGAGAGAACTAGAGAGGAAGAAGGAAAGGGCCATAGGTATTCTTGGTGCAAAAGTCAAGAACTCACACCACAAATCCCACCATCGTGTAGATCGGAGAACGAGGAACACGACTATACCAATTTCATCAGTGAATTATACCATCATAATCGAGGCAAGTGTTTATTACTTGCTTTCTTTTAGCAATAATCATACTCATGTTAGTGTAAGTGAATTTAATTATGAATTCCATGTGAAATTAGGTGAAAATTGGAGAATTTATTTATGATTATGGACTTTTCTGAATAGCAGTTTATTTCCTTCATGTATGTAGAGGATTAATCACGACATTGGAATGTAAGTGAATGAACGAATTTGAGATTTAATGGTTCTTGAATTTAAATTGCAAGAACTAGGGCTTTAATGGCTTAATTTGGGGATTATGAAATTATGTAATGATTATGAATGAATTGATGATCCTAGGATGGTAGAAATCATGTATACATGTTGGGTTATCAATCAAAATAGTTAAATGGAGGATTGGGTACGAACTGTGGAGTTTTGGGTACGATAACAGGGGAAAAACGTAATTGTGAAAGAACATCTTTGACAACATAGGATCGGTTTATTTTATAGATAGGATTGTTTTTTTTTAATAGGATCGATTCATTTTCCTTAGGACCGGTTCGGTTCGGTCTGCTGCAGATTTCTAGTTTTTCTACAGAACCTCAAACCTTTTGAATCTTAAATTGTGAGATTAAGTTTGATGTGTACTGAGTATTAGTTTAATAAAACCGTAGGCCAAGGTTGAAGTTAGGTTTGGGCCTAAGAGGGGAAACCATAAGCTAATCTAAATTGGTATAAATTAGGGAAAACACTTACCTTAGTGAATAATTCGAATATTGGACATTAGGAAAAAAATGATGTCCTAAACCAGTAGGGTATAGGTACCTTATATACTATTATGATGTGTAAATTTAAGGATACCCTTTGAGTGATGATAAATACTCGGGAGCGTACATTAATGAATTTAGCTATGAATTAGTACTACGTAGATTATTTGGGATATAAATATACTACATATGGGAAATATATGTTGGGTTGGGGGAATACCTAATGATTTTAATAGGATGTGTGAATGCCTATTACATGATTATTATTATGTGTATAACATACCTAGCTACTTGCTATCACGGGAGGTTGTGTTAGAGACAGTCTTATCTTGAGGAGCCTTCGGGGGGATATTTCACTTGTATCTCAGGACATAGGTCTGAGAAAGACTTATCTGTGAGTTGATAAGTTTGCGGTCACTTGGGTGCGTAGGTATGTGCGTAGCCCATGGGGATGGGAACTATGTTCGCCTCTAATATGTGTGATTTGTTTATATAGTTCGTGGGAAGTTTCTGAACCAATAGTCCTTGTTTGAGTACGAGATGTACCGGGACATGATAACAGAGTATGCAAATCACTACAGGTGTATCCCTGGGTGATGTGTTAGTATACGTATATAATAGTGATGGATATATATGTATACTTGTGTTAGATCTACAGTGGCATAGTTGTAGGTTAGTAAGATAGTGAAATCTTAAATAATGTAAGTTATGAATGCTTAACTTTAGTGTGATAACACTTAACTAAGATGATAGATGTTAAAATTAATAATACAAATATTGGGGAATATGGGATAATACTACGAGGTATTACTTGAAGTATAAGCCATTACCTAGTTAGAAGTGTAGAAGTGTTATAGATGGCTAGGTTGGATTAGATGTATGGTAGGCGTGCACAATAGTTGAGGGGTGAGAATATCATGTGAGAGTTCGAACTAACATGCGCTTAATACTTGCTTTATTGTAAATTTTAAATACTTGCTAAAATAAATATTTTTACAACTCGGGTTCTGACCCGTTTCTTGCAATTCTTCTCTCTTTTTCTCTCTCTATATATTTATATCAGGTGTCTAGCCACAGGGATGCCAGAGTTAGGCGATTTGATTATTTGACGTGCTATAGCAGTTGTGGGAGCTGTAGGTCCTCGTGCTTAGACGCCTCCACTCTCATTTCATTCAGTTATATTTAAACTTTCATTTAGGGCATGTGTTTCCCATTCTCAGTGATTTTATTGGAGAGATTGTACTTCTTTCTTTTCAACATTTTGTTATTTAGTTGGATTCAGATTTATTAGTTTATTGGTTTGAGACTTGGACTGGAATGTTTCATCCAGCCTTATTTATTTCAGTATTTGATTCGTATCCAGTATTTTATTCTTGTGTTTGGAAATAGTTTATGGTTTAATAATTGGAAATTTTATCAAATCAATTTTATTTACTTAAAATGGAAAATATTTTGACATTAGCTTAATTATTTATTAGGAGATTATATTGGTTAAATATTTTCGACAGTGATGCTAAGAATGAACCAAACGAACATTTTGTTTTAAATTTAGTAAAGGACTGATCACCCGGTATTTAATTGGGCGGGGTGTCACACATGGGCAACAAAGTTTTTCATTATTCTAATTTCCAACAAATCCTACCTATTTATATAAGTGGCATTAATTACATGAGTAACTTCCTCCTCCTCCAAGCATCTCGTACATGTTGTGTTAGGTGACCTGATAATTGAGTGTAGCTGAGTGCATTAATAAGGTATGCAATCTTCCACTCGTCAAAAGTGAAAAATTTCCCCCGCAATTTGGACACCAAAAATTGAATTGTGCAATGAGAATTTAAGTCTAAACATACCTTTAAGAGGAAAAAAATTAAAACCATTTTCCCTTATTATTAAAAATATGTTTGAATTAAATCTAAATATTCAATATAAATAATGGTAACACAAGTCTACGTATTGTGGAATATATTTTTAACTTCAAAATATTAAAGTATTAGAGAGCATTTATTTACAAAATTGGAAAATGATTGAAAAATGGTTGTTTTTACGAGAAGATGAAAAAAGCATCCAGAAAGATTGAAGTGATTTGGTCTTACTTTTACCGTTTTTCATGAAAATCAATTATTTGAGGGTTGGATAATGTAGACACCCCATTCTGTTACCCCTTAAACTCTCCTTAGGTCCCTAGTACCTCCCTTCATCCCTACAGACCTAGGTCATACCCCGAGTACTGACCTAGAAGCCATCGGGCACTCCCAAGCTCCGTTTGACCAAAAGTTAAAGTCTTCATCTCGACTGAGACTGAATGAGTCTTTGAAGGGCCCTGAAACCCCTTTCCCACGGTTTATCCTATGCGCGATTCCGACTTACCATGCGGACGAACGACCCATTTTCCCCAAAACCTGATCTAGAGGCCACCGGACGCTCCCAGGCTCCGTTTGACCTAAGTCAACTCTTCAGCTCGACCGAGATTGAATGAATCTTCAAAGGGCACTGAAACCCCTTTCCAACGTCCGCTCCGTGTGCGATTCTGACTTACGATACTGACGAACGATCCGTTTTACTCCGAGAGGTCACCAAATACTTCCAGGGCCCGGTTGACCAAAGTCAACTCCCTGAACTAGATCAAACTCTTTGGAATGTTGAAGTACATCTCCTAACCTTTACAACGTTCCACCCCGTGTGCGATTAGGACTTACAATGCGGACAAACGATCCTTTTGCGTCTGACGATTCCCCGTCCAATGGACCGACGAATGCTTCCGAGCCACATTTGACCCAAAGTCAACTCCCGAACTCGGGAGCGATCCAAAGGACTTTCGAATGTATCTGAATTACCTTTCCAACGGTACCCCCGTGCACGATTCGGATCAACGGTTTGCGCTCTGCGATCGATTTTTCGAAAAGGCCTGAAAGACACTGCCAAACGGCAGGTCCCAGACCCTACCTATCGACAGTGTGCCTAAACCCACCTGCCGATTGGCAGGAATAGGGTTATGATGATCGGTAATGCCCTGGGCCTATAAAAAGAAGGCCTTGACCTCATTGCAAAAGGAGACCAGATCAGAGACATATCACTCTTAGGAAATCCAGAAAACCTGTCTCGAAGTCAGCACGATTTTCACATCCAAATCCCTTTCCAACCTTCACCTTTCATCATTCTTTTCATCAAACTTGGTGAATTAACCACTCTCCATCATCATCCAAGTGCAAGGACTGCTCTCCAACATTCAAGATCAAGCTCAAGATCTTCAAGAAGGTCCAATTTTCTCAATTCTCTCCTTAAATTCTCATAAATTTGCATTAACTTGTTTTATTACTTAGCACTTTTATTCTCTCATCTCACATACCCTAATATACTTTTTATTTAGTATTATTGCACATCTCTTATTTTCATACAAATAAAAAATCAAAAAACAAGAAAAGGAGGGTTTGCTCTTAAATTCCAAACAGGAATTCTCATACTTTTCTTATACTTTTCTCACAACTAAAACACTTTTTCTACACGCACACACACACACACACACACACACACACACACACACAAATAAGAGAAGTCCCCGGTTGGATTTATGGGATAAACCCCACCCTTCGTTTTGCATGCGAACTACGTGGACTTTGATGCCTCTTTAGGCTACGTAGGCGTTTCGGGATAAAATCCGAGATTCGAGTCCTATTTTTACTTTTTCTTTCAATCTCCTATTCTTTCTAAATTCATTTCTCCTAGATTACATATATATATACATATATTTGTTCTTAGTGGCGTATTATTCCACATGCATTGTCGTTCCATCATAACGATCAACGTAAGGATGATCGCGTAAATTCCATTTTCTAATATTTTTATACCTTCCTATGGATGACTCGCTTTACCTCTTCCATGGTACAAGTCGATAATTCATATCTCCACTATATATACACATGCACATACATCACGGAAAAATAAAGGAAAATAGTAAAAACCCATGAGAGACCGTAAGGGCGGAATGAGTGCCTAACACCTTCCCATTTCGTAACTTAGCCTCCGAACCCTTTTCGAATCATTTTGGTTTCGTATATATCAGTATGCCTTTGGATGCTGTCCTTCGGGAGGACTCCCTTTCTTTTGTCTGTTTTGAGTAAAATAGACTGGCGACTCTATTTCTCTACCTTTTTTCACCTCACCCAAATGACGTCGGCCGAAGCGCTCCCAAGAGGGACGCGCGGGACCTAGGATCCTCCATCTCGCGCCCACCGCGAGGATCGGGGATGGCCACAGATAATAAACCTTTTTCATGAAAAATAATAAAATTATGGAGCACTTTTCATATTTATAACTATTATTTTCATAAAATGTATTTGAAATCTACCACCCCAAAAATAAAAATAAAATGATAAAATAACTATTTTATGGGAAAAAAGCACACAACGTATTTCCTATAATTTACCATTAGGGTCCGTTTGGTTACGAAGTGGGCAAATAGGTAAGTAAGCAAAAAAATTTATGGCAAAAATTTTTATGGCAAAAATTTCATAGGCAAATATTAGGTTTTCCCACTTTGGACTGTCAAACAACCTAATAAGTCAAAAAGTAAAATAATTATTTCAAAAACAAATAAAAAACTGACTAACATAAAATATATTTGACTAAAATAAATAGATTTTACAAAAAAAGTAAATTAATACATTTTTTGAAATATTTAAATAATTTTAACAGGTATGAAAAAATATAAAGCATTTTTTAAAATAGTATTTAAGTGTTTAAAACAATGTTTTAAATAATTTTAAAAGCAAATTTTTAGAAATAGTTTTCTTAAAATAGTTTCTAAATAATTTTTAAAACAGTATTGAAAAACAATTGCTAAAAAATGTTTTTTAAAAATAGTTTTTAAAGACAATTTTCAAAGCAGTATTTGAACACAATTGTTAAAAATTGTTCTCTAAAAATAGTTTTTTAAACAGCTTTTAAAAACAGTCTTTAAAAATAGGTTTCAAAAAAGTATTTTTGAAATATTTAAAATATTTTTTTAAAACATTTTAGAAATTTATTTTTTAGAACAGTTTATTAAAATATTTGAAACATTTTATCTTAAATTATTTAGAACAATTTTATTAAATAATTATTCAAATATTAGAAAACATATGAGAATAACATAAAAAATGGAGAAAAAATATTCATTGATAAATTTGTTGAATTTTTTTTCTCAACGGGATTTTTGGGAAAAGGTCCTCATGATTATCAAAGTGTATAAAAATAGGATACTTCACATAATTTTATAAATTTAGTCTCTGTACTAAAAAATACTATGAAAAATGGTGCGACCGACGTAAAAAAAAATGAACTCCCACAAATAAATACTATTATACCATAGAGACTAGATTTATAAACTTGAAAAACATTGCCTTAAAAATTTTAATATAAAAAGGAACATGACCTTCACCTTAATTCTCTAAAAATTTTATGGGGATAAATTATGCAACTAAAATGTTGACAAATCCTTGAGTGTCAAATTATTTGTCATTTTCCATAAATAAATAAGGCTAATAAACGGAGTATATTAGTTGTTGGGAAACTACGAATATTCCATGTAGGTAAAAAGAGTGTGGCATTTGTACCTACCCAAACAAACACAATAGAACACATTTTCCACCAGTATATTTCGTAGCAAATTCGGCAGAGGGACGAAAACGAACACCTGCTGTTATATTTGTTGTTTTGAAGAAACCCATGTCTTCTTACAATCATCATACATACATATTACATATACAGCTCTCTCTCTCTAAAGAATAAAGAAACAAAAAACAGGTGTTGAAACAAACAGGTTACGTGTATCATCTGAGAATCATTCTCATCGTAGTCTTCTCCGTCAACCTTCCTCCTTATAAAAAAAACTTTGCTTTTGTGTCCCTGCCTCGGTTTAATCGCCACCCACATCGATTTTAGCTTATAAATAACGTAAGATCTCTTTTTTACAAATTATTTTATTTTCTTTCAATCCTCATTTAACATTTTAGTTTGTTCAGCTAAGATACTTTCTATCAATTGTTCATTTGGTAAATTTTGGTTTATTTCTCAATGCATTTATTGGGGTTGAACTTGGTAGTTAGATCTTAAATTGTTTGCTTGTATATTGGTCAAACGCAATGGTTTGATTCATGGGTTCTAATCTTTATTTTATTGGTCAAACCCAATGGTTTGTAATTACTTACATTTTAGAGTGTGTAAAATTCTTAACTATGTGGATATACTTTTATTTAGTTCACAATATTTTTATTTCCATTTTCATTATTTGGAGTATGTTTTTGAGTAATTCTAGAGAGATCCTAAAATTGCACAGAAAAACATGTCAAAGTGATTCGATTGGGGTCCATTTGAGAAATTTGGGTATCACTCTAGAATTGCTCATTTTCTTTTTCCCTTTTATGATTTGCCGCCTCAAATTTGAATTGGAAATGTTTGAAAGAGTGAATTTACTTTGATTTGTGCATAGCATTTGATGTAGTTCTTTACTCTTTGTTCCTTTGATAGCAATCAAGTATGTTGCATATCATTGTGCTTTTAATTGCTCATGAAATTTGAGGTTGCTTATCTGTCTAAAATATGTATTCTTACACCATTCCTTGGGGATTCTTCGATTTTCAGAATGGCCGCAACTGCTTTTCACAAGGCCATTGGGACACTTCAGCCTCACGGAGTATATTTCGATTACTCTAGCCTTCATCAAGACTCTTCAAATGTTTCAGTGAAGTTGATCTCTAAGGGTTTCAAGATTGATGTTGGACTGTTGACAAGAGGAAGTAATTGCACTACAAAGAGGAAATTTTGTGTATTTCGAGCTTCATCTACTCAGAGTACAGTGTTCGATCCTGTCTCATCCCCATTAAATCAAACCACCAACGACTCTCGTAAAAAATCAGGTAAGATATCTCACTTTAATTTGCTTCATAACGATAACGCAAGTATCATAATAGCTTAAATCATTATTTAGTCTCAAGTAATTACTTTCTTTCAACTTGACCAAATTGTTTTAATAAATATAGAGACAGATCCTTAAGGGGTGAACCTAGAGCAACAATAAGGTTGCCCCATTGTGACCTAGAAGTCACAGGTTCGAGTCGTGGAAACAGCCTCTCTGCATATGTAGGTTGCGTACATCTAACCCCCCAGGTACCCCGCAGTGGCGGGAGCCTCGTGCACTAGGTTTGCCCTTTTGAGACAGGTCCTTGTCAACATTTTTCAATTGAGTGAAGTCCATTTACTATAATTAAAACTCATTTGGATATGGTCCATCTACCCCACCAAAATTTACACGTATTACCTAATTTCGTAAAACGTTTACCATATTTGAAGGTATCTGGATTGAGTTGTATTAATGTGATACTCCAGGGGCTTAAGTTGTGAAAGATGCTTGTTTAAAACTATGTTGATTTTACTTCAGCTCAGAATTTGGAAAGATATATTATGGGGGTTTGGGGTCATATTTTGTGATTGCAGTTCATGTTTTCCTTTTCAGGTGAAGCTGCTTTGATCCTGATTAGGCATGGCGAGTCTCTGTGGAATGAAAAAAACTTGTTCACAGGTTGTGTTGATGTACCATTGACAAAGAAGGGTGTGGAAGAGGCAATTGAAGCTGGTAAGAGAATCAGCAACATACCCATCGATATGATATATACATCTGCACTCATTCGTGCACAGATGACTGCTATGCTTGCCATGACAGAGCACCGTCGCAAGAAGGTAGGCAGAAAGATTTTGTTTGCTTTTTTTTCTTATTTGTTTTTGTGGATTCCATATTTTGGTAACTGCCAATATATCCCACTAGAGAATACTTCTACTCAGCTGAGTAAAACTATAGTTTGACTGATCCTTTAGTGTGACATGAATCATGAATGCCGTAATCAGTCAATTTTGTACGTCAAGTTGCTCGTCTTTAGTTTGACTGATCCTTTAGTTTTAAACAAGGGTCTTTCACAATTAGTCTTTGAAATTGTTGTTTGCATATGTCTATATCTATTAAACTAATTATTTAATTAATTGAAGTTGCAAATCTTTCATAGTTTATACAATTTCTTAGCTTTGTTACTTCTTTTTTTTTATTAGCTTTGCAGTTCACTTTGTTACGTAAATAAAACTAAGTGTGTCATCCAATTTCTTCAACTGCTTGTAGGTGCCAATCATTATGCATGACGAGAGTGAACAGGCGAAGGAATGGAGTCAGATATTCAGCGAAGAGACCAAAAAGCAATGCATTCCAGTTGTTACTGCTTGGCAACTGAATGAAAGAATGTAATTATTTATATCTTTCTTTCCAAATTTTCTGTTTGTTCCTTCATCATGTCATCTCCACTTCATCTAATATAAACATTTCTTCTCTTTAGGTATGGGGAATTGCAGGGTCTTAATAAGCAAGAAACAGCAGATAGATATGGTAAGGATCAAGTACATGAGTGGCGTCGTAGTTATGATACTCCTCCACCAAATGGCGAAAGTTTGGAGATGTGTGCTGAGAGAGCTGTGGCTTACTTTAAAGAACAAGTATGAATGATGATCTGCTTATGTCCTTTTATCTAATTCTCATAGTATGCATTGTTGTCTTGACTGTGGAAATACGATTTTGCAGATTGAACCCCAACTTTTATCTGGAAAGAATGTAATGATTGCTGCACATGGGAATTCGTTGAGGTCTATTATTATGTATCTTGACAAACTAACTTCCCAAGAGGTAAGAGTTATAATATTAAAAGTGCAGTTTACTTTGTTTATTACAAATAGCAACAACAGCAGCAGCAGAAACAACAATAATAATAATAGTAATTATAATAGTAGTAGTAGTAATAATAATAATAATTTATAATAATTATAGTCTCATTGTTTACAGGTTATTAGCTTGGAATTATCAACTGGGATACCTATGTTGTACATATCCAAAGAGGGAAGGTTTATCAGAAGGGGAAGTCCTGCTGGACCTACCGAGGCAGGGGTTTATGCTTATACTAAGGTATGCAACTTTCCTATGCCATATTTCAATTCACTTTGAATCATTACATCCACTTTCTTCATAATTACTCGGGTAAAGTGCAGAATGCCCCTGACCTATGCAGTTTTTGCAGAGACAAAAAAGAAAATTATTTTATATGTGGAAAAAATCTTTCAACTGTGCATTTGGTTGCAAACACCCATTTGGGAACTTTCTAGCTTTGTTAGCAGCACATGGGGGTCTCTACAACAAAATGCATAATCCAGCAGTTTTTTTGCATTGTTGCTTAAATAGCATCTTCCGTTTTATTTTTCTTTCAAACTTTACCCTAATTACTACAAACATTTTACCATTGTTATGCGGAACCTGACTATCAAGTGAAACTTGTCTACATGAATACACAGATTTTTGCTGTCCTTGTGTCTCTTTGTCTATAAGAGACGTGGGTAATTGTGAATTATTATTATTATTATTATTATTATTATTATTATTATTATTATTATTATTATTATTATTATTATTATTATTATTATTATTATTATTATATACCTCTAATAGGATAGTATTAGAGGTTGATGCTATGACTTTAATGTTGTTTGATTTTCACGAGTTTATTATCCCTCTTTTACGTTTTGACCTTTCATATTTCTCTCTACCGTTTTCGGTACCTCTTGAAAATCTAAACGGGTCTGTATCTATCCACGTAGGATTTTTCCTTTAATTGATTTCTCACTCAGATTCATTTCACGAGTTGGCTCCCTCTCATCTAAACTGTTTGACTACCCCTTCACTGCTCTTTCAAAACTCACACCGCTACTTCACTTCCATTTACTTCTTACCAACTGTATAAATATGAATGAGGGTAATGAAAAGTCTAAGATGCACTACCCTATAAAACTCGAAATTTTTTCACCAAATCTCCACACAATTTCCAAACACTTGCCTGAACAATTACTCTACGTCACCAACAACACTTTCGCAACACCATTGCTCTTAATCACCGCCTCTTGAGCCACATGATCACGAGACATGCAACCCAGAGCACCGTACTACCTTGCTCCGTCGCCTTAACCGAAATCTCCATCAACTTTTGTACAATTAAAGATACACAACTTTCATCACTGCCAATTCCAGATCTCCCCTCCGTACACGTTGATACAGTTTCCAAAATCATCAAAACCTTTTCAATTACTTGATTTCAAGTTTCAGAACTGGAGAGGATTTTCGATGTTGTTTTTACGATTCCGAAACGAATGACCTCCTTTTTTCATGGTCTTGATGTTACCAAAGAAATTAGGGCTGATAATCCAACATCTAGAGAGGCTTGAACTATTTCTAGAGTTATGCATCTTAGACTTTTCATTACCCTCATTCCCATCTCATAAGATTTGTGTTTGTCCACGAAGTTCTGTTCCAACTCCAATCTTCTTTCATCCACGAAGTAGAGTTCAAGGTATAAATATTCCATAATTGCTTTTTTCTCCAAACCTAAATTCTTGGTTTTTATGTTATTTATTTTTTTATGATTTGTTATTTGTTTTATTTTCTTATTTTTCATTTTTTAAGAATCTAAAGAATTTCATATTCAACATAAGGAAATCTCAGTTGCAAAGAGTTTTACATTGGTGCACTCTAAATATTAGCTAAAATGTTTTAATGCTTTGATGCACACTAAGTACTCGCTAAAATTTGGATGTGAACGACGAATACCGCTACACATTAGGTATATTAGAAGTTATTTCAGCAAAGGGTTAAGTGAGAAAGAAACCCCAAACTGTCCAAATTTTGCTAGAAACCCTTTCAGTTTTTGCAAGAGACCCTTGAACTATTTCTAATACATCACCTCCTCAACTATGGATTTTGTTGAAAAAACCTCCGTGGGTTTAAAAGAATGGTACTAAAAATTCCTTTAGAAGGGGGTCTTTGCAACAGGTAATATGGAGATGCAAAGAGAGGGACAAAAACAGTGATGAAAATAAAAGCTTTTTTGTTGGAAACTTTATGAAAACACCAAAAATTGGGGATAATTTTATTGTACCATGCCTAAAATTGTAATCCTACTTTTAAGTTCCTTATTTGGTGTCATTCACCATAAAGTATTAAGCACAATATTGTACATATGTTATCAACTATAAGTGCATATTTTGTATTTTTTACCAAACTCCCGCGCATTGCGCGGGTTATATGCTAGTTATTCATGAATTACACAGTACATAAACCTAAATCTACATATTATTTATCAGTTAAGACAAAAAACTTTCGATATAAAAATATTTTTCTTTCTGTTGTGTCTGTGCCATATCGGCGTCGAACAAATTTCGGTTTCTGTTTTCTATATAAACATGAAAAGCCAACTAGAGTTCCTACATTAGGGACAGTTATGACACCAAAAATGTTATTTTTATATTCTTGCCCATGTTATACGATTTCTTGATACGGTTTGTGTGTAGAATTGTGGGTATATTGTTGAGGGGGAACGGTTTCAAAGTTCTATACTGAACCCACTTTTGGAGGAAGTATATCCACCAGTTCTAGATACTCACGTCCTCTATTAACTAAACAAGTGTTTGCTCCCAGCGTACCAACGGTTAGAATTGTATCCTTTTAAAAAATAAGCTGCACATTCTCCAAACCTGCCAATTGCAGACGCAAAGCGTGTGCCACCAACGCTAGTGTACTAGAATGGGAAGTTCTGGAAACATCTTAACCTTTAGAATTTTGGCTTTATCTTAAAAATATTATTAAAACTAAACTATTGGTGACTGCTATTCGTTTTAAATAAATCTATTTAAAATAAACTTTTTTGAACAGCTCGACCTCAGCTCGTTTGAGCTCTTTTGCTAAATTATTTAAGTTGAGCTTGGGCAGATCACATATTTAGGCTCTAATAGGCTCACAACAGAACAACCCTTATTTTGAAAAGGCTTGATTAATCTAATAAAAACAATTCGCATAAGTAAAAAAATTGGGTGAACTCGGTAAAGCCAGTTTATGAGTTCGAAGTAAAGCTTGTTGATGGCTTGTTCAGTTTCAAGCCGTGTCCGTGTTAGAAAAAAGTACGCAGACCCGGGCTTGAACTAACATGCTTGCACTCATCATTCCAAGTCTAAATTTTTTGTGAAGTTTTCTTGTTGTTTGATTATATGTTTTCCTTCTTTTTACCCTTTGTCAACGCAGAGTTTGGCCGTGTACAGGCAAAAGTTAGATGAGATGCTTCACTGATAAATCTGGAGGTGTTGGTAAACTTTCTAGTTCTCCCCTTTTTTGTTGTTATTCTAGCTTTTGCATTTGCACTAGTTTATGCTTACACTTTGATGGTTTTACTTTTACAGGGATCTAACCTTCCATTACATGTAAAATCTACATATTGGGTCTCTTCCTGTTCAAGTGCCAGTACAAAGTTGTGTTCAGCTATGGAGCCCTACTGTTTTCTGTACTTTTTGTATGCCAAATCTAGTTTGTGGAATAAAGCTGTGTTAGAGACTTTTTCAAGCAATACAGTAGTTTATTGGACTTCCAAAATCATGTGCTGTTGTTTTTTCCTTTTCTCTTCAAATATTGCAGACTTCATTAATATTCTATATGAAATTGATTGCGTACATAACAATTTGACAGATCCCAAGTGCTCCAAGAATGTGTCTACTACAGGGGTTCTGTATGTACCTTTATTTATATGTGAGAGTGGACACTCTGTAGCATTAGCATATAACACTAAAGCTCATTCTTACTGTCAATGCAAAATTTCAAATAATAGGAAGTCCTTGGTGAATAAGATTAGTTGTCTCTCGAAAGGATAACATTAAAAACGAACGGTAAAAGTAGCTCCTCGAAGATAAATTAAGAAAAAAATTGATTTAGATGATTTGAATACGTTAAATATGGACCAACAGGTCACGTGGGAAATAACGATTTAATTAGTACTTATGGTATCTGTAGTGGTAGATGTATGCCTAAAATTGATATCATATCCCGTGGTTTAACTGAGAATATTCCGCTTAATAGTACGGAATGGAAAAATAGCATTTATGTGGCCTATTCCAAATAATTTGAAAAATGATTTGTTGAGTTGAATTGAATAGTCCATTATCTTATCTGCTTGGTGCTAAGGTGCTTCACCCTTAAGTGTATATGTTATATGTTTAGTATATATAGAAGTTCGACATATATGCATTGCAAAATTCACATACACGCCACAAAAAATGCAAACTTAAAATGTATACACAGGAACTTAACATTTATACGTAGGAAAACCGTTTGAGTTTCGCTAAAACTTATTTTAAAATCTTTTTATTGTATCCTAAACCCCCCATTTTTTTTAGGGGCATATACCAAATAGTTTTTCGAATTTTTTTTAATACACGTTTAATTCAAACCTTTTTATTTTGCACTAAAAAGTCCTTCACCATGCCAAAAAGGCTTTACCATGCTGCTGAGACAGACCTTTAAAAATAAAAGAATAAGAGACTTTTGGTACAAAATAAAAAGCTTGAACTAAGTGTATATTAAAAACTGTTTGAAGAATTTTTTGGTATTTGATCCTTTTCTTTTAATGATAAGAAAGTTAAATTGATGCATATTAGTTGGGCATCAAACAGGGTAAGACGCTCCATGGTTGGAACAATAAAACTAACGTGAGTGTATCGTGGGAGAAGACTGTAACAATGAACTTTATAAGAACCAGCCATAATAATCTAGCAAGGAAAGACTTTCTATCGCCTAATAAATTGAACATTTAATGGGCCCTTTGATCACTATCGGCCTACTGCTGTCTCTTCTTTTTGTTTGGCCTATTGGTACTTGGTGGACCTTATGCTTTGAGGACAAAGATATGTTCAAGATCTTTAGAATATTCACATGCGTCTCACGGGACACATTTTTTTTATTCATTTCTATTATTGACTTGTTATTTATATATTTACTTATTTAGACAGGGAATAACCGATAAAAGTCTCATCTATGAAAGATTCCATAGTATATCTCTGGCCATTTTTACTGTGTGAAATGTCCAAATGTTATGTCATACCAAATTCTCGAACGGTGTGGTGATGTTGTTCCGGCACCAAATCAAAAGTTGTGGGCTTAAGGTCTGCCACGGAATATGGCATATAAACCCACATTTCTCTTCAAGGCGTTTGCAACGCCAATCTTATCAATGTACTCCATTTCTCTCGATTAAAACTAGGAGTGTGCAAAAAAATCGATCGGATCGAAAATCAAATCGGCCCGAATCGAACCGAAACCGACGATTTTTTTTAGCCCGGTTCGGTTTACGGCTTAAGGAATTAAAAAACCGACCATGTCGGTTCGGTTGGCGGTTTACCCATGGAAAAAACCGAACCGAACCGAACCGAACCGAATCGAACCGAACCGAACCGAACCGAACCGATATCAATATTTATATTAAAAAACTTATATTTTTATATGCAAGATTCATTAACCGGCCTTAAAAACCAGCCAAAACCGAAAATAGCAAAAAAAAAACCCGACCAAAACCGAAAACTGACAAAAATCAGACTGAAACCGAATCGAAACCGATGTGAACCGAAACCGACGAGTTTTTCCATCATCGGTTCGGTTTCGGTCTAACCTTTTCCAAAACCGAACCGATCGGTTCGGTTTGGATTACGGTCCAAAACCGAACCGAACCGACCCGTGCACACCCCTAATTAAAACCTATCGCAACCTCTAACTTCTAATGGATGTGTGCCGCACATTTGTTTATAAAGACGGACTGATATGCACAGAGTGTCATCATCACGCCCGGCCCCGTGTATTGTAGACTACTTTGGATTTTTCTTGTGGGAGGATATCCTGCATCAGACTCCCTTGTATGCTCACTAAAAACCTTGTGCTCGCCTAAGACTTTAGTAAACGAGGTGTGTACTTGTTCTAATTAATATATAATTATTAATTATGCTTGTGGGTGTGGGTGTGGTTGTGGTATATTTTAATTTCGATTAATTACACTTACATCCCACGTACTTTATCCCTTTTTCACTTCACCACTCGAACTTTTATTTTCGGTACTTAACCTCCTTAACTTTCAAAACGGGTTCAAGTAACCCCAAACCCTAACGGTGTTGAATATTTGGATTGAAATTTGATCATGTGCCATGCACATGAGGTTACTTTGATCCAAATCAATATGAATTATGTTAAAAAATAGAAATTGCAGAAAAACAACTAAAAATTATTTACATAATCTAATAAATACAAAAAAAATTAAAAATTACGAATTTTTCTTTAAAAATCCCAAAATTACAAAGAAAGTACTTTAGAAATTATAAATCATTTAAAAATCAGGAAAATATATTTTGAATAAAATTGAAATACTTTTCAAAAACTTGAAAAATATTGAGAAAGATTTAAAAAATCTGTAAATATTAGAAAATAAAAAAAAATGTTTTCATATTATTAAGAAATTTAAAATCTAGGAAAACAAAATTGAAAATTATAGAAAAAAAAATAGTTGAAAAATTGAATATTATAGAAAATAATAAAAAAATAAATTATGGAAACAACAAAAAATGCAGATTAATAGTTTGAATAAAACTGATTTTTTTTAAAAAAATTGAAGAGTATTGAAAGACTTTATTTTTTTTTTGAAATAGTAGAAAATATATTTGAAATGTTTGAATAAAATGAAAAAAATTGAAAATTAAGGAAAAATAAATAATGAGTATTTACAAAATATAAAGATTACATAAAAACATTTAAAATTTAGAAATTACAGAAAAATATTTTTTAAAACTATCAAAATTTAAAAAAAAAATGGAAATAAGATAAGTGAAGAATGTTTTTAAAAAAAAAAATATGAAAAATAAAAAAATGGATTTGCAGAAAAATAAAAATCATATTTCCAGTTGTAGGGGCCAAAATATAATTGACCCAATTCAAGACTGGGGGACCAAGCCCAACAACATTGGGGGAACGAATGGCCCAACATACTAATAAAAAAGATTATTGCCATCATTTATCACGTGGATAAATACAAACATGTTAATAGTTACAATTATCTCACGTTGTTTACCCAAATCTCGGATGAGATATTCAGGGAGTCACCACTCATGCTTATCTCAAGCTAAGGGAGGTCCTTGGTTGATTCAACCACTGCAGTTTTACACAACTATAAATGCAACCCTTACCGTGGGTCAAAGGGGGTGTAATTTTGAAACCTTGAGAGAACTTAATAAAAATATAGTGACCTCTCCGTGGACCTGGGCATTTTATCGAACGATGTATATTTGTATATCATGTGATTGACATCTTTGCATTCATTCTTTAATTACTTTCTAGCATCTCTTTAATTGTGATTAAGCAGCACTCATAATTGGCGCCGTTTGTGGGAAGCGATTTTCCTTCTACGAAAGCAATTTCTTCAAAGAGTAGTTGCAATGTCTTACCAATCAAATAGTGCACCCCAGCTTGGAGATATGTGAGCTGACAAGCTCCACTGAGAGTCAGGTCTGAGGGTCGTCAAGATAGAAACCCAAGGTTCCGACCAGAATAACAACCTTCAGAGAAAAGCCACGAGCAACCTAGATGTACTCATATCTCATGTCTGGCCAACGCCTACGAAGCAATGCTTCAATAGTAAGAGGAGAGAGAATTCTCGCCTCCAACGACGACTAGAAGAGATGGAGAGAGAACTCCTTCATAATCGTAAACACCGTGATCCGACGCCTAACCATCAGGTGAGAAAGACCCACAATCGAGGAAAGAGCAACAGGCATGACTAAGAACATTCAGGGCATGTAAGATGTTAAGGTAGGCACCACTGGGACAATAAGTGCCACAAAGATGGCATAAGGAGTTTGTTTCGAAGGGAAATGGACCAACACCCCACTCGCAGAGGGCCCAGGTCAACCAAAGAGCTAGCGAAGATAACTCTTATCACCCAGATAAAGTCTCCTTTATTGAAAAGCATCGAGGAGGAGGAACATTCGAAGAAGTTTGTAACCCATTCTTTCAAGGTATATGATGGCAAGAATGATACCATCGACCATGTTCGGCAGTATAGGCAGGCTATGATTTTGTGGAGTCATAACGACGCGCTGATGTGTCGCATTTTTCCTTCCAGCTTGGGTGACGTTGCCCAAAAATGGCTCGAGAAGCTGCCTCACATGTCCATCAAGAGTTTTAAGGTGCTTGCTGAATCCTTCACTGCTCGTTTCTGTAATACCCCGCATTTTTATCGATATTTATTTATGGGATTAATTAAATTAAATGTGAATTAATTGAGAATTAATCCGGATAAAATATTAACGAGATGTGAGTTAGTATTTGATTATAATGTTTATATATGGCAATATATGAATATTGAAACTATTGAAATTGTCGCGAGATTGAAATACGGCAATTTGGGAAATTTTGTTGGGACGCGCGTGACAGTCGCGCCAGGAATATAATTATTTTAATTAAAAAGTGAATTTTATTTCTATTAACCGTATGGTCGTTTTGAGTGCGCCAACGCGTACGGAAGTATCGAAATAGTAAGAAAACACTAGCCGGGGGTTTGGTTTGGGTCCCGGGGCATTTTTAGGCCATACCGACAACGTAAAAGGGTAGTTTGGTAATTTTGGAATTTTGGGAATTAAAACCCACGAAAATTAGAGTTAAAAATCTGACTTAGTCTTAACCCACTAAGCCATTTCCAACCCCAATTTATGTAGTGGGCTACGGGAGAAGTTTAGAAACCTTAAACTTGCCAAAAACCAACCTCCACCTCCATTGTCATCCTTAGAGAAGAAATTTGTAGAGAGAGAAAGAGAATTCTGCAGAGAGAGAGAGATGACAATTCAACCTTCAAGATTCAACCTCAAATTCAGAGAAAGATTAGAGGCAAGTGGTTTAATTACATATTTTGCAAAGAATGTTTCTTCCATGCGTAGGAAATTTATGAAATTGTATTGTTCCTGGAGAATGATAAAAACCCATTGAATTGGATTTAGAGATTTATAATTTTATGAGGAGATTGCACGTAGAACAATGACAGGGTGATTATTCAGATAAAAAAAATACATCTTTTATATCATAAAAACGGATTTAGTTATGTCTATGGATGAATTTAACTTTCTAGGGTTCATGTTCATGGGATTTGGGGAAAACTGAGGGGATTTGATGATTTGATGATGTTTAGGAAGATTTGGCCCTATATAAATGTTTAATTATGAACTACGAATGTTAAGTGTGTATTAGAAACCTTAAAATGCTGTTGGGACGAATTGTATATGGGATTAGAGGTGAAGAAAGTTGGAAAAAATGAAAAAGGCAAATTCTGGGCTCGAAACTGGCCTCTAGTTAGAAGACCTGCCAGGTCGTTCGAACGAGCTCGTTTGAACAAGCTTCTAACGAGGTGACAGTTTGCCTTCTAACGAGGGGGAAGTTCGTTCGATGCCTTTCGTTCGAACGAACCCTCGTTCGATGCCCACTTCGTTCGAACGAACTCTCGTTCGAACCAGCCTCGTTCGAACGAGACTTCTAACGAGCTGACAGTTTGGCCTTTTTGGCCTGATTTGATTTTGAGAGTTCCGTAACCTTATTAAATTGTAGAGTTGACATTTCCTTGATGACTAATTGACATAGTTGGTACATTTGGGATATATTGGGGAGTAAAATATAGAAGTGTGGCTTGAACCAAATGATATTTATGGGTTAGAACATGAGTACTAATCACGACGTGAGGATATTGGGTGACGTATAAACCAGGGACAAGCGTGTGGGTATAAGAACGAGAAGTATACCACTAAAATAAATATGGTAATAGCTAAGATGTGTGCATGCTTAGTATATATGATTTGATGTGTATGACATACCTACCATACTTGCTATCACGGGAGGTTTGCGTTCGTTTAGGGCCATCTAATCTTTGTGTGCCTACGGGGGGATATATATTGGTACCTCGAGAACATAGGTCAGAGAAGGAATTATTGGGAAGTTAATAAGTCTGCTGATCGTGGGAGCGTAGTTATGTGCGTGACCCATGTGATGTAACTGTGTTCACCTCCATTGTTTTGTGATTTTCTATTATTTGAGTACGATTCCTGAGAGATTCAGAATGCGTGATCCTTATGTACGTGATGTACCGGGATGGATAGAAGAGTATGTGTGCACCGCAACTAGTCTCGGGGTGCTTGTATTGTATATTTATGACGTGAATAATATACACTTAAATAATGAGAACTTTCATATTTGTATTGTGAGTATAACTATGGTAATGTTTTGAGAAGATATAACGGGATAACCGGTAGTGAATTGTAATGCTAATAAGTGAGAATCCGAGTTTAAGTAAATCCCTCTATTTAGTTGATAACGCTAGAATGCATAATGAGAATCGAGTAGTAAGGGGTATAACTTATTACGGTTTGGTTAGAAATGTATGTCACTTAGATGGGTACGGTACGTTAGGAGTGCACAATTAGTCGAGAGGTAAGTATTTCATGTGAGTGCACGTCCTAACATGTATTTTGCATTCATTATTTTAATGTTATTAAAACACTTGCTATTTTTAAATACTCTCCACTTTCGGGCTCTGACCCGTTTGCTTTCAAATCTATTTTTTTGTAAAAACCATTTTAGGTGCCCAGCCACAAGGACACCATGCTTAGGATCCTCATTCAGGTGACGAGCTGTAGCTGTTGTGGAAGTTACAGGACTTTGCTAGTAGACGCTTCATCTATCTTGACTCGATATTCAGTTTTCATCAGTTGTAGGGCATATCGCCCATTTCTATTAGAAACATTTCCTATTTTAGATTTTCAGACTTTTGGCATGTAATTAATTCAGGATGCAGTTTTATTTATTTCAGTTGTGAGATTGTTGTGAGGAGTTTTTCCTCCGGACTTATTATTATTCGTTGGTTATTCCATTGCTTCGTTATGGTGAATGGTTATTTTATTCGTTCATAATTCTTTTATTGCATGATAACCAGACTTAATTTAAAATTTGGCAACTTACTTTTTTAATACTAGGTGGTTAGTAATCATTCAAATGTTTTCGACAGTGATGCTATTAACTGAACGAACTTGGCATTTTGTATTGATTTAATAAAGGAGTAGATACCCGGTATTTAATTAGTCGGGGTGTCACAGGTGGTATCAGAGCATCAGGTTCTAGTGTCCTTTAGGATCTGTACGGCTTATTATATTTCCGCTGAGCTTTCTTTGATGTAGAGCCCTAATTTTTAGGACTGTTGTATTCTCCTGTATATTCTACGTTCTTCAGCTATTTTGAGTTTATAACTGGGAACTTATAAACTTTATTCTTGTTTCAGATGCCTCCACGAAGTGCACAACGGGTTCCCAGGGATGCAATGCCAGAACCACAGCCCGCACCAGTTCAGGGCAAGATGAATGCCGCCGAGGTTGCAGCCATTGTGGCCCAGGCGGTAAATGCCGCACTAGACGTAGTTCAGCAGGCACCACCTCAGGCGCCAGTAGCCGCGCCAGTTCAGGCACATGCATTCCCGTCTGCTTGGGAACGTGTACGTGATGCTTTTCAGAAAGCACACCCACCGGAGTTCGCAGGTAGCTCCGATGTTGTAGTTTTAAGTTAGTGGAGGAAGGACATTCAGCGGCACTTGAGAATGTATGAGTGCACCGATGTTCAGAAGAAGATACTAGCTACTTTCAAGCTAGTGGGATCTGCATTGCAGTGGTGGGAGTCTATTACCACCGTGGAGGAGAGAGATACTCTCACTATACAGGAGTTTTTGGTGCGGTTCGACCGCAAATATTTTCCGTCAGCTGTTCACACGGAAATGAGGAGGAAGTTGATGAGCCTTAGACAGGAGGGTAAGACTGTGGCCGAATATGAGGCCGAATTTACAAATCTGTTGAATATTGTTCCGGACGAGATACCGACAGAGGAGAAGAAGATCCAGAAGTTTACAGACGGGTTGACTTGGAGTATTCGTTAGCATTTGTTAGGGAACCTCTCGTTAGCCACTTATTCTGATGTGATTAACGCTGCACTGTTACACTGCCAGGATCATCGCTTTCACATGGCTGAAGGCAAGAGGTCAGGAGAGTCCAGCCATCAGGGCAGGACTGGGGGAAATGGTGCCAGTGGGGACATTCTGTTCAGGGGCAGAGGCAGGGTGATCAGGGTTGCCAGCAGGGGGATCATAAGAGGTTCAGATCGGGGAATTTCAGGCACGGACAAGGAGGTTTCTGGCAGGGCCATCAGGGTTCGAACGGCCATCAGAACCAGCAGGGCCAGAATGGTCAAAAGCAGTTTCAGTAGGGCCAGCAGGGCCAGGGGAGGAATGGTAACGACCACCAGGGTCGGAGGAAGCAGGGACAGAGAGGGGGGAACTTCCCGGGGAAGTGTTACGTTTGTGGCAAGACTGGCCATAAATGCCAGGACTGTCCGGATAGGGGCAGGTCCCCGCAACAGCAGCAGGGTGCTCGGCAGGAGCCGCAGAGACCTATGTTTCCCGCCCCCTCCCGGCGCCACCACAGATGGCAGCATTACCACCCATCCCAGCGGTCCCAGTTCAGCAGGGGAAGCTTCAGTATGGGAGAGTATATCAGCTTCAGCAGGCCGCAGCCCCAAGAGATCCACCAGCCATTGAGGGTATGTTCTCTATTCAGGGGACTATGGGGCGTATTTTATTTGACACGGGGGCTACACACTGTTTTATTGCTATGAGATTTGCACGCACCATTGGGTTATTAGACACCGCAAAGAGCACCGCTACTTGTGTAGACTCACCGTTGAGTAGGGGTTCCATGATATCGCTTATGTGTAGAGGCGTGAGTATAGAGATCGGGAGGTTTACTTTACCCGCGGATATGTTAGTATTAGATATGACCGAGTATGATGCCATTATCGGCATGGATTGGCTAGTTGCGTACCGAGCCATGATTGACTGTTTCAGTAGGAGTATTATCTTTGCCATTCCCGGGCAGGAGATGTTTTTAGTGGCGATGCCTCGTCCTGAGGGAGGATAGTCCACTCATTTGTACTATATAGAGGAGGAGACCTCTAAGGAAGTGGTGATACCACTTGATTCTATTTCGGTTGTTCGAGAGTTTGCCGACGTATTTCAGGATATACCTGGATTACCTCCGAGTAGAGAGATAGACTTTGTGATCGACTTGACGCCGGGCACTCGGCCTATTGCCCGCGCAGCTTACCGTATGGCTCCAGCTGAGATGAGAGAGTTACGTGATCAGATTGAGCAGTTATTGGCTCAGGGGTTTATACGGAGGAGTACTTCGCCATGGGGTGCCCCTGTGTTGTTCGTGAAGAAGAGGGATGGATCGTTGAGGTTGTGTGTGGATTATCGGGAGTTGAATAAAGTCACGATACGGAATAAGTATCTGTTGCCCCGAATCGATGACTTATTCGACCAGTTGAGGGGAGCTTCTTTCTTCTCAAAGATTGATTTGCGATCGGGGTACCATCAGTTGCGTATCAGGGAGGAGGACGTCTCGAAGACTGCGTTCTTAACGAGATATGGTTCCTATGAGTTTCGGGTTATTCCATTTGGTTTGACCAATGTTCCAGCCGTGTTTATGGACTTCATGAATAGGGTGTTCAGAAAGTTCCTTGATCAGTTTCTCATTGTCTTCATTGATGATATTCTGGTTTACTCCCAGACAGAGGAGGAGCACGCAGAGCATTTGAGGCAGGTTTTGCAGACGCTACGTCTGACGAGCTGTATGCAAAGTATGAAAAGTGCGGGTTTTGGCTGAAGGAGGTTCAGTTTTTGGGGCACATTATTTCCGACCGGGGGATATCTGTTGATCCGGGGAAGGTATCCGCGGTGAGGGAGTGGTGACAGCCCACGACACCGACTGAGATCCGTAGTTTCTTGGGCCTAGCAGGATACTACAAGAGGTTCATTCGGGGATTTTTGAAGATAGCGGGTCCTTTGACACATCTGACTCGTAAGGGTGTGCCATTCATCTGGAGTGATGCCTGTCAGTTGGAATTTGATGAGTTGAAGGATTAGTTGACCTCAGCACCTGTGTTAGCATTGCCGAGACCGGGAGTTGAGTATCTAGTCTACACCGATGCGTCCTTGCAAGGACTTGGAGGTGTATTGCAGTAGGAGAGTCATGCCATAGCTTATGCTTCCTGTAAGCTAAAGCCTCACGAGAAGAATTACCCCACTCATGACTTGGAGTTGGCGGCAGTGGTATTTGCCCTTCGGATTTGGAGACACTACCTTTTGGGGGAGAAGTTTCGATTGTTCACGGACCACAAGTCCCTACAGTACCTATTCACGCAGAAGGAGTTGAATATACGGCAAAGAAGGTGGCTTGAGTTTGTGAAGGATTATCAGTTGGATATCCAATATCACCCGGGGAAGGCTAACGTGGTAGCAGACGCGTTGAGTCGTAGGCCAGTAGATGAGGTGGCAGGGGTGTCGAAGGCAAAGTGGAAGGAGTTGGGACACCAGGATGTAGTGGCCCGATCATTCATGTCGGTGATGACTGTTACACCGCAGATTGTCACGAGAGTGGTAAAGGCACAAGCAGATGATTCATTCTGTCAGGAGAAGATAGTTCTATTATTAACAGAGGGAGCCGAGTCCTATACCATTAGCTCAGACGGGGGATTACGCTTCAATGGCAGACTAGTAGTTCCGGAAGGGGAGGAATTGCGACACGAGGTGATGGCAGAGTCGCACGGCTCACGGTTCGCGGTACATACCGGTGGGGACAAAATGTACCAAGATTTGAGACGACAGTATTGGTGGAGCGGGATGAAGAGAGATATTGCCGTGTTTGTTTCTAAATGCGCCACTTGTCAGCTGGTAAAAGTGGACCATCAGAGATCGACAGGACTACTACAGCCATTAAAGGTCCCGATGTGGATGTGGGAGAGCATCTCCATGGACTTTATCACGGGGTTGTCTATGTCACAGAGAGGTCACGACTCCATTTGGGTAATTGTGGACAGGTTGACCAAAGTCGCTCATTTTCTACCCGTAAGGACCGACTACACTACGGGACAGTATGCCCAGCTTTTTATTGCAGAAATAGTGAGACTTCACGGCGTGCCCCTAAATATCGTGTCTGACCGAGATAAGATATTTGTTTCACGGTTTTAGGAAAGTTTTCAGGAGGCCATGGGCACGGAATTGCGGTTGAGTATGGCATATCACCCGCAGATCGATGGGCAAACCGAGCGTACAAACCAGATGTTGGAGGACATGTTGCGTATGTGCATCATTGATTTCGAGGGTGGATGGGAGCAGTACCTTCCACTGGTGGAGTTTTCTTACAACAACTCCTACCAGTTCACCATTGGCATGACTCCATTTGAGGCATTGTACGGTAGACCTTGTCGTTCCCCAGCATGTTGGTTGGAGGTGGGGGACAACAAACTACTTGGGTCGGAAGTGAATCAGGATACTTCGGCAAGGATAGAATTGATACGAAGTCGCATTCGGGTAGCTCAGGATCGACAGAAGAGCTATGCTGATGCGAAGAGGTTCTTCAGGGAATTCCAAGTGGGGGACCAGGTTTTACTCAGAGTATCTCCTATGAAGGGGATTATGCGATTTGGGAAGAAGGGGAAGTTGGCACCGAGATATGTGGGACCATTTCCTATCATCGAGCGGATTGGGTCTCTTGCATATAGACTTGGGTTACCGGAGCATTTGCATCGGATTCATGATGTGTTTCATATTTCCTCGCTAAGGAAATATCTTAGAGACGATTTGGCTCATTCTAACATTGATTTTGAGGACATCAATCTCCGGCCAGATAGCTCCTACGAGGAGGGGCCGATTGCTATTTTGGACCGAAGTGAACGGAAACTGCGGTCAAAGATAGTTCCGTTAGTGCGTGTTCAGTGGCGACATCATAATGTCGAGGAGTCCACATGGGAGCGCGAGGATGAGATGCGCGAACGTTATCCAGAGTTGTTCTTACCAGGTACTTTCTAGTTCCGAATTTCAGGACGAAATTCTGTTATTAGGGGGGAAGTATGTAATACCCCGCATTTTTATCGATATTTATTTATGGGATTAATTAAATTAAATGTGAATTAATTGAGAATTAATCCGGATAAAATATTAACGAGATGTGATTTGTATTTGATTATAATGTGTATATATGGAAATATATGAATATTGAAACTATTGAAATTGTCGCGAGATTGAAATACGGCAATTTGGGAAATTTTGTTGGGACGCGCATGACAGTCGCGTCAGGAATATAATTATTTTAATTAAAAAGTGAATTTTATTTCTATTAACCGTATGGTCATTTTGAGTGCGCCAACGCGTCCGGAAGGGTCGAAATAGTAAGAAAATACTAGCCGGGAGTTTGGTTTGGGTCCCGGGGCATTTTGAGGCCATACCGGCAACGTAAAAGGGTAGTTTGGTAATTTTGGAATTTTGGGAATTAAAACCCACGAAAATTAGAGTTAAAAATCTGACTAAGTCTTAACCCACTAAGCCATTTCCAACCCCAATCTAGGTAGTGGGCTACGGGAGAAGTTTAGAAACCTTAAACTTGCCAAAAACCAACCTCCACCTCCATTGTCATCCTTAGAGAAGAAATTTGTAGAGAGAGAAAGAGAAGAGAATTCTGCAGAGAGAGAGAGAGGACAATTCAACCTTCAAGATTCAACCTCAAATTCAGAGAAAGATTAGAGGAAAGTGGTTTAATTACATATTTTGCAAAGAATGTTTCTTCCATGCGTAGGAAATTTATGAAATTGTATTGTTCTTGGAGAATGATAAAAACCCATTGAATTGGATTTAGAGATTTATAATTTTATGAGGAGATTGCACGTAGAACAATGACAGAGTGATTATTCAGATAAAAAAAATACATCTTTTATATCATAAAAACGGATTTAGTTATGTCTATGGATGAATTTAACTTTCTAGGGTTCATGTTCATGGGATTTGGGGAAAACTGAGGGGATTTGATGATGTTTAGGAAGATTTGGCCCTATATAAATGTTTAATTATGACCTACGAATGTTAAGTGTGTATTAGAAACCTTAAAATGCTGTTGGGACGAATTGTATATGGGATTAGAGGTGAAGAAAGTTGGAAAAAATGAAAAAGGGAAATTCTGGGCTCGAAACTGGCCTCTCGTTAGAAGACCTGCCAGGTCGTTCGAACGAGCTTCTAACGAGGTGACAGTTTGCCTTCTAACAAGGGGGAAGTTCGTTCGATGCCTTTCGTTCGAACGAACCCTCATTCGATGCCCACTTCGTTCGAACGAACTCTCGTTCGAACCAGCCTCGTTCGAACGAGACTTCTAACGAGCTGACAATTTGGCCTTTTTGGCCTGATTTGATTTTGAGAGTTCCGTAACCTTATTAAATTGTAGAGTTGACATTTCCTTGATGACTAATTGACATAGTTGGGACATTTGGGATATATTGGGGAGTAAAATATAGAAGTGTGGCTTGAACCAAATGATATTTATGGGTTAGAACATGAGTACTAATCACGACGTGAGGATAATGGGTGACGTATAAACCAGGGACAAGCGTGTGGGTATAAGAACGAGAAGTATACCACTAAAATAAATATGGTAATAGCTAAGATGTGTTCATGCTTAGTATATATGATTTGATGTGTATGACATACCTACCATACTTGCTATCACGGGAGGTTTGCGTTCGTTTAGGGCCATCTAATCTTTGTGTGCCTACGGGGGGATATATATTGGTACCTCGAGAACATAAGTCAGAGAAGGACTTATTGGGAAGTTAATAATTCTGCTGATCGTGGGAGCGTAGGTATGTGCGTGACCCATGTGATGTAACTGTGTTCGCCTCCATTGTTTTGTGATTTGCTATTATTTGAGTACGATTCCTGAGAGATTCAGAATGCGTGATCCTTATGTACGTGATGTACCGGGATGGATAGAAGTG
Source organism: Sambucus nigra (assembly GCA_949130495.1). Classification (NCBI taxonomy): domain Eukaryota; kingdom Viridiplantae; phylum Streptophyta; class Magnoliopsida; order Dipsacales; family Adoxaceae; genus Sambucus; species Sambucus nigra. The sequence goes on along the minus strand of OX422207.1, from coordinate 540,527,394 downwards.
TATGTGTGCACCGCAGCTAGTCTCGGGGTGCTTGTATTGTATATTTATGACGTGAATAATATACACTTAAATAATGAGAACTTTAATATTTGTATTGTAAGTATAACTATGGTAATGTTTTGAGAAGATATAACGGGATAACCGGTAGTGAATTGTAATGCTAATAAGTGAGAATCCGAGTTTAAGTAAGGCCCTCTATTTAGTTGATAACGCTAGAATGCATAATGAGAATCGAGTAGTAAGGGGTATAACTTATTACGGTTTGGTTAGAAATGTATGTCACTTAGATGGGTACGGTACGTTAGGAGTGCACAATTAGTCGAGAGGAAAGTATTTCATGTGAGTGCACGTCCAAACATGTATTTTGCATTCATTATTTTAATGTTATTAAAACACTTGCTATTTTTAAATACTCTCCACTTTCGGTCTCTGACCCGTTTGCTTTCAAATCTATTTTTTTGTAAAAACTATTTTAGGTGCCTAGCCACAAGGACACCATGCTTAGGATCCTCATTCAGGTGACGAGCTGTAGCTGTTGTGGAAGTTACAGGACTTTGCTAGTAGACGCTTCATCTATCTTGACTCGATATTCAGTTTTCATCAGTTGTAGGTCATGTCGCCCATTTCTATTAGAAACATTTCCTATTTTAGATTTTCAGACTTTTGGCATGTAATTAATTCAGGATGCAGTTTTATTTATTTCAGTTGTGAGATTGTTGTGAGGAGTTTTTCCTCCGGACTTATTATTATTCGTTGGTTATTCCATTGCTTCGTTATGGTGAATGGTTATTTTATTCGTTCATAATTCTTTTATTGCATGATAACCAGACTTAATTTAAAATTTGGCAACTTACTTTTTAAATACTAGGTGGTTAGTAATCATTCAAATGCTTTCGACAGTGATGCTATTAACTGAACCAACTTGGCATTTTGTATTGATTTAATAAAGGAGTAGATACCCGGTATTTAATTAGTCGGGGTGTCACAGGTGGTATCAGAGCATCAGGTTCTAGTGTCCTTTAGGATCTGTACGACTTATTATGTTTCCGCTGAGCTTTCTTTGATGTAGAGCCCTATATTTTAGGACTGTTGTATTCTCTTATATATTCTACGTTCTTCATCTATTTTGAGTTTATAACTTGGAACTTATAAACTTTATTCTTGTTTCAGATGCCTCCACGAAGTGCACAACGGGTTCCCAGGGATGCAACGCCAGAACCACAGCCCGCACCAGTTCAGGGCAAGATGAATGCCGCCGAGGTTGCAGCCATTGTGGCCCAGGCGGTAAATGCCGCACTAGACGTAGTTCAGCAGGCACCACCTCAGGCGCCAGTAGCCGCGCCAGTTCAGGCACATGCATTCCCGTCTGCTTGGGAACGTGTACGTGATGCTTTTCAGAAATCACACCCACCGGAGTTCGCATGTAGCTCCGATGTTGTAGTTTTAAGTCAGTGGAGGAAGGATATTCAGCGGCACTTGAGAATGTATGACTGCACCGATGTTCAGAATCAGATACTAGCTACTTTCAAGCTAGTGGGATCTGCATTGCAGTGGTGGGAGTCTATTACCACCGTGGAGGAGAGAGATACTCTCACTATACAGGAGTTTTTGGTGCGGTTCGACCGCAAATATTTTCCGTCAGCTGTTCACACGGAAATGAGGAGGAAGTTGATGAGCCTTAGACAGGAGGGTAAGACTGTGGCCGAATATGAGGCCGAATTTATAAATTTGTTGAATATTGTTTCGGACGAGATACCGACAGAGGAGAAGAAGATCCAGAAGTTTACAGACGGGTTGACTTGGAGGATTCGTCAGCATTTCTTAGGGAACCTCTCGTTAGCCACTTATTCTGATGTGGTTAACGCTGCACTGTTACACTGCCAGGATCATCGCTTTCACATGGCTTAAGGCAAGAGGTCAGGAGAGTCCAGCCATCAGGGCAGGACTGGGGGAAATGGTGCCAGTGGAGACATTCTGTTCAGGGGCAGAGGCAGGGTGATCAGGGTTGCCAGCAGGGGGATCATAAGAGGTTCAGATCGAGGAATTTCAGGCACGGATAAGGAGGTTTCCGGCAGGGCCATCAGGGTCCGAACGGCCATCAGAACCAGCAGGGCCAGAATGGTCAACAGCAGTTTCAGTAGGGCCAGCAGGGCCAGGGGAGGAATGGTAACAGCCACCAGGGTCGGGGGAAGCAGGGACAGAGAGGGAGGAACTTCCCGGGGAAGTGTTACGTTTGTGGCAAGACTGGCCATAAACGCCAGGACTGTCCGGATAGGGGCAGGTCCCCGCAACAGCAGCAGGGTGCTCGGTAGGAGCCGCAGAGACCTATGTTTCCCATCGCCCTCCCGGCGCCACCACAGATGGAAGCATTACCACCCATCCCAGCGGTCCCAGTTCAGCAGGGGCAGCTTCAGTATGGGAGAGTATATCAGCTTCAGCAGGCCGTAGCCCCAAGAGATCCACCAGCCATTGAGGGTATTTTCTCTATTCAGGGGACTATGGGGCGTATTTTATTTGACACGGGGGCTACACACTGTTTTATTGCTATGAGATTTGCACGCACCATTGGGTTATTAGACACCGCAGAGAGCACCGCTACTTGTGTAGACTCACCGTTGAGTAGGGGTTCCATGATATCGCTTATGTGTAGAGGCGTGAGTATAGAGATCGGGAGGTTTACTTTACCCGCGGATATGTTAGTATTAGATATGACCGAGTATGATGCCATTATCGGCATGGATTGGCTAGTTGCGTACCGAGCCATGATTGACTGTTTCAGTAGGAGTATTATCTTTGCCATTCCCGGGCAGGAGATGTTTTTAGTGGCGATGCCTCGTCCTGAGGGAGGATCGTCCACTCATTTGTACTATATAGAGGAGGAGACCTCTAAGGAAGTGGTGATACCACTTGATTCTATTCCGGTTGTTCGAGAGTTTGCCGACGTATTTCAGGATATACCTGGATTACCTCCGAGTAGAGAGATAGACTTTTTGATCGACTTGACGCCGGGCACTCGGCCTACTGCCCGCGCACCTTACCGTATGGCTCTAGCTGAGATGAGAGAGTTACGGGATCAGATTGAGCAGTTGTTGGGTCAGGGGTTTATACGGAGGAGTACTTCGCCATGGGGTGCCCCTGTCTTGTTCGTGAAGAAGAGGGATGGATCGTTGAGGTTGTGTGTGGATTATCGGGAGTTGAATAAAGTCACGATACGGAATAAGTATCCGTTGCCCCGAATCGATGACTTATTCAACCAGTTGAGGGGATCTTCTTTCTTCTCAAAGATTGATTTGCGATCGGGGTACCATCAGTTGCGTATCAGGGAGGAGGACGTCTCGAAGACTGCGTTCTTAACGAGATATGGTTCCTACGAGTTTCGGGTTATGCCTTTTGGTTTGACCAATGCTCCAGCCGTGTTTATGGACTTGATGAATAGGGTGTTCAGAGAGTTCCTTCATCAGTTCGTCATTGTCTTCATTGATGATATTCTGGTTTACTCCCAGACAGAGGAGGAACACGCAGAGCATTTGAGGCAGGTTTTGCAGACGCTACGTCTGACGAGCTGTATGCAAAGTATGAAAAGTGCGGGTTTTGGCTGAAGGAGGTTCAGTTTTTGGGGCACATTATTTCCGACCGGGGGATATCTGTTGATCCGGGGAAGGTATCCGCGGTGAGGGAGTGGGGATAGCCCATGACACCGACTGAGATCCGTAGTTTCTTGGGCCTAGCAGGATACTACAGGAGGTTCATTCGGGGATTTTCGAAGATAGCGGGTCCTTTGACACATCTGACTCGTAAGGGTGTGCCATTCATCTGGAGTGATTCCTGTCAGTTGGAATTTGATGAGTTGAAGGATAAGTTGACCTCATCACCTGTGTTAGCATTGCCGAGACCGTGAGTTGAGTATCTAGTCTACACCGATGCGTCCTTGCAAGGACTTGGAGGTGTATTGCAGCAGGAGAGTCAGGCCATAGCTTATGCTTCCCGTAAGCTAAAGCCTCACGAGAAGAATTACCCCACTCATGACTTGGAGTTGGCGGCAGTGGTATTTGCCCTTCGGATTTGGAGACACTACCTTTTGGGGGAGAAGTTTCGATTGTTCACGGACCACAAGTCCCTACAGTACCTATTCACGCAGAAGGAGTTGAATATGCGGCAAAGAAGGTGGCTTGAGTTTGTGAAGGATTATCAGTTGGATATCCAATATCATCCGGGGAAGGCTAACGTGGTAGCAGACGCGTTGAGTCATAGGCCAGTAGATGAGGTGGCAGGGGTGTCGAAGGCAAAGTAGAAGGAGTTGGGACACCAGGATGTAGTGGCCCGATCATTCATGTCGATGATGACTGTTACACCGCAGATTTTCATGAGAGTGGTAAAGGCACAAGCAGATGATTCGTTCTGTCAGGAGCATATAGTTCTATTATTAACAGAGGGAGCCGAGTCCTATACCATTAGCTCAGACGGGGGATTACGCTTCAATGGCAGACTGGTAGTTCCGGAAGAGGAGGAATTGTGACATGAGGTGATGGCAGAGTCGCATGGCTCACGGTTCGCGGTACATCCCGGTGGGGACAAAATGTACCAAGATTTGAGACGACAGTATTGGTGGAGCGGGATGAAGAGAGATATTGCCGTGTTTATTTCTAAATGCGCCACTTGTCAGATGGTAAAAGTGGACCATCAGAGACCGGCAGGACTGCTACAGCCATTAGAGGTCCCGATGTGGATGTGGGAGAGCATCTCCATGGAATTTATCACGGGGTTGCCTACGTCACAGAGAGGTCACGACTCCATTTGGGTAATTGTGGACAGGTTGACCAAAGTCGCTCATTTTCTACCCGTAAGGACCGACTACACTACGGGACAGTATGCCTAGCCTTTTATTGCAGAAATAGTGAGACTTCACGGTGTGCCCCTAAATATCGTGTCTGACCGAGATAAGATATTTGTTTCAGGGTTTTGGGAAAGTTTTCAGGAGGCCATGGGCACGGAATTGCGGTTGAGTACGGCATATCAGCCGCAGACTGATGGGAAAACCGAGCGTACAAACCAGATGTTGGAGGACATGTTGCGTATGTGCATCATTGATTTCGAGGGTGGATGGGAGTAGTACCTTCCACTGGTGGAGTTTGCTTACAACAACTCCTACCAGTTCACCATTGGCATGGCTCCATTTGAGGCATTGTACGGTAGACCTTGTCGTTCCCCAGCATGTTGGTTGGAGGTTGGGGACAACAAACTACTTGGGCCGGAAGTGATTCAGGATACTTCGGCAAGGATAGAATTGATACGAAGTCGCATTCGGGTAGCTCAGGATCGGCAGAAGAGCTATGCTGATGCGAAGAGGTTCTTCAGGGAATTCCAAGTGGGGGACCAGGTTTTACTCAGAGTATCTCTTATGAAGGGGATTATGCAATTTGGGAAGAAGGGGAAGTTGGCACCGAGATATGTGGGACCATTTCCTATCATCGAGCGGATTGGGTCTGTTGCATATAGACTTGGGTTACCGGAGCATTTGCATCGGATTCATGATGTGTTTCATATTTCCTCGCTAAGGAAATATCTTAGAGACGATTTGGCTCATTTTCACATTGATTTGGAGGACATTGATATCCAGCCTGATAGCTCCTACGAGGAGGAGCCGATTGCTATTTTGGACCGAAGTGAGCGGAAACTGCGGTCAAAGATAGTTCCGTTAGTGCGTGTTCAGTGGCGACATCATAATGTCGAGGAGTCCACATGGGAGCGCGAGGATGAGATGCGCGAACGTTATCCAGAGTTGTTCTTACCAGGTACATTCTAGTTCCGAATTTCGGGACGAAATTCTGTTATTAGGGGGGAAGTATGTAATACCCCGCATTTTTATCGATATTTATTTATGGGATTAATTAAATTAAATGTGAATTAATTGAGAATTAATCCGGATAAAATATTAACGAGATGCGAGTTTGTATTTGATTATAATGTGTATATATGGCAATATATGAATATTGAAACTATTGAAATTGTCGCGAGATTGAAATACGGCAATTTGGGAAATTTTGTTGGGACGTACGTGACAGTCGCGTCAGGAATATAATTATTTTAATTAAAAAGTGAATTTTATTTCTATTAATCGTATGGTCGTTTTGAGTGCGCTAACGCGTTCGGAAGGGTCGAAATAGTAAGAAAATACTAGCCGAGAGTTTGGTTTGGGTCCCGGGGCATTTTAAGGCCATACCGGCAACGTAAAAGGGTAGTTTGGTAATTTTGGAATTTTGGGAATTAAAACCCACGAAAATTAGAGTTAAAAATCTGACTAAGTCTTAACCCACTAAGCCATTTCCAACCCCAATCTAGGTAGTGGGCTACGGGAGAAGTTTAGAAACCTTAAACTTGCCAAAAACCAACCTCCACCTCCATTGTCATCCTTAGAGAAGAAATTTGTAGAGAGAGAAAGAGAAGAGAATTCTACAGAGAGAGAGAGAGGAAATTCAACCTTCAAGATTCAACCTCAAATTCAGAGAAAGATTAGAGGCAAGTGGTTTAATTACATATTTTGCAAAGAATGTTTCTTCCATGCGTAGGAAATTTATGAAATTGTATTGTTCTTGGAGAATGATAAAAACCCATTGAATTGGATTTAGAGATTTATAATTTTATGAGGAGATTGCACGTAGAACAATGACAGGGAGATTATTCAGATAAAAAAAATACATCTTTTATATCATAAAAACGGATTTAGTTATGTCTATGGATGAATTTAACTTTCTAGGGTTCATGTTCATGGGATTTGGGGAAAACTGAGGGGATTTGATGATGTTTAGGAAGATTTGGCCCTATATAAATGTTTAATTATGACCTACGAATGTTAAGTGTGTATTAGAAACCTTAAAATGCTGTTGGGACGAATTTTATATGGGATTAGAGGTGAAGAAAGTTGGAAAAAATGAAAAAGGGAAATTCTGGGCTCGAAACTGGCCTCTCGTTAGAAGACCTGCCAGGTCGTTCGAACGAGCTTCTAACGAGGTGACAGTTTGCCTTCTAACGAGGGGGAAGTTCGTTCGATGCCTTTCGTTCGAACGAACCCTCGTTCGATGCCCACTTCGTTCGAACGAACTCTCGTTCGAACCAGCCTCGTTCGAACGAGACTTCTAACGAGCTGACAGTTTGGCCTTTTTGGCCTGATTTGATTTTGAGAGTTCCGTAACCTTATTAAATTGTAGAGTTGACATTTCCTTGATGACTAATTGACATAGTTGGGACATTTGGGATATATTGGGGAGTAAAATATAGAAGTGCGGTTTGAACCAAATGATATTTATGGGTTAGAACATGGGTACTAATCACGACGTGAGGATAATGGGTGACATATAAACCAGGGACAAGCGTGTGGGTATAAGAACGAGAAGTATACCACTAAAATAAATATGGTAATAGCTAAGATGTGTGCATGCTTAGTATATATGATTTGATGTGTATGACATACCTACCATACTTGCTATCAGGGGAGGTTTGCGTTCGTTTAGGGCCATCTAATCTTTGTGTGCCTATGGGGGGATATATATTGGTACCTCGAGAACATAAGTCAGAGAAGGCCTTATTGGGAAGTTAATAAGTCTGCTGATCGTGGGAGCGTAGGTATGTGCGTGACCCATGTGATGTAACTGTGTTCGCCTCCATTGTTTTGTGATTTGCTATTATTTGAGTACGATTCCTGAGAGATTCGGAATGCGTGATCCTTATGTACGTGATGTACCGGGAAGGATAGCAGAGTATGCGTGCACCGCAACTAGTCTCGGGGTGCTTGTATTGTATATTTATGACGTGAATAATATACACTTAAATAATGAGAACTTTCATATTTGTATTGTGAGTATAACTATGGTAATGTTTTGAGAAGATATAACGGGATAACCGGTAGTGAATTGTAATGCTAATAAGTGAGAGTCCGAGTTTAAGTAAAGCCCTCTATTTAGTTGATAACGCTAGAATGCATAATGAGAATCGAGTAGTAAGGGGTAGAACTTATTACGGTTTGGTTAGAAATGTATGTCACTTAGATGTGTACGGTACGTTAAGAGTGCACAATTAGTCGAGAGGTAAGTATTTCATGTGAGTGCACGTCCTAAAATGTATTTTGCATTCATTGTTTTAATGTTATTAAAACACTTGCTATTTTTAAATACTCTCCACTTTCGGGTTCTGACCCGTTTGCTTTCAAATCTATTTTTTTGTAAAAACCATTTTAGGTGCCCAGCCACAAGGACACCATGCTTAGGATCCTCATTCATGTGACGAGCTGTAGCTGTTGTGGAAGTTACAGGACTTTGCTAGAAGACGTTTCATCTATCTTGACTCGATATTCAGGTTTCATCAGTTGTAGGGCATGTCGCCAATTTCTATTAGAAACATTTCCTATTTCAGATTTTCAGACTTTTGGCATGTAATTAATTCAGGATTCAGTTTTATTTATTTCAGTTGTGAGATTGTTGTGAGGAGTTTTTCCTCCAGACTTATTATTATTCGTTGGTTATTCCTTTGCTTCGTTATGGTGAATGGTTATTTTATTCATTCATAATTCTTTTATTGCATGATAACCAGACTTAATTTAAAATTTGTCAACTTACTTTTTAAATACTAGGTGGTTAGTAATCATTCAAATGTTTTCGATAGTGATGCTATTAACTGAACAAACTTGGCATTTTGTATTGATTTAATAAAGGAGTAGCTACCCAGTATTTAATTAGTCGGGGTGTCACAGTTTCATCACCAGTAGCTCTTATCCTAAGATAATGGAATCACTGCTCACAATAAAAAAGAAGCCACAGGAGTCCCTGCTCGAATATACCAAGTGCTATTGAGAAGTGTTTAATGAGGTAATAGGTTGCTCAGAGCAAGTTGTCATAGCATCCTTCAAAATAGGTCTACACCCATGTTAATGATGTATCAATACCTTACTAAGAAGGAAGATGATGCCATTAACGATCTAATATCATGTATTGAGAGATATGTCAAGGTGGAGGACATGGTCTACACCAATCAGGTTGCGACTAGTCACACCAACGCAAACAAATGGTGCAATAAGGAGAATAGCCCCAAGAAGAGGAACAAAAAGCAGAATGATGCCAAGAATGGGGGCAGAGCAGATTCCTCTAAAGCTTTTTAAGCTGTCAACACAATATTCAAGGAACCAATCCATAAGATCTTGGAGAAGATCAAAGATAAACATTTCCTCAAGTGGCCAAAGAAGATGGAAAGGGATCGACCAAGGAACAAAATGCTTTGATGTGTGTTCCATATAAAAATGATCACAAGACTGAGAATTATAAGGCACTCAAAGCTCATCTAGAGGAGTTGGCCTAGGCCGGGCATTCGAATGAATACATTGAGAAGAAGTCTAACCAGGTTACCACTAATGGGGACCAAAACCTAGACAATGTCCAGGATGATGAGATGGGATTCGAGTTTGTAGTTATATATGGATCATCCAACCTCAAGAAAATTCTAGGGAAAGCTGTTCAAATGGAGTTCAAGAAGGTCACAACTGTGATGGAGGCCTTCCAGAGAGACCCCTTAAAGTCCAGGCTGGTAAGCGCCAGTGACCAGAGGATTTCGACTATAATAAGCATATCATTTTTATAGATAATGATTGGGTTGGGGTAAGAACCCCGTACCACGATTCGCTGGTAATCACTCTCAGAATTGTGAACTGGGATGTAGATAAGTTACTGGTGGATCAATGGATCTATTCAGAGGTGATGTACCTGGAGCTCTTCCATAAGCTCAAGCTCAAGATGTCAGATCTTAAAAAAGGCAACTGTTTCTCTGGTCTTCTTTGTGGGAAAGATGACCACGCCCTTAGGAAAAGTGATCCTACCAGTGTGGGAAGGGAATATTTCGAAACTAATAGAGTTTTTAGTCGTGGATATTGATTCTCCCTACCATACCATTCTAGAAATAGGGTGACTTCATACCATGAGAGTTACCCTTTCCACTTACCATCATAAGCTCAAGAGTATCACAGATCGAGGCATAAAGGAGATCAGAGGCGATCAAGCTGTTGCTAAAAAATGTTAAATCGTCGCCATCCAACCAAAGAAAGAAAAGAAGAAAGAGAAAGAGGTTATCCTCGAGAAATCTCAAGATGGGGGTACTCCAATAAAATAACAATTACGACACAGTCGAGCAGGGGTGGAGGAAACCAGGGTCCACCCCGTAGACAGGGTCGTTGAAAACCTAGAGGAGGTTATCTTTGATGAAAGCCGACCGAAAAGGAAGTTTTTAGTTGGGACAACACTGACCGGCCTCGAGAGGGAGGAACTGATCACCTTCTTGAAACGAATATTGTAAGTATTTGCATGGGAACCATATGACCTGTTGGGAATTGATCCTACGGTCGCTTGTCACCATCTCCACGTAGGTCTGACATTCAAGGCGATCAATAAAAAAGTCTCGTCGAACTGCCCCAGAAAAGGAAAAGGCAGTGGAAAAAGAAGTATGAAAACTTCTGGAGGTAAGGTCTATCAGAGAAGTTATATTATCTAAGTAGCTCTCGGACCCGATCGTGGGCCGCAAGAGCAACGGAAGCTGGAGAGTGGAATGTTAAAAGAAAATGATGAAATGATTTTGAAACTAAAGCATGAGTTAAAATGTATCAATGATTAAAATTCTTCTTTTAAATAAGAAAAAAGGCGATTTCCTTTAAATGAAATGTATTCTTGAAAAGAAGCGTAAAATGTTTGAACTTAAGAAAAGAGAATATAAAAAAGAGGTTGTTTCTCTAAAAAAGATTTATCTAATGCTTTGAAGGTGAAACATTCTTTAGAGGAGAAATTGAAAAAGATGAACAAAATGCTTTTAAAAAAAATCTATGATTCCAAATGTTATTAAAGATATTGGATCTCTATATTTTGATTCTCCTCCTAATTCTTGAATAAAATTTGTGCATAAAAATAAATATGATACTCAAGATGAAAAGAAAAAGTGATTTCTAAAGGAAAAGAACTTGAAGATAAGGTCTTACGTGTCAAGAACACTAATGTTAAGGATGATAAAGTTATGACGAATAAAAAATCAATCAACTTAAATTTGTTCCAATACCTCAAAAGCAAGTAAATGAAAGAAAAGCTTTTGAAAAACAAGGTTATGACTTTAGACATCATCCAAATTATTTCAAAGGAGAAAGAATTTTTCAAAACAAAAAAGATCAACATTTTGCAAAAAGGAATATGAACTGTGTTCCTAAATTATATCAAACCTATAAGTGTTCTCATTGCTTCATAAGAGGACACTTGTGGCCTTTTCGCTACAAACTCCAAAGGGATGAGAAACATTCATATCCTAAATTTTCAATAAGAGATGACTTTCAATAAGTGGACAAGAAACTTAAAAATGAGTTAAAGAAACTTCAAAAGGAAGTTAGCTATTTGAGAAGAGAAAATAAGATGAATCTAAAATGGGGGAGAAAAGAGTCACTTGTGTTGTATGGCTTTTAATATGTTAAAACTTCAGATTCTCAATTTCTTCAAATTTTGGTAATTGGTATTTTAATAGTGGTTGATCACGTCACATGATGGGAGAAAAATCTCGGTTTAATACTTTTGAGAATGTTGATGGTGGTTCGGTTAAGTTTGGAAACGAAAAGAAATCGAGAGTTAGTGGTAGGGGAACAATTAGATTTTCGAATAAAATCAGACTTCACAATTCTATTTTGTTGATGGACTTAAGGCTAACCTCATTAGCATAAGTCGACTTTGTGAGGATGATTATTTTTTGAGCTTCACAAAGCGTGAATGTTTGGTTAGGAAAGAAGAAAATGGTGTTTTAATGAAAGGTAGTAAAAATGGTGAAAAATTCTATGTTTAAGTGAATGAATCAAATGACATGGTTAAAAAGAAAGGAAATTGATTTTGTTGATCAATGGTTATATAACATTTGAAAAGTGTTGAGTTGAATTCTTTTCAATCTAGCTCAACAAGTGTGGAGAGTATTTAAACTCATGAAATTATGCAAATGGTTCGATCTTCTTCGAATGAGAATGAGAAAAATCAAGTTTTGAAAGAAAATATGTTTGTTGAACCAAGTGTTTTGAACATGAAAGAAAATGACAAAGTTGTTTCCAAAGGTCATGAGAGTTTGAAAAGACCTTTTCAATCCTACACTGAAACATTTTGTCACAAAAATGGTCATTTCAGAGAGTTTCGCTACAAAAAATTCAAACAAAGTCGAGAGTTGTCCCTAAAACTCATTCTAACATGGTTCATCATGAAACTTTTTTGTTCACTTATAGTCATAAAATCGGTCATCTTAGAGATTTTTACTTCATGTTTAGGAATTGTCATGTTAGTTCACATTTACATTCATATGATTTGCTTGATTACTTGAAAAATGAATTGAATGTGATTGAAAAGAAAGTTAATAAGTTGAAAATGGAATAAGGTAGAGACTTTAAAAAGAAAATTGTGTCTTGTGTTTCTCCACACAAATATGATTTTGTGAAAAAAAAAAGTTTTTAAAAAGGAGGGAATTTGAATTTGAAATCTCACGTTTTGTTAAGGGTTTCTCCTAAACCTAAGAATCCCATGTCAAGGGATGTTTGGAAGAAGAAAGGAGAACTGGGGGTTAGTTTAGACACCTTATCTCTAATTGATACTGATAGAAAAAGAAATTGATGCCTCTATGTATTTGTCGTTGTGTGCAATTCCTCTATCCATCAAAAATCTTCACAAACCTATAAAAATAGAACAAAACTAGAATATAGCGGTAAGTGAGGTATCAATCCAAATCTAAAGGTGAAACACAAAATTGGAGAGGAGATATATAGATTCATTTGCATTTTATTATTATTTTGCTATTTTTGCTATTTATATCTTTTATGGATTTTTCAAGGGATTTTTTTAACTAACTAACTATACTAATTTTTATAACTACTAATTAAGAAGTAAAAGCTAATTTAAGAAAAGTGAGATAAACAAAATTGGACTCATGAGGGCTTCAAAATTTCATCCCATAAATGGGAGATTAGCCCTCAATAATTATTATCCAAAAAATATAAGATAAACAAATGAAGCATGAGATGATAAAAGTAAAAGTAAAAGTAAGAAGAGAGGAATATATCAAACCCATTTGAGCCTTGAATTGAAATGGAAACTTCAATTACATCAACAATCTCTCAATTACAATCCATCACTCTTGTATTTATTGAATCTAAAATAAAAATTACAAAATAAAAATAAAAAGGATAGTTGATGAATTCATAATGGACAATTAAATAATAAAAGAGATTTGCTAAAAATGCAAATCCTAACATTATAAAATTGTACATTAGAACTCATCCAAAGAAATAAGTTCTAGATTATTACTTTATATTGAGCTAACTGGTAAAAATGCAAAATCTCAACATAAAGGAATGGGTTAGAATTTACCTCCCATAAGGGATGAATTCAACTACATTAATCTATTTTGAAATAATTGCTAAAAATGCAAAAATTCATAATAGAGGGGTGGGGTCGAATTTATCCTAGAGATAAATTTCATTACACATCTCTATATTGAGATATTTGCTAAAAATGCAAATACTCTTTAAAGAGGAGTGTAGATAAATTTATCACACAAAGCTTAAAAACTAATTTGGAGATCTCTTTGAAAATGGCTCAAAGTCTTTAATTTATAGGTACAATGAGGCTAGGGGTAAATTGAGTATTGGTAAAATTGAGTGAGGATGAGAGCACATGAGCATGGAAAAAGTGTGAGGTAATAAAATCTGACATGGGTACACATGAGGGTAGTTAGGAAGACATGAGGGAAAGGTGAGTGCATTTTGGGTAAAAGGGGATAAGTTGGCTTTTAACACATGTGGCATTTTATTTTGGTTTGGTTTTGTATTTGGTAGCTAAAATCGTGTGAGGCTTGGGTTGGAGATCGGGCATGGTGGAACGGGTAGTGAGAACAGCGGGTTGAAGTGGAGAGTGGGTCGGAGCATGGATTTAGTTTGGACTGAGGGTCGCCGGCCGGAGTAGGGTGCGTGTCGTCTGCGTCAGGTGTCAGGGCGAAGGAGGTCACGATTTGGGTCAGGCAGGGATCGCGCGGGGGCTGGTTACCGGTAGTAGGGGTATCGCCGGCAGGTTAGGGGGTGTCGGAGGTCACGGGTTCACAAGTGGAGGTGCCTATGGGTTTGGGGCTGCCTCCGGAAGGGGGAGCAGTCCGGTTGGGTTCAATGGGACGCCGCTGAGTTCGAGAGGTGAGAAGGGTCGGTTAGGGGGGATGAACGGTTGGTTGGTTTTATTGGAGTTAGGATGATTGTTAATGGGTAACAGGGTGGAGAGAGAGTGTGTGGGTGTTGGGTGGAAGATGAAGTAGGGGGGGATGTGGTGTGGTAGGGTGTAGGGGAGTTGGGTGTGAATGAGGATTGTGTTGTGTGTAGTGTAGTGTATGGGAGGTGTAGGATAAGTGTGTGTGTGTGTTTAATTTGGACCCTTAAAAAAAGAACATTAACTAACTAAAATAAAAATTAGTAAATAAAATAAAAACCTAAAAAATAAAATCCTGTTCTAAAATAAAACAAAGACTCAAATGAAAATTGAAACTTAAAAATAAATAAAAATAGAAATCTATTAAACTAAAAACTAAAAACAAAAATCCTAATTTTTTTTTAATAAAACTAATAAATAAATGAAATCCTAAAAATTCTAATCCTATTAAAATAAAAACTAATCAAAATCAAAGTAAAATAAAATTATACTAATAAAAATAAAATAGAAAAATAGAAAATAAAATCTAGAAAATAATAAATAAATCTAAAATAAAACCTAAAAATAAAACGACTCAAACTAAAAATGTAAAAAAATATAAAAGGGCAGAACCTAAACATACACGGGGTTCGGGGTAGGTTTAGGCTCGGTTTAGGGTAGGCTAGGATACGGGACAAGGGTATTTAGCTGCATTCAACGTGCATTTGCCTTGATATATAGCTTTTGACACCGCAAACGAACATTTGACCTACAAAATACACAATAAAGCACATAAGACCCAAATTGTCAAGAATTAGCAACTAAAATACATCTATTCGAGGTATAAAATGTACACTTTTGGGTGTTTATCACACCACCCCCAAACAGAGCGTTGCTAGTCCTCGAGCAATAAGATACAGAGAAAGAGAAAGATAAGAAACCAAAAGTGTACCACTTTCGCGGGTACTTGCGATTGCATTTAGCATGTGCAACAAACCTTTAAACCTATAAGTTGCCCTACAGGACGAGTTATGTCTCGTGAGGGTTTGCAGGGAATATACCCACAAAATTCTTTATTTGCAAAAGGCAGTCAATCTCTTATTAGACGTAAAATAATCACACAATCCATCACAAGAAAATATTTTCAGAAATAAAAGCTAGAAGCGTAAAAAGTTTAAGCTAAGTAAAATACTCAAGGCACATCCTTCCTAGAACTCAATGTGTGTGAATCCGTCAAAACGGGTTGTGTATCATAAGAGTAATTTCTAGATTGCCTTATCGGACTCAACGCTTCAACTTCAAATCTCACTGGATATAACTCTCCCAAACGAACTCTCGAGATTAGGGTAAGTGTATTGCTCTTGCGTGTGAGGAGGTAAGTAAATGTAATCAAGTTCAAACGTCTCACACACACATAAGAAAGAACGTACAGTAAGAAAGAAAATTGATCTCATGAAAGAATGCTAATCACTATAGTGAGAACGTCGAGGTATTCACCACGTTGACTTTCATTTGCCCGAACACCTAGGGGAACATATGGATGATTATGGGTGAGGGGGAAATGAAATGTGAACGATAGTATGAGGTGTGGTACGATGGTTGTGTGATGTAGGATATAATGGTGATATGAATGATGAAATATGAATGGATATGATAGAAGAGTGTTCTATACTTGAAGAACAAATGTCTTTATTACAATAAAATAAACTACAAACTCTTTCTTTTCCTTTCCTTTCTCTTTTTTTTTTGATTTGATTTTCTTTTTCTTCTTTTTTTTTTCTAGTTTTTTTTTTCTATTTTTTTTTCTTTTTTCTCTTTTCAAACCAACAATGAAGACATTTACATTTGAAATCACATTATTTTTCTCAATATGATGGTGATATATGAATGGAGATGATAGGTGAGGGTGTGGAGAATATGTGGGAATATGGGTGAAATGAATGGTAAATGGTAGGTGTATGGATGAAAATGTAGTGTTTGGGACAAATTTCAAGACACGCGTTTCTTACAACTCGAAAAAGATGTCGTTCTCAGTGATCAAGCCAAAAATGAAGAATAATGAGATCATACAATGATTTCACTGCGGACTCAAAGGTAGTTGAATCAACTTGTGACTCGGAGTTTGCGTAAAACTCTCTAAAAGGGTGAAAGTCACAAATCTCACAAGCTAAAAGTCTCCACTAGTGATCCTTAAGGTTCTCTTGAGAATTATAGTACTATTCAACTCTAAATCGTAGTGACATGATAAGTGCGCAGATTTTGTTGAGTCTAGAAATTTATGGTGCAACATGCCTTGTTATGCATTACATAAGATATTTAGAAAAAATAAATTCTCTAGCTTGATTCCTAGACTTAAAATATGGATAATAGAAAATTCACGTCAATGAGTGAGATGAAAGAAATCGCACGAAATTTAAAAAATCAAAATTTTTCAAAAGAGGTACGATTTTGATAAATTTCTCCACCCCCCCAAAAAAGGAACATCATCCTCGATGTTAAGTAAAATGATTTTTAAAATTGAGAGCATAAGGTAGAAAAGATATTACAAGAATGAACCGCTAATGAAGTGGAAAAATATAGCCAAGCATAAACCTGAACAAATGAGAAGATAACAAAATTATACAAGTCTAAAAATATGATAAGCACTGGGTGGTGTGAAACACCACCCCCAAACAGGATGAGACTAGTACAAGAAACGCGGGCTACCTCCCGATAGAGCTAAGTTTAATGTCTATAGCCAGACCGATGGAATCTCACCCTAAGGATAAGAACGAGGAAAGTGCGGGGCGGTAGAAAAATTGGTGATGAGAATTACCCCCAAATAAGACGAAAGCGTCAGTCTTGTTGGATAATTTGACAAAAGTGGGGGTAGAGAAACACCGATCACCGATCACTAAAATCGACCGTCGAAAAATGGAATTGGACACACACACAAGTCAAGAAAATTTTCTAACTAGCACATAGCCAATATTTATCTTTAAATTTAATGAAAGGGTAGTCAAATTTTAATTAAGTCCGCGGGAGATAAAAAATCACGGAATAATATGAATGGTCACCTTTGCAAAAATATTCTCCTATTGGGCTACCTAGTTGATTAATTTTAAATTTAGTGATGGCTAGGGTAGCACACAATTGGTAAGCGAGTGAGTCGGGTGATGAAATCCCTTCTCGTGAGTGACCAGGTATAGGTCTTAGTCAATTAATTCATCACACCATTCGAAAATAAATGCGAGAATAAAATCAAGTAAGAGCACACAAAGCACACAAAAGAATTGACTCGTTAACAAGAGAGGCGCGAGGGTTTGAGAACTATACCTCCCACGCTTTTTAAGCCGTGAGGTGCCGAAAAATTTGAGTCGATCGGGGGGAGATCACGCCAATCTCAGTCATCACCGGGAGTCCTACCGATCCAAGATAGAGAGGCTTCTAAATCCTCTCCAATGGACACCCTCTCTCTACCTTGTCCGGTTTCTCTATCACGATTTCTTTGATTATTACAATTTTCTAAAATGAAAAATAAAATAAAGGTGTCTCTATGCACCGCAATACAAACAATGATAAAAATCCTAATACAAGCCTTCTAAAGATATAAAAATGGTACAAAAAAATAATAAAGTGCGTAAAATAAATGAACTACAAATTGAAATCCGCTCCAAGTGCTGCACGCTCCCAAGAATGGTAACGCCGCCATTTCATAGAAAAAGAAATTGATGCCTCTATGTATTTGTCGTTGTGTGCAATTCCTCTATCCATAAAAAATCTTCACAAACCTGTAAAAGTACAACAAAACTGGAATATAGCGGTAAGTGGGGTATCAATCCAAATTTGAAGTTGAAACACAAAATTGGAGAGGAGATATATAGATTCATTTGCATTTTATTATTATTTTGCTATTTTTGCTATTTATATTTTTATGGATTTTTCAAGGGATTTTTAACTAACTAACTATACTAATTTTTATAACTACTAATTAAGAAGTAAAAGCTAATTTAAGAAAAGTGAGATAAACAAAATTCGACTCATTAGGGCTTCAAAATTTCATCCCATAAATGGGAGATTAGCCCTTAATAATCATCATCCAAAAAATATAAGATAAACAAATGAAGCATGAGATGATAAAAGTAAAAGTAAGAAGAGAGGAATAGATCAAACCCATTTAAGCCTTGAATTGAAATGGAAACTTCAATTACATCAACAATCTCTTAATTACAATCCCTCACTCATGTATTTATTGAATCTAAAATAAAAATTACAAAATAAAAATAAAAAGGATAGTGGATGAATTCATAATGGACAATTAAATAATAAAAGAGATTTGCTAAAAATTCGAATCCTAACATTACAAAATTGTACATTAGAACTCATCTAAAGAAATAAATTCTAGATCATTACTTTATATTGAGATAATTGCTAAAAATGAAAAATCTCAACATAAAGGAATGGGCTAGAATTTACCTCCCATAAGGGATGAATTCAACTACATCAATCTATTTTGAAATAATTGCTAAAAATGCAAAAATTCATAATAGAGTGGTGGGGTTGAATTTATCCTAGAGATAAATTTCACTACACACCTCTATATTGAGATATTTGCTAAAAATGCAATTACTCTCTAAAGAGTAGTGTAGAGAAATTTATCACACAAATCTTAAAATCTAATTTGGAGATCTCTTTGAAAATGGCCCCAAGTTTTCAATTTATAGGTGCAATGAGGCTAGGGGTAAATTGGGTATTGGTAAAATTGAGTGAGGATGAGAGCACATGAGCATGGCAAAGGTGTGAGGTAATAAAATCTGATATGGGTGCACATGAGGGTAGTTAGGAAGACATGAGGGAAAGGTGAGTTAAAAGGTGTTGGGGGCATTTTGGGTAAAAAGGGATAAGTTAGCTTTTAACACATGTGGCATTTTATTTTGGTTTGGTTTTGTATTTGGTAGCTAAAATCGTGTGAGGCTTGGATTGGAGATCGGGCATGGTGGAACGGGTAGTGAGAGCAGCGGGTTAAAGTGGAGAGTGGGTCGGAGCTTGGATTCGATTTGGACTGAGGGTCGCCGGTCGGAGTAAGGTAGTTAATGGAGTATATAGATTAAACCAACTCCACGGGACTCATCTAGGGATCCCAGAAATTATGTTATGCTATAAGTGGGTAACTAGTGATACCACTTTTTATTTGAAAACTAGGGCTGTGAACAAAGCATTAGTAGTTAACCTCCTGAATCCAATAGAGATTACTTCGAACATAGAGTAGTTGTTAAAAATTGACAACATGCTCTTTTGACTGGGAATTCTGAGTACCAGGGGCCTAAATGCCCACCAAGTGGCAATGGGATAGGTTGCATTTGTTTACTTATTTTTCTTTGCATACTATGCTAACTGATAATACTGATGTATACTTTGTTGGCTTTTAATTGCAGTTGACCGAAAGAGAAAGTGTCCCAAGGAGAGTGATATCAACCGTAGAGAGTTGAAGTTTATCTGGGGTATTCATAAAAAAGTTGGGGAAGAACATACCAGATCAGCCTCATACTTGTTACAATATGGGAACACCATCACTTCCTTTGTTTCTCTCCCAATTATAGCTGCACCCTCTCTTTTAATTAATCTTAATCAAGACATCATCTCCATATCCTCTGCCACTGTATCTGGCAGTGTTAAACCTGTTGCTGTTTCTTCTTCTTTAGATTCAGACCAACCTCTTACTGCTGCCATGGGGAAGAGAAAATTTCCCAATATTTTAGGCGACATAGTTGCTACTGGATCCTCCAAAAAAGCTGCTGATGGAGCAAGAAAAGAGAGGATGCTGGGAAGAAGACCCCATCCAATAAGGAGGAACTTGGGAAGAAGCCCCATCTACTAAGGGGGGATAATGGGAAGAAGCTTCCTGTTGACTAATGAAAGTCAGCTCAAGAGGCTGAAAAGAGGAATCCCTTCTAGGCTAGCATAAGGATCTTCAACCAACACCAACCAACAAGAGTTGGTTGATTTATCTGATTCTAGTTCACCACTGGCACTTGGCCTTGGTTTGGCTAGACAATTAATAAATTCTGGTACTTTGCTAGACCATAGTGGTGTTGCAGTTGCATTGCCCCAATCAAGGAGTTCTAAAAGGGCTGTTCATAGCCTAGCTCTAGTAATTTTCTTTTCCTTCTTTATCTCTTTGTTTGATATTTTTTATATTAACTTGCCTTATTTTCTTTTTGCAGTTTCTTATTGACTTTAACAACATGCTGGAGAAGGATGATGCTTTATGTTCTTCTTCTCAATAGGTTGAAAAAGCTTTTGATGAGCTTAAGAAGTCAGTTCTTGACTCCCAACAGGCACTTGCCAATGAACAGAAGAAATGGGAGGAAAAAATAAAAGTTTCAGAAGAAGATGCAGTGGCTGCTCAGGGCCAAGTTGTTGATCTGCAGAAAGACTTAGATGCTGAAAAAGTTAAAATCACCAAGCTGCAGAAAGATTTGGATGTTGGGAAGGCTTTATTTATAACTGAGAGGGACAAAAGAGATAAGTTCAGGGAGGTTGGCTTCAACAAGGGCTAGGACAAAGCCATTAAGGCTGCTTCTTTACAAATTGAATTTATAAAGAAGAAGTGCTTCAAGGATGGTTGGTCTGTAGCCTTGGTAGAGGTCGACGCCCCTCAAGATTCTGAACTCTTCCTCAAACATAATCTAGGAGATCCTCCAAACATGGATGAGTAGATTAAAGATGATGGGGGTTCAAGTGAATCCTTAATGATGTTGTATTCGACCGATCAACATCAAGTTATTAACTCCTCTGCTCCTCTAACTGATAGCCATCTTCCTTTGCCTGTTCCTGCTTCTACTTCTGCTGAACCTACCCCAGATGCGAAGAAGGTGTAGACCTGTCTGTGCAGCCTTTGTTTTTTCTTTTCATCTGCACTTGTAATTTTTCTTTTATTTTTACTGATGTATTTGTACTTAACAATTTATCAATGAAAAGAAATCTTCTTTCTCTGTTGCTTGTCTTTTCTCCATACTTTATATTTTTTATTGATTGGATATTATTCTTTCTTTTAATAGTTCATGGATAAATGGAACACTTATCCTCTACTGACTCCGAGATACTCCAGAGATGCAATGAACTTTTTAAAGATGGTCATTTTTTCTGACTGAATAAGATTTATTGAAGTTGCTTGGGAAAGGTGTGTCTGAGCAAGCCAAGGAAGCCTATTTTCATCTGAAATGTCTTCTTGATCGGGCAGTGGCCAACAATGTTGCCTACTACAAAATGATTGAAGAGCTGCAGGAGGACCATAAGGAGGTTAAGGCTCTTTTTCATGCTGACTATGAGAACAAGTACAAGGCCTTGAATAAAGGTTGGGGCTTTGAACATAAGTTAGAAAATTTTTCTTCTCATTTTCTAAGACAATAATTTTTTCTCAACCGTGAAGTAGAGGAAGCTAAAGACATTACCAAGCTGTTAGAGGAGGATAATAATAATTTAAGAGATGAGATAAATGCATTGAAGTCTTCTTCTACTGCTGTTGCTACTACCGACAAAGGTCATTCTTTCTTGAAAGCTGAAAATGCCAGATTAATGGAAGAATTGGAGGCACTAAAAAAGACTAAGTCTGCATCTTCTTCCCGAGCAAGAAATAGACCTGGTCGAGGAATCAAATATCAGGTTAGGACTCCACAAACTCTTGCCAACCAATCTTCCCAACTGAAGGATAAAAATAAAGCCCTTGCTAAGATATCCCAGAAGCTTCAAACTCAATCTGAGCAACTCGCCACTCAGTCTTCTCAGATGCAAGTTAAGGATGGAGTGATGAAGAAATTGCATCATCAAGTTGAGAGGCTGACCTTCCAGTTTCACAAGGAACCTAGAGAAATCTGGATGGAAGGGTGTAATGAAGCTTTGGGGCATTTTGACTCTAGGTTTAAACAGGCCTAAAATGAAGGCTACAAATGGGGTTGGACCAATTGTCTGAAAGTATTGAATGTAGAAAAATAGTCCTTTCTGGAAATGGTATGATCCTGGGTTGTTAGACCTTGAGGATCCTCCTTTTAGACTAGATGTTAACTAGATTCCTGCTAACACAATTCCCCAGGCACTGATTTCTAAATATATGGGAGACTATGGGCTACATGACGAGATGGAAATCATTTGACCTCCTTATCTGTTAGATCATCCAAGAAGCAGAAATAGGAGAATGATTCAAGACTTTAATTTTATCAATTCTCCTTATACTTTAGATGATCTTCCAGCTAGCATGGATCCGGTTTCCAAAGCTGAGGGAAAATTCCCTTTAGAATAATGTCCTGTATTCTTTTGTAAACACATTTATGTAATCATTATTCAAATGAATGAAAAAGTATTTGATTAACTTATCTTGTGACTGTTTTCTTGATGTGAATGATTTCTTCTCCTTCATTATTTCTATTGACACACTTAGATTAAAATCTAAATTTAGTATCAATTACTAATGATTATATCGGTTCTACTAGCATACTTAGATTAGAATCTAAATTTGGAACTAGCTACCCATGTGTCTCCAAAGGTTTTACTAAACACCTAAGTACTTAGGTTTCCTTTATTAGTTACCAATGGTATGACAAGGCGTATGTGGAATATGTGCTTACATTCCTCTTGAGGAATCTTTTCAACAGTCTTCATGCACTTTGCCCAGTAGGATAAAGATATTGTTCTATCCTTGTACTGTTGACCATCTTGAGGTCATAATAACCTGTTTGGTTATGATGCCGATTAAGTTTTGCTTATGTCGAGCAACTTATTGCTTATGCCGACCAACCTTAGGCCTATTTTTTGGAAAAGACTACTCTCGTGCCAAGCAACATTTTGAAGTTTTTCTAGTAACTTTTAATCTTATTTAAGATAAAGTATATAGTATATAGGTAGTTCATAGCACTAGTACTCCCAAAAAATTTGGAAAAATAAAAATTGGAGGAAATATCATTTTATTGATACTGGAAATTGATGTTGAACTGAGTACACTTGATTACATTACTGTTAATATTTTCTAAGATGCTCAGCGTGCCATGGATTCTTGAATTATTCTCCCTCTAAAGTTTTAATCGTGTAAGTTCTAGGTCGGATGACTGTAGAAATTCGATAGGGCCCATTCCAATTATCTTCAAGTTTATTATTTTTCTGAACCACATTCTTTAGCACATAATCTCCTTCCTTTAAGTTGGTTGGCTTCATTCTTTTATTATAAAACCGAACTGTTCACTGTTGGTAAGGTGGATTTCTTAGAGAAGCATCTTCTCGTACTTCCAAATCGAACCTTCACATTAGATCACTCATAAGAGAGTTAAAATTTAAAACTTTATGGTATGGAAGACCCAACTCAGCAGGTATGACTGCTTCAGTCCAAAATGCTAGCATATATGGGGATTCTCCAATTGCAGTCCTTAGGGTTGTTCGGTACGCGCATAAAATAGAGTGTAGCTCGTTGATCTAGTTTCCCTTTGCATCATCAAGTATTTTTTAACCCATCTAGCAGAGTTCTATTTGTAACTTTAGTTTGCCTATTACTTTGAGGGTGCCCTGGAGCAGAGTGTAATTTTTGGATGTTGGATTGAGCACATAATCTACGAATTTTTCGTTGTCAAATTGTGTTCCATGAGCGGTGATGAAGGTATAAGGCAACCCATATCTGCAAATTGTGTTCTTCCAAATGAATTGGTAGACCTTATGATAAGGCATGTCTATCAATGGCTCTGTTTTAACCCACTTTGTAAAGTAATCCACTGCAATAACGAAGTACTTGACTCTTCCTCGAGTGGCTAGTAATGTCCCTACCAAGTCTATTCCCCATATGGAAAATGGCCAAGGTGAAGTGATTGGGGGTGAGAGCAGCCTGTAGAGTCTTGCGAATGCTAGAATACTATTGGCATTTGTCACACTTTTTAAGAAAAGCTGCACAATTCTCTCGCAAAGTTGGCTAGTAGTATCCTTGCGTATTTACTCACTGTAGAAGTGTTCTTCCTGCAATATGAGCTCCACAAGATCTTTCATGTACTTCTTGAATTAGGTCTGGAACTTCTAATGGATGAACGCAATGCTGTAAATTGACTGTTAATCCTCTCCTGTACAAAACTCCTTTGTCTAGCACATATCTGACAACTTTATACTTTAACTTTTTAGCTTCAACTATGTTTTCTCCTTCTTCAATATATGCTCTGATGGGATCCATCCAAGATGGCCCCATGTCTACAATAATAAAATTGATCATCAAATCTTCATCTATACTCCTATTGATCAAAATCTCAATAGGAATAGTTCGTCGGAGTTCAACTCTGGTTGGTAAAGCTAGCCGAGAAAGAGCATCTGCTCGATCATTTTCCACTCTTAGAATTCTATTCATTCAAGTAGCTAGTAATGTTGCTCTGACTTCCATTGCTTTGAACAAATATCTGGCTGTCAATTCGCCTTTAGCTCCATACAAGCTCAAGATTTGATTTACTACCAATTGAGAATCACTATGTTCTACAACTTGTTCGGAATTCTATGATTGGGCTAGACTCAAGCCCATAATGAGAGCTTCATAATCTGCTTCGTTATTTGAGGCTTGGAATTGAAATCACAGAGCATATTCAATATCGATATTATCAGGAGTGCTAAGTATTATACCTACTCCATTGCTTGTTGCACAAGATGACCCATCAACATACAAGTACCATATTGGGATATCGTCAGTAAATGCTTGGTCTGTCAAAATACCATAATGGAATGTTTTTCTCCCTTATTCCTCACACTTCCTTGACATCTCCTTTATTTGGGAAGAGGAATATGGTAGATTGAAAATAGCCCCTTCTAGTAAAAGTTCCTCAGGAGATTGACTGTCAACAATTTCTTTTACTTTATTTTCCCATGTTCGTTGTTCGAACTACTTATTTTGTTGCTCGAGCACCTCGGGGTAAGTGAATTCAGCTATGAAATCTGCTATTGCTTGACCTTTTAGAGAAGACCTTGGTTCATAGATAATGTCATACTCCCCCAACTCCACTACCCAATACATTAATCTACCAGACTTCTCTAGCTTGTGTAAAGCCCGCCTTAGTGGCATATCAGTGTATACTACTATCGTATGGGCTTAAAAATAGGGTTTTATGCATCTAGAGGCTTCAATCAATGCTAGTGACTACTTTTCTAGGCGAGGGTACCTGGTTTTTTCTCGTCGAAAAGCTTTATTGGTGTAGTAAACAGGCTTTTGAACTCCATTCTCCTCTCTGATCATAGCAGAGCTCACGGCTGATTCAGAAATAGCTAAGTACATGTACAATTTTCCCCCATAATTGGTCGAAAAAGCAGTGGAGGTGACTCCAAATACTTCTTCAATCCCAGAAAATCTTTCTCACATTCTCTGCTCCATTCAAAACTCTTTCTGAGTACTTTGAAAAATGGTAGGCACCTATTTATAGCTCGGGATGCAAACCTGTTCAGAGCTGCTACGCGCTCGGTTAGCCTTTGCACATCCTTCTTGCAAGTTGGGGATTACATCTTAAGTGATGCCTTGATCTTGTATAGGTTAGCTTCAATTCCCCTCTGATTTACTATATACCCGAGGAACATTCCTTCCTGTACTCCAAAGACGCATTTGGTCGGGTTTAATCTCATTTGGTGCTTCTCGAGTTGATTAAAAGTCTAGCTGAGGTTAGAAATAAGATTAGACGCTATTTTTCTCTTCGTAAGCATATCATCCATATATACTTCCATGTATTTCCTATTTTTTCCTCAAAGACCTTGTTCACCAACCTTTGATACGTAGCACCTGTATTTTTCAAACCAAAAGGCATAACATTATAATAGTAAGTTCCTCGGGGAGTAATGAAAGAAGTGTTTCCCTATCTTTAGGCTTCATTTTGATCTGATTATAACCAAGGTAATCATCCATAAAACTAAGTAACTCATGTCCTGAAGTAGTATCCACGATCTGATCTATTCGGGGAAAAGGAAAATGATCCTTTGGGCATGCTTTGTTAAGATCTGTGAAGTATACGCACATCCTCCATTTGTTATTTTTATTTTTAACCATAACTACATTTGCCAACCAATCTAGATACTTCACTTCGTTAGTGAAGGCTGCTTTCTGAAGTTTTTCAACTTCCTCCTGTATGGCTTGGGTCTTCTCGGGGCTGAACACTCTTCGCCTTTGCTTTACTGGATTGATTTATTTATTGACGTTGAGGTCATAACAAAGGAAGTTAGGATCAATCCCTGGCATATCTTCATGACTCCAGGAGAATACATATTTTTCTATATAAGGAAGCTCATTAGTTCCTATTTAAGAACAGGGTCCAACATTGTTCCAACTTGAGTAGTGCGCTCTGGTTTGGCCTCATCTAACACAATTCTTTCTATTGACTCTACAATTTGACCCTTTACCATATCTGTCTCCTCCCTTGGATCTAAGGTTTTAACCTTATCTTCTTCAATAGGTTCAGAGGTATCCACTTGGTAAGTGGTGATTTTCTTCTTTATTTCTTCCAGATCTTCCTGCTCGGCAGATGAGTAGTATCATTCCCAAGCTACTTTCTGATCACCCTTCATAACTCCTACACCAAATTTGGTTAGGAATTTCAGGCATTGATGAATAGTAGAGGGCACCACCTCAAACTTCTTTAGTACAACTCTACCGATAATTATATAGTACACTGAATGGACATTTTTATCCATTATAAAGAAATGGATTTTCTCTATTCGTTTGGCTGGCCATATACCAGTCATCACTTCCATCTTGATGGTTCCCAAAGGGAAAACTTTCTCACCTGCAAAACCTATTAGTGGCAGATGATAGGTCTCTAACTGGATGAGATTAAAGTTCAAATTGTTGAAATAAGGATAAAACATGATATTTGTCGAGCTCTCATTATTTACTAACACTATAGAGACAGTGATATCGTCCTTTCTGATTTTAATTACCAGAGCATCATCATGCGGGTACAGTACTCATGGTAAATCATTTTTATAAAATCCTATTACCATCTTGTCTTTATTCACCTTCCTTGGTCTGTATTCCTCGGTAAGATTAATCATATATATGTACGAGCAAGCTTGAGCCTCATTGAGGTAAGCTTTTCGCTATGCTGTATGATTTCTCCCTTTCCTCTTGAGAGTATCATTCCTAAACCACCTTTTTCCTTGTCCGATGAGTCATAAGACTCCATATTCCATTCCTTTAAATCTGCTTCACATGTATTATCTTGTATGTAATCACCAAGGTTCTCCTTATGAGGTTGTTAAAATTATTATGAGAGAAAATTTCCTAGTAAGTCAGCATAAGCTTGGATTTTGATCGCTTGAGGCATCACACTTTTAATATCGCATTCTAAGACTGTGACACCCCACCTATTTTAACCACGGGTGATCAGTCCTTTATTAAAACAAATGGGAATCTCATTTGATTTATTCTTAGCATCACTATCTAAACTTTTTACTAACCACCTATGTCAAATTAAGCCGGTGTCATATTTTATCTTGAATGTAACAACATGTGAAAGTTAAATACATTCACCAACCACCCACACAATATAATAGTCTGAACCAATAACACAATAAATAACTAAATGAACAATGCCGAATAAACCATCGGTTGTCTAAAGCAATAAAATGAATCCAAATAAAGCGTGACAAATAAATGAATATCTGAAGTACTAAATTATGTGAAGGGGCAACATGTCCAAATGAAACTCCTAATCTAGGAATGAATAACTGAAGCGTCTACATCAATCCTACAAGCCTCCACAAGTGTTGCAGCTACGCATCCATGGAAAGAATCATCAAGATGGTCGTCCTTGTGGATGGATACCTAAAATATTTTGGAAAATAGATTTGACAAGGGTCAGAGCCCAAAACCTTTTAAAATATTTTGCAAGTATTTAAATCATAGTTTAAAACAGTTATAAGATACACATGTTAGTCCAACATACACTCCCTTGAGTTCCTCACCCCTCATCTAAAGTGCGCACCTAACGCATCCTACCTAGCTATGCTACCCAACCTAACTAGGTAACTTATCAAACTATCCACAAAAGGTTTAGCTCCCTCGTATTACACATATGATACGCTACTGTACTACCAATAATTAATATTACTAGCATATTATAATTGAATCATTATTTAAGTTTATTTACTTAAATTACTTTTAGATTTACACAATCTATTAATTCTACCATCACACATAAGTAGATTTATCACACTTGTATATATTTAACACACATATAATGTATACAAATATAGCCTCCCCCCAGAATGAACCCCGTGATGCTGGCATACTCTGTAATCCTGTCCATATACCTTTCGTACCAAATCAAGGATTATCGGTTTGAAATGTCTCCTCGAACCCTCGATCAAACAACACAAAATGGAGGCGAACATAGTTATGAGCCTCTGGGATAAGCACATACCTAACGTATCTAAATGCCACGCCGATCCCACTAATACACAACACATAGTGAGCCGCCCTAAGTTCTATGTTCTTAGGCACACATCTGGACTACACTAGAATCATTAAGGTGGGACCTCTGTGCGGAACCTCCCGTGATAAAAGGCAACGTAGGTATGTTCATACACAAAACAAATCACATCATAGGTATTCACCCAACCTATATATACACATGTTCAGTAGGTCTACACACAACCTATAATCAAAGTCCATACGTAGTGGATATATATATATATATATATATATATATATATATATATATATATATTGAATACTCACCGCACTATCAATTTACAAATTATGACTTCTTATCGTATATTCCCGAATATCGCTCACCACTCAAAGGGTCTTAGTTACACCTTAAGTTATTTAAGTAGTTATAACATCTATCTTCTACTAGTCTGATCTTAGGTTCACTCATGCTCTCCTTGACCCATTATAATTCTCTTAAATTCATTAAGTTTCACGTTATGCCCGATAGGTTCTAGCCTTAATTCCCCCATTTTGGCTAAGCCTAAACTCTATCATAGGTCTACTGAAATTCACTATGTCCCTCACTATAGTTTAAGAATAACCCAAGAGTCCTTAGATTAATTATTTGCAAACTCGGAGCATAAACAAAGGAAACTGGGAAAATCTGGGTAACCGAATCAATTTGATGAAAAGACCGAATCAATTTGCCTACCGAATCAATTCAATTTTTGAGCCTAAATGATTCGAAATGCTACAAGTCGTCTTCTTCGTTAGGCTATTACGTTTTTTCACCATTTTTATTCATCAAAACTTCCATGCATCACAACCAAACTCTAGCATGCTCCAACCCAACATCAAATGAGGTTATATAAACAGTTTCTAATGTTGGTAACAAATTAAATTCATACCAATTCTACCCAAGAATGGATTAAAACCTAGATATCTACCAAAACCCTTATTTATGTCTTCATCATTCATAATCAATCATTTACCTAGATTTTCCCCATAATAATGATCACATATATTATGATATCGTGTCCTCTACATACGTGGATTCATTATACATGCAATCCCATCCCAAATCATGAGTTTTATTTACTTAAATCCCAAGAACATAATTAAAATCATGAAATTGTAAACCCTACACTACATGGGTATTATAACTTATTCAAAAAATGCAAGATAAACACTTACCTTTTCACTAGCAAGTCTGATTTCGTGTTGTGTGGGATGAGGATGCATTCCTTTCCTTCTGATTGGACTTTGGTGGTAAAGGTCATGTAAGAAAGTGCTAACTTTCCAAGAACTCTCTATTTATCCTCTCTAATGGCCTTATATTGATTTTTTAGGGTTTGGAATGTGTTTAGATGTTTCCCCAACTAATTAGACTTAGGTTTATAATCCCCAATCCAGAAATTAGGCTAATGGGCCAAGCCCAAATGATCCGAACATCCATGTGTGGGCTCGATTATGGCTAAAAAGCCTCGGGACCCAATTACTACCCCCGGGTACACTATTTCGACTATCTTATCTCATCTGGAATCAACTGTGACCTCAAAATCACTATCCGAGTCACTATACACTAATTTTCTATCTCTACCCCAAATAGTCTACACATGACTTACGATTGAGATAAAATACTGCCACGTCACCATCACTCGCCATGATGTAAAATATTCATTTACTATTCACTTAGTAATTTTATTCCATAAATATTAACCATTATCTCTCCCGATTAATTTTTTAATTAACACATGACATTTCAATTCCATTAAATTATGGTGCATGTATAATTTTAAAATATCGAATTAAATAAATTCTAAATACTCAAAAATATGGATGTTACATACTTCCCCTCTTACAGAGAAATATCATGCTCAAAATTAGGATGTAACTGGATAAATAACTCTTAATACTGCTCACACATGTCATCCTCCTGCTCCCACGTCAACTTGTCAGCATTATGGTGCCCCCACTAAACTCGAACTAAGGGTACCACTTTATTCTGTAGCTTATGCTCACTAAGATCAAGTATCGTAATCGGTCTCTCCTCGTACGAGATATTTGGCTGCAAGTCAACCTCCTCTAATAGGACTTGCCAAAAATATCTCTTGCTCCTCTAGTACCTCTTTAGCAATGACAGGTGGAACATATCGTGGATATGCTATAGGTGTTCCGATAGTCTCAACCTATATGCTGCTGGTCCTACCCTCTCAATGATTGGAAACAGTCCCATATATCTCGATGATAACTTCCCCTTATTTCCAACCTCATCATCCCCTTCATAAGAGACACCCGCACCAACACCTGGTCACCAACCTCAAGCTCTATGTGCCTCCTGTCTGCATCAGCATAATTCTTTTGCCTATCCTGGGCTATACTGATGTGTCCTTGAATCAGCTCAATTTCGGAAAT
Source organism: Sambucus nigra (assembly GCA_949130495.1). Lineage (NCBI taxonomy): Eukaryota > Viridiplantae > Streptophyta > Magnoliopsida > Dipsacales > Adoxaceae > Sambucus > Sambucus nigra. The sequence goes on along the minus strand of OX422207.1, from coordinate 540,496,365 downwards.
AGTGTCCTAAATCATCTATGACCCCAATAGCTTGTTTTTCTCCACCTCTAACTAGTAAGCAGTCGAACGATAAGGTCGTCCATACATAGCCTCAAATGGTGCCTTGCCGATGGTGAACTGGTAGGAGTTATTATTCGTAAACTCAACCAATGGAAGATATTGCTCCCATCCTCCCCTGAAGTCAAGTATGCACATCCTCAGCATATCCTCTAGCATCTGATTAAGTTTCTCTATCTACCCATTAGTCTGTGGATGATATGCCGTACTCAATCGTAAATCTGTGCCCATTGCCTCCTAGAAGCTCTGCCGGAAATGGGACACAAAAATCTTATTCCGATCGGACACAATATTAATTAGAACACCGTATACGAAAAACTATGCATACCGCCTCGTCTCAAAATCCATACGCACCGAAAGAAAATGGGCCACCTTAGTCAACCAATCCACTACCACCCATATGGAGTCGTGACCTCACTGCGATATCGATATCCCGGTAATAAAATCAATGAAGATACTCTCTCACTTGCATACTAGAATCTAGAGTGGCTGTAACATCCTTGTTGGTCTCTCGTGGTCTACCTTCACTAGTTAGAAGGTATCACACTTCGAGATAAACTTCTCTATGTCTCTCTTTATCCCTAACCACCAATACTGCCTACGCATATCTTGGTACATCTTATCGACATGTGCTGTAAATCTAGAACCATGAGACTCTGACATCACTGCATGTTTAAAATCCGTATCTTTTGGAACCAGAAGTCTCCCATGAAAGTGCAAACCTCCCTCTAAACTGATTGAATAAGACTCGGCCCCATCAGTTAATAGCCGGGGAACCCAGTCCTAGCAATACAGATCCCCTGCCCATGCTTTCACCACCCTCATAACAATCTCAGGCATGACATACAAAGATATAGGCTCTAGTAACCTCATCATTGTGTTGAAGACCTATCCATTTTACCTATTAAACCTCCTCTATCTCCCCAGAAGGTCATCGGCTTAAGGTGTCTGCCACCATGTTAGCCTTCCCAGGATGATACTGAATATAAAACTGGTAATCCTTCACAAACTCTAACCATGTCCTCTATCTCATATTCAAATCCTTCTACATTAATAGATACTGAAGTGATTTATAGTTTGTGAATGAGGTAAACTGCTCCCCCAATAGATAGTTCCTCTAAATCCTCAAGGAAAACACAACCATGACTAACTCCAAGTCATGCGTGGGGTAATTCCTGTCGTGGGGCTTATCCTTGTGAGATACATACGCTATAGCCCTCTCCTCCTGCTATAATGCACCGCAAGTCCCTATAAGGGTGCATCTGTGTAGACATAGTACTTCACTCCTCCCCTATGTAGTGAAAGAATAGGTGCTGAGGTTAATTTGTACTTTTGGGTCATCAAAAGCTAACCGACAATGGTCGTCCCAAATAAACGACACTCTCTTGCGAGTCAGATTCATCAACGGACCTGCAATCTTTGAAAAACCCCGAATGAATTGTCTATAGTATCCGAGTAGCACCAGAAAACTACAAACCTCGATGGTCTTGTGGGCTATACCCACTCCCTTACCACCGACACCTTGCTCAGATCAACCGCAATACCCCTATCAGACACAATGTGGTCCAAAAATTTCACTGCTCAAAGCGAAAACCCACACTTATGAAATTTAGCGTACAACTGGTGCTCCCTTAGTGTTTGTAAAACCATCCCTAGATGCTCCACATGCTCCTCCTCCGAACGAGAGTAAAACAAAATGTCATTGATGAACACGATCATGAACTGGTCGAGAAATTCTCTAAAAACTTGGTTCATTAGATCCATGAACACTACTAGCACATTAGTGAGCCCAAATGGCATCACCCTAAACTCGTATGACCCGTACCATATCAGAATAGCAGTCTTAGCAACATCCTCCTCTCTGACGCATAACTGATGATATCCGGACCTAAAATCTATCTTGGAGAAGTAAGATTCTCCTCTCAACTGGTCGAACAGATCATCGATCCAAGGTGGTGGGTACTTATTTTGGATCGTTACCTTGTTCAACTCCCTGTAATCGATATATAACCGAAGCGATCCATCCCTCTTCTTGACGAACAATATCGGCGCACCATGGTGATGTACTCCGTTTGATGAAACACTAACCTAGGAGCTGCTGAATCTTCTTTCTTAACTCCCTCATCTCAGATGAATCCATACGATAAGGCGCTCGGGAGATAGTCCTCATCCCCAGTGCTAGGTCAATAACGAACTCAATTTCCTGAATAGGTGGTAGCCCGGGTACCTCCCGGAACACATCTTCAAACTCCCTCACCACTGGGATCGAGCCTAAGGAAACAACCACCTCCTGTAAGTTCTCCTCCTCAATGTAATACAAATGTGTGCTCAACCCTCCCTCAAGAAGAGGCATTGCTACTAAGAACATCTCCGATCCTGGAATTTAGAACACAATAGTCCTCCCGAAACAATACACCATAACCCTGTATCTAGCTAACCAATCCATACCCAAAATAACGTCATATCCCTCAATATCTAATACGTAAAGGTTGACGGTTAAACATAATCTCCCCACATTAATATCCACACCGCTAAAAATTGAGTGTATAAGCGACCCACTACCCAATGGTGACTCTACACATATGAGGAGATTACCGACTGTCTCTAGTAGACCGATAGCTTATGAAAATTTGGCCTCTATGAAAGAGTTTGATGCCCTCGTATCAAATAAAATCCTACCCTAAAGCCCGTGAATAGAAAATTTACCCTTTACTATCGGTGGTGCCTTTGGGGCCCACTGTATGGCAGCGTCTCGGACGTTATAGACACGTTCGTACTATAACTTCCCCAACTGATCTAGTGTTGGTGCTGCATGTGGTATCTGTGTCTGCTACCCCTGTTGGGCACCCTCCTCCTGTGTTTCTCTACCCTTCTATGGTAAATCTCTCCTCTTATGGCCCGTCTATCCAAAAATAAAGCACTAGCTCGGGAAGTCTCTTTGTCTCTGGCATTGATGGCCCTAATGGTACAAAACTTCCTATTATCCCTGATGGACTTCCCCATTGTTAACTTGGCCCTGACGACCCTGACGAACCTGTTCCTGCTGAGGACCTTGATGGCCCTTCCGAAAACCTCCATTGGGTCGATAACCCCCAGATATAAACCTCTTGGCTTGATACCCCTATCGATAATCCCTCCCCTTGTGTCTGCCTGATTGTTACTGCTGCTATGGTGCTCCACTAGAACCACTCCCCCTGCCTTGCCCTACTGACTACGCTCACATCCTCTCTTTCTTCCCTTCACATGGAAGCGATGGTCCTGGAAATATAGAAAATAAGGCATTGACAACATTAGTATATGTGATTAATGTAGGGATCCAATCAAGTGTTGCCTGATCCTCCAGGCTAGTCCATCCATAAACTTCAGTTTCTTCTTCCCTTCACTGTTCACCCCCAGAAAAAAAATAGCCAAACGAGTGAACTCCTCCTCGTATTCAGCTACTCAGCGGTCACTCCGAGTCACCTCAATTAACCTATTATACATCTCTGTTTCCACGATTAATGAAAAATACTTTATGTCAAACTGCACCCAGAAATAGGTATTGGATATCTTGTCCCTCTCCTCGGCATTAGTAACCAACTCCCACCCCTGTAACGCTGCTCCAATAAGCCTAAAAGTGGCCAACAGCTGCTTCTGCACAACGCTACACTCAACCATGTGCAGGTGGCATTGAATATCATTTTTCCACTGGCACGCCATAATCACATCTGAGCTACCGTGGAACTTGGGCAGGTGGCCCTTTTGAAATGACTCCCTCACTCATTTGAAGGGGCAAAATGCCCAAATGAAAATACTAAAATAAAACTCCTAATCTAGGAATGAATAACCGAAGCTTCTACATCAATCCTATAAGCCTCCATAAGTGCTACAGCTACACATCCCTGAAAATAATAATCAAGTTGGGCGTCCTTGAGGCTGGACACTTAAAATGTTTTGAAAAATAGATTTGATATGGGTTAGAGCCCAAAATATTTTGAAAATATTTTGCAAGTATTTAAATTAATGTTTAAAATAGTTATTAAATACACGTTTAGTCCCACGTACACTCCCTTAAATTCCTTACCCCTAATTTAAGATGCACACCTAACGCATCCTACCTAGCTATGTTATTTAGCCTAACTAGGTAAGGTATGTAACTATCCACAAAAGGTTTATCTCCCCCATGTTACCCATACAATACGCAACAGTACTAACAATAATTAATATTACTCGCATATTATCATTAAATCATTACTTACGGTTCTCTACCAAATTTACTTTTAAATATACACAATCTATTAATCATACCATCACACATAAGCAGATTTATCACACTTGTATATATTTAACACACATATAATATATACAGCTATATCATCCCCCAGAATAACCCCCATGATGCTGGCATACTCTGATATCCTGTCTATGTACCTCTCGTACCAAATCAAGAACTATCGATTCAGAATGTCTCCTCGAACCCTCAATTAAACAACACACAAAGGAGGTTTGGGATACACACATACCTAATGTTCCAAAATGACACGCTGGTCCCACGAGTACACAACATATAGTGAGTTACCCTAAGTTCTATGTTCTGGGGCACTCATCCAAACCTCATTGGAATCGTTAAGGTGGGATCTCCCTCTGTGCGAAACCTCCCATGATAACATAAAGCATAACTAAGTTCACACAAAGAATGAATCATATCATTGGTATTCACCCAACCTATATTTACATATGTTCAGTAGGTATACATATAACCCATAATCATAGTTCGCACATAGTGTATATATCTCTCAAATACTCACCGTACTATCAATTTACAAATTATGACTTCTTATCGTATATTCCCGATTATCTCTCACTACTCGAAGGGTCTTAGTTACACCTTAAGTTATTTAAGTATTTATAACATCTTTCTACTACTAGTCTAATTTTAGGTTCACTTATGCTCTCCCAGACCCATTTTTATTCTAGAAAATTCACTAAGTTTCACGTTATGCCTCATAGGTTCTAGCCTTAATTCCTCCAATTTGGCTAAGCCTAAACTCTATCACATGTCTACTAAAATTCATTATGTCCCCCACTATAGTTTAAGAATAACCCAAGACTCCCTCGATTAATTTTTTGCAAATTCGGGGAATAAACAAAGGAAACTGGGTAATTGAATCGATTCAGTGAAGATACTTAATCAATTTGCCTATCGAATCGATTCGGTCTTTGATCGGAATCGATTCGAAATGCTACAGGCCATCTTCTTTGATAGGCTGTTACGTTTTTTCACCACTTTTATTCATCATAACTTTCATGTATCATAACCAAACTCCATCATGCTCCAACCCAACATCAAATAAGGGTATATAAACAATTTCTAACATTGATAACACATTAAATCCATACAAATTTTACCCAAGAATGGATTAAAACCCAGATTTCTACCAAAATTGTAGTTTATATGTTCTTCATTCATTATCGATCATTTACCCAGATTTCTCCCATAATAATTATTACATATATTATGATATCGTGTCCTCTACTTATGTGGATTAATTCTACATGCAATCCCATCCCAAATCTTGAGTTTCATTCATTTAAATCCCAAGAACATAATTGAAATCACGAAATTATAAACTCTACAGTACATGGATATTATAAATTATATAAAAACAAGCAAGCTAAACACCGAACTTTGCATTAGCAGGTCTGATTTTGTTTTGTGTGTGGTGAGGATGCATTCCTTTCCTTCTGATTGCACTCTGGTGGTAAAGGTGATGCAAGAAAGTGCTAAATCTCCAAGAACTCTCTCTTTCTCCTATCTAATGGCATCCTGTTGATTTATTAGGGCTTGGAAATCCAAAAATTAGGCTAATGGGCCAAGCCCAAATGACCCGACACCCCACGTGGGCTCGGTTATGACTAAAAAGGCATCGGGACCCAATTCCTACCCTCGAGTATACTATTAGGACTATATCGACCCATTCAGAATCAACCGTAACTTTGAAATCACCATATGAGTCACTCTATTATGATTTTCTATCTCGACCCAAATAGTCTACATGTGACTCCCGGTTGAGATAAAATACTGCCACATCACCGTCACTCGCCATGATGTAAAATAATCTTTTACAATTCACTTAGTAATTTTATTCCATAAATATGAACCATTATCTCTCCCAATTAATATTTCAATGAACACATAATATTTAATTCCATTAAATTACAGCACTCATGTAATTTAAAAATATCAAATTAAATAAATTTTAAATACTCCAAAATACGGGGTGTTACATACTTTCCCCTTTATGAATGAATTTTGTCCTCAAAATTTGTACATACCTACTGTAACTAACTCTAGATACTGCTCACACATGTCATCCTCCCACTCCGACGTTGACTTGTCAACATTGTGGTTCCCCCATTGAACTCGAACCAAGGTACCACCTTATACCGCAACTTACGCTCACTATGATCAAGTATCTAGATTTAAGTTGATCTCCTCTAATGGGACATGCCAAAAATCTCTCTGTCTCCCCTGGTACCTATTCAGTTATTACACGTGGAAAACATCGTGGATCCATTGTAGGTGTTCTAGTAGTCCCAGCCTATATGCTATTGGTCCCACCCTCACAATGATAGAAAACGGTTCCACATATCTCGGTGCAAGCTTCCCCTTCTTACCGATCCACATCAGCCCCTTCATAGGAGACACTCGCCATGACGTAAAAAAATCATTTACTACCCACATAGTAATTTTATTCCATAAATATTAACCATTATCTTTCCAGATTAATATTTTAATTAACACATAATATTTAATTCAATTAAATCATGGCACACATGTAATTTAAGAATACCAAATTAAATAAATTCTAAATACTCCGAAATATGGGTTGTTACACAGGCACCACAATTTTATGTTTCCAACCAATATTGGGTAACAAAAGAGATATTTAATAGGTCACACTTGGTGATTATGTGAATGGAAACAACCAATATGTAGTGTCTTAACTTATTCACTAATAAAACTAGTGATAAGTAATGTCTCTCACTCTTAATACCTTTGATATGATCTGATAAGCACCCAAAAATGTACATTTTATACCCCGAATAGACGTACTTTAGTTGCTAATTCTCAGCAATATGGGTCTTATGTGCTTAAATGCTTATCTTGTAGGTCAAATGTCCGTTTGTGGTGTCAACAGCTATATATCAAGAAAAATGCGCATTGAATGGAGCTAGTTACCAATCCCGTAATCCTAGCCTACCCTAACCTAGCCTAAACCTAGCCCAAACCTACCCCGAACCCTGTGTGTAATTTGTTTGTCCCTTTTTAATATTTTTTTAGATTTTTATTTTGTGTCCTTTTATTTTTTAAGTTTTATTTTTGATTTATTTAGAATTTCTAGGTTATATTTTCTATTTTTATTTTATTGGTGTAATTTTATTTTATTTTGTTTTTTATTAGTTTTTAGTTTTTATTAGGATTAGATTTTTTTAGGATTTCATTTATTTTTTTAGTTTTATTAGATTTTACTTTTTTTTATAGAATTTTAGTTTTTAGTTTAATAGATTTCTATTTTTTCTATTTATTTTATTTCTTTTTTTAGTTTTATTTTTAATTTGAGTCTTTATTTTATTATTAGAAGTAGGATTTTAATTTTTTAGATTTTAATTTTTATTAGTTTTAGTTTTTCATGTTATTTTTAGGTGTCCAAATAAAACACACACATAAACTCCCCTACACCTAAACCCACTCACACCCACCTATCATACACTAAACTACACACAAACAAATTCTCATCCCTACCATATACTCACATACACCAAAATACACCCTCAACCTCACCATAACTCATACACCCTCACAACACCATAATCCTACCGAGGGGTGTGCAAAAAATCGCCCCACCCGAAAACCGAACCGAATCGGCCTGAACCGAACCGAAACTGGCGATTTTTTTTAGCCCGGTTCGACCTACGGTTTACGGATATAAAAAATCGACAATGTCGGTTCGGTTGTCGGTTTATACGTGGGAAAAACCGATTCAAACCGACCCGACCCGAAACCAATATATATATTAAAAAAAACCTAAATAACTTATATTTTTATATCCAAAATCCATTAACCACCTTCAAAAACCGACCCAAACCAAAAATCGCCCTTAAAAAAACCGTCCCAAACATGAAAACTCCGAAAACCGACCCGAAACCGAACCGAACCGAAATTGCTGTGAACCGAAATTGATGGTTTTTTTCATAGTCGGCTCGGTTTCGGTTCGACTTTTTCCAAAACCGAACAGATCGGTTCGGTTTGAATTAGGGTCCAAAACCGACCCGAACCGACCCGTGAACACCCCTAATCCTACCCAACATCATCTTCAACCTCTAAACCAACCTTTCTCACTCATCCTCCATTTCTAACACACTCCATAACCAAAAATTCCCATAACCAACAAACCCTCCAACCCCACCAGCTCCGGTCGGCGAACCCACCGCCGGCGCGACCCAAATCGTGAGTAGCCACCCGCCGGCGGACTTCCAACCCGCGTCCCTGACCTGACCCCCTACCTTAACCCCACGACCGGCCTGACCCGCTTCCCAATATCCGAACCTGAACCCTCTCAATCCCACTAAACCCATATCTTCCAAACCCACACCCCATATCCATTCAAACCCAAATCGTTCACCTGTTAAAAACCAAAGACAAAACCAAAATAAAAGTAAGCAGAATAAATTCCCCATGTGCCATATATCCGTTTTAAAAACCCATTTTACCCCCAACCCCTTTTTAACCAAATCAGATTATTATCTCCATTACCCCACTTTCCAAATATCCTCACACCTCACACCCCATGCACATGTGCTCACACCTCTCCCACATGTTTACCCTAGCCCATTACCAAAAATACCCCTTAGCCCATGTGTTCCATGCATCTACTATAAAAGAAGACTCAAGACCCCATTTGAAGGAGATATCATTATGAAATAGAGAAGAGAATTCTAGAGAGAGTTAGAGATAGTTTAGTGAAGAAAATAAATTAGGATAAACATCATTTTGTAAATAGTTTTATTATTTTTTTTATTTTTGTTAGATATTTGTGAGGTTAAATTTTGTAAGAGATTTAATTGAGTGATTATTTAATTGCAAATCAGTTGGATGCTCAATTGGAGGGATGTGAATTTCAAATTGGAGGATTGGAGTCAATTAAATTCAAGAGATTGGTTTGATTGTTCTTCTCTTTTCTCTTTTACAATAAATGCCTATTGATTATTTGATTATCATGCTTTATATTATGTTAGGTTAAATCCCCTTTCAAGGGGTGAGGGGAAACCCTTATTTGATGTCATTTTAGTTTAATTAGTTTGATTACTTGAAAATTCCCTTTGAATGTTAATTTCGATCCCTCATCCTTAAATTTACGCCTCGAGAGAGGGTAAATGATTTTTGAGAGAAAATCGAAATTCTAGTTATAATACCCATTTTAGATTCGAACTAGAGATAGTGGTTTCTTAAGTGGGGTATTATAACTTGAATTTCAACTCTAAATTTATTTTCTAAGATTTACATAAATTTTAATTGATCGATCCTAGCGGGTGATTAATTAAAAGGTGTGTAGGTTTATTTTTCTAGAGTTGTGGGACGTTAAAGTTAATTTTCTAAAAGGTTACTATTAAAATTACATTTGCAACGAGAGTTGATATGTTATGTTGATATTAATTTGGGAGAATTCAATTAATTAAATTAATTAGTTAGAATAGCTAAAATTTGTGGTGTAATCCCACTCCTTGATTGTTCTCACAATTATTTACCTCACTTTATTTCTTATTTTAGTGTTAGACTTTATTTTTCACTTTTAGTCACTTTCTAGTTAGTGTTTTCATCTCACATTTTAGTTTAATTTTATTTCACCTTACCTCACCCAATTGTTTCAATATTTGAAAAAGCTAAAAAAAAATAGAAAAAGAAAAAGTCCAAAAAGAAAATAAAATTGAATTGCAATTGAGTTTGTCTCTAGCTTACCCCCTTGATGTGGATTGATACCCTTACTTACCTCTACACTTTAGTTTGATGTTATATTTGTAGGTAATTGAGGATTTTGATTAGAGGAGCTTTTCAAGCAACGACGAAAAATACACCGAAAAGTTCTTTCTATCAAATGGCGCTGTTGCCGTGTAAAATCCCAAGGATGGTAGCCTCTTTCAGGTCAATGGTCAATGCTTGAAGCCTTTCTTGGAGCTAGGATCCACTCACATAGAACAAATTAACCTTGTTGACCCCATTTATGAAGACTGACCGTTTAGTCTTGTTTGGGGGTGATGCTTATCCCCCGAATTTTCTGCCACCCCGTTCTCTCCTCGTTTATCATATCTTTAGGTTGAGTATCCATAGGTTTGCATGAAGACGTTAAACTTAGCGCTACCGGGAGGCAACCCGCTTTTTCTGAGAATGAGTCTTATCCTGTTTGGGGGTGTTATTTCACATCACCCTATGCTTTACCATGTTATAGACGTGTACACATCTTTTTTCTCTCAATTCTTATTCAGGTTTATTCTTGGCTTCATCTGTCCACTTCATTAGCGGTTGATTCTGGTAACCTCTTTCCTACCTTATGCTCTCAATTTTAAAAATCATTTTACTTAACATCGAGGACGTTGTTCCTTTTTATTTGGAGGTGGGGAATTTTATCAAAATCGTACCTCTTTTAAATTTTTTTGATTTTTAAACCTGATTTTTAAAATTTCGTGCAGTTTCTTTCATCTCACTCATTGATGTGAATTTTCAATCATCCATCTTTTTAAGTCTAGGAATCAAGCTAGAGGATTTATTTTTTTCTAAATGGCTTATGTAATACATAACAAGGCATGTTGCACCATGAATTTCTAGACTCAATAAAATTTACGCACTTATCACGTCACTACGGTTTAGAGTTGAGGAGTACTACAATTCTCAAGACAACCTTAAGGATCACTAGTAGAGACTTTAGCTTGTGAGATTTGTTCCATTCACGCTTTCAGAGTGTCTTACGCAATCTCCAAGTCACAAGTTGATTCAACTTCGTTTGGGTCCGCGTTAAATTGTTGTATGATCTCATTATTTTTTATTAAAATTTTAGCTTGATCACTGAGAATGACATCTTTTTCGAGTTGTAAGAAACGCGTGTCTTGAAATTTGTCCCGAATACTAGATTTTCATCCATACACCTACCACTTTTCCATATCACATTTCCATTCACTCACCCATTACATTCCCATATTATTCCATATTCACATCTATTCCCCTCACCATCTATATACATTCCCCACTCCATTCATATATCATCCATTATCATTTTGAGTAAAAGAGTGTTGATTCCAAATGTAAATGTCTTCATTATTGGTATGAAAGAGAGAGAAAAACAAAAAAAAAAAGAAAAAGAAATATTTTTTTTAGCAAAAATAGAAAAACAAAATCGAAAAAAAGAGAGAAAAGAAAAGAAAGAGAGTTTGTAGTTAGTAATAAAGAAATTTGTGCCTAAAGTTTATACACTCTTCTATTGCATCCATTTTTCATCCATTTCACATCGCATATTCATCACTCATCCATCACCATTCTATTCCATCCTACCTTATACCATCTTTCCCATTTTATTTTCCCCTCACCCTTAAACATCCATATTTCCCCTAGGTGTTTGGGCAAATGAAAGTCAATGTGGTGAATAACTCGACGTTCTCACTATAGTGATTAACATTCTTTCATGAGATCACTTTTCTTTCTTAATGTTCGTTCTTTCTTATGTGTGTGAGACGTTTAAACTTGCTTACATTTTCTCACCTCCTCACATACAAGAGCAATACACTGACCCTAATCTCGAGAGTTCGTTTGAGAGAGAGATATACAGTGAGATTTGAAGTTGAAGCATTGATTCCGAAGAGGCAATCTAGGAATTACTTTTATGATACTCGACCCGTTTTGACTGATTCATATTACATACGTTGAGTTCTAGGAAGGATGTGCCTTGTGTATTTATTTAGCTAAAATTTTTACACATTCTAGCCTGTATTGCTGAAATCATTTATTTCATGATGGATTGTGTGATCATTCTTTGTCTAATAAGAGATTGACTGCATTTCAATAAATCATTTTAAATAAAAATTTTGTGGGTATATTCCCTACAAACCCTCACGAGACACAACTCGTCCTGTAGGGCAACCTATAGGTTTAAAGGCTTGTTGCACAAGCTAAGTGCAATCGCAAGTGCCTGCGAAAGTGGTACACTTTTGGTTTCTTATCTTTCTCTTTCTCTCTATTTTATTGCTCGAGGACTAGCAACGCTCTGTTTGGGGGTGGTGTGATAAGCACCCAAAAGTGTACATTTTATACCCCGAATAGACGTACTTTAGTTGCTAATTCTCAGCAATATGGGTCTTATGTGCTTAAATGTTTATCTTGTAGGTCAAATGTCCGTTTGCGGTGTCAAAAGCTATATATCAAGGCAAATGCGCATTGAATGGATCTAATTACCAATCTCCTAACCCTAGCCTACCCTAAATCCAGCCCAAACCTACCCCGAACCCCGTGTGTGTTTTGTTTGTCCCTTTTTAATATTTTTTTAGATTTTTATTTTGTGTCGTTTTATTTTTTAAGTTTTATTTTAGATTTATTTAGAATTTCTAGGTTATATTTTCTATTTTTATTTTATTAGTGTAATTCTATTTTATTTTGTTTTTTATTAATTTTTATTAGGATTAGATTTTTTTAGGATTTCATTTATTTTTTTAGTTTTATTAGATTTTACTTTTTAATAGAATTTTAGTTTTTAGTTTAATAGATTTCTATTTTTTCTATTTATTTTATTTCTTTTTTTAATTTTATTTTTAATTTGAGTCTTTATTTTATTATCAGAAGTAGGGTTTTTATTTTTATTAATTTTAGTTTTTTATGTTATTTTTAGGTGTCAAAATAAAATACACACATAAACTCCCCTACTCCTAAACCCACTCACACCCACCTATCATACACTAAACTACACACAAACAAACCCTCATCCCTACCATATGCTCACATACACCCAAATACACCCTCAACCTCAACCTCACCATAACTCATACACCCCCACAACACCATAATCCTACCCAACATCATCTTCAACCTCTAAACCAACCTTTCTCTCTCATCCACCATTTCTAACACACTCCATAACAAAAAATCCCCTTAACGAACAAACCCTCCAACCCCACCAGCTTCGGTCAGCGAACCCACCGCCGGCGCGACCCAAACCGCGAGCAGCCACCCGCCGGCGGACTTCCAACCCGCGTCCCTGACTTGACCCCAACCTTAACCCTGCGAGTGGCCTGACCCGATTCCCAAGATTCGAACCTAAACCCCCTCAATCCCACTAAACCCATATCTTCCAAACCCACACCCCATATCCATTCAAACCCAAATCGTTCACCTGTTAAAAACCATAGACAAAACCAAAATAAAAGTAAGCAGAATAAATTCCCCATGTGCCATATATCCCATTTAAAAACCCATTTTACCACCAACCCCTTTTTAGCCAAATCAAATTATTATCTCCATTACTCCACTTCCCAAATATCCTCACACCTCACACCCCATGCACATGTGCTCACACCTCTCCCACATGTTCATCCTAGCCCATTATCAAAAATACCCCTAAGCCCATATGTGCCATGCATATACTATAAAAGAAGACTCAAGACCCCATTTGAAGGAGATATCATCATGAAATAGAGAAGAGAATTCTAGAGAGAGTTAGAGATAGTTTAGTGTAGAAAATAAATTAGGATAAACACCATTTTGTAAATAGTTTTATTATTTTTTTATTTTTGTTAGATATTTGTGAGGTTAAATTTTGTAAGAGGTTTAATTGGGTGATTATTTAATTGCAAATCACTTGGATGCTCAATTGGAGGGATGTAAATTTTAAATTGGAGGATTGGAGTCAATTAAATTCAAGAGATTGGTTTGATTGTTCTTATCTTTTCTCTCTTATATTAAATGCCTATTGATTATTTGATTATCATGCTTTATATTATGTTAGGTTAAATCCTCTTTCAAGGGGTGGGGGGAAACCCTTATTTGATGTTATTTTAGTTAATTAGTTTGATTACTTGAAAATTCCCTTTGAATGTTAATTTTGATCCCTCACCCTTAAATTTATGCGTCGAGAGAGGGTAAATGATTTTCGAGAGAAAATCAAAATTCTAGATATAATACCCATTTTAGATTCGAACTAGAGATAGGGGTTTCTTAAGTGGGGCATTATAACTTGATTTTTAAACTCTAAATTTATTTTCTAAGATTTACATAAATTTTAAGTGATCGATCCTAGCGAGTGATTAATTAAAAGGAGTGTAGATTTATTTTTCTAGAGTTGTGGGGTGTTAAACTTAATTTTCTAAAATGTTACTATTAAAATTTACATTTGCAACGAGAGTTGATTTGTAATGTTGATATTAATTTGGGAGAATTCAATTAATTAAATTAATTAGTTAGAATAGCTAAAATTTATGGTCTAATCCCACTCCTTGATTGGTCTCACAATTATTTACCTCACTTTATCTCTTATTTTAGTGCTAGACTTTAATTTTCAGTTTTAGTCACTTTCTAGTTAGTTGTTTTCATCTCACATTTTAGTTTAGTGTTATTTCACCTCATCTCACCCAATTGTTTAAATATTTGAAAAAGCTAAAAAAAAATAGAAAACGCAAAAGCCCAAAAAGAAAATAAAATGTAATTGCAATTGAATTTATCTTTAGCTTACCCCCTTGATGTGAATTGATACCCTTACTTATATCTACACTTAGTTTGATGTTATATTTGTATGTAATTGAGGATTTTGATTAGAGGAGATTTTCAAGCAACGACGAAAAATATACCGAAAATTTCTTTCTATCATGATCCATTCATGATACTATTTAATTAATATATAGTACTTTATTTACCTACTATATCCAGCACCAATAATGCACTGGTTGAAGTAAAATACATCATGAAGAGTATTACAACCTTTAGCGGAATCATGGTTTATGGGTAAGGAAAAAAAATAATTGATAATTTCATAGAATCCTTACTGAAATTACTCTCACTTAAACCGTGTGGTTTTCTAAGGAGTTGCATCATTGGGTGATTGACTTCCGTCAGAGTTGACATGAATCTCCTTAGGTAAGATTTACTTTCTAGAAAACTATTTAGCTACATTTATTTCATTAAAGAAGGAATTTTATGAATTTCCTTTTTCTTATCATGATCCAGCTTTACACCTTACCGATTTTCCACAAACCCAAAAAACTTTCCACTAGTGAATCCAAAGGCACATGTGCGTGAGTTTATACTTTTGGCTTTTATTAAACACCCTTTATAGGTCAGCCAAGTGAGTTTGTTCTCTATTTAATTTTATTGCCGATTTGGCCACATAAAATCCCAATATATCACAAAAGTAATAATGAAAAATGGCCATCATATTGTGTTGGTATACGGCGCTTGCATTTTTAATCCAAAAGGAATGATTGTATAATGGAAACCCCCAAGGGTGTACAAAAACCCATTTTCTATATTTCAATTGGGTATATATTTAATTTTATTACACCCCATATAGTTATCCATTAAGATACGCATTTCATGTCCTATAGTGGAGTTAAGAAGACAATCAATGGATAATAAAGGGAAATCATATTTGGGGAATGCTAGGAATTTGAAAATTCATGCAAATAAGAATTTTAAAGTTATCCTTCATTCCCATTGGTATAATAATGGATATCCAAATTGGATTTTAGACCGGCTTTATGAATCTTGTTGCTAATAAATGTTCAACTTCTGCCTTGATTTTTAAGTTGATATCATACTTGCATGTTATAGTGGCTTGCTTCACTAGAATTGCCGAAGGTATGAGATTTATCTTTTGGTTACTCACATATTAATCCAATCATGGAATATCATAATATTTCCAACTAAAGACATTTGTATAGTCTTTATTGGGTTGAATCAAGTCTTGTATTTTTATTTTTTAAAAATCCTATGAAATTAATATATGCCTTTCTTCCACGTCTTCTTATACGAGGTCAATGTTCTCTAACTCTTACACTTGTGGATATGGATGATCTTTCATGCGTTCTAGTTATTATTCAATATCCCAAACAAATTGGATCTTATAATTGTCAATGAATAGGTATTAACTTTGGTTACTTATTAGGAGGAATTAATATTTTTGTTTCAAGTCAGTTTCTTCGCTTTAGGTAGTTGCCCATGCACACCATCATAAATGATAGATCACATGTCCATCACTATGGATTTTTTTTTAACTTTCTTTCTTGTCGTGGCAGTGACTTTATCTTGGTGGAGGTACCCTCTGAATTACATAATATGTTTCCTAATTTGTTATGGGCGCTTTGACTTTTCATATCTCTTAGGTAGTGGTCAATTCTTGGACTAATTTTTTCATGAAGGTTTTTGGATAATGATTGTGCTTACTGGATAGCATTATTGATCTACTAAAGTTATTATTCATCTTAATATCCTCACTTTCTTTATGGAGAACCATAATGGGCCTCAACATATCTTTGATCGATGGTTCTGTTACTACTTGAATTCATCTTGCAAGCATTGTTGTATGATCATTCAACTTCTTATTAAATTCAAGATTAACTAAATGATACTCCTACTTCGAAAATGGATTTTTAGCTTACCTAATCTCAATCTCTGATTCCTTTATGCTAGCCTTATGACACTGGTGGTATGTCGAGGGAACTAAGATATGATTAAGAATATAATATATTTCAATCATCAAATAATATGAGGTCGTTAACTTAATCACATGAAGCTTGATGTTTGATGTGAGATTTCCTATTGGGACAATAATGTTGCGATATCTGACCTATTGAGAGGTCGGATTGTCAACCCAATATTACTAGAAGCATTGAAATCAACCTTGAATTTTGATTTTTTTTTTATTTATAAAACAAACTCACATGCAAGATATAGAACGAAGCGCCTTTTACCTCAATGCTCTAGGGAAACTAATACCATTGATGCTTTTTATCACATATATGGGTCTATTGTGGGGATTTCTGATCTACCGATGTGCATCTGAAAACATGAATTCTGACATGTATTTTTTTTAATCAACCTCCCTATATGTCCTTTATAATTTAGTGCATAAACTGAATTATTCCTTGTGATATTCAAAATTTCCCCATTAATTTTTAGTCGGTGTCATCAATTACCACTTGATCCAAGAACAACTTGAACCTTGGGCTCTCAACAAAATTTTAGAACTTTATTCTTTGCAAGAGAAAAATTTATTATTCCTCATTATATTTATAATTTGGCATATTATGTTACACCCCACTACACCATAATGTACATTCTTAAGGATTCAATTGAAGACATGTTCCGAACATGACAATCGAAGATTGAAGAGTTTATTTTGTCACTACAGCATATGGAGATGGTATTGAGGTTGATTTTGTGTAAACATTATGTTCAGGGGTATTTTACAAGTGTTTGAAACATGAAATATTTTTTCAAAAGTTTTTAAACAAAAAAATCATTTTAAGGCATCTCGTTAAAATGAGCCCTTAAGGGTCATTCGAACAAGTTTCTTCAACTCATTGGATATCAAATGTTCAAACGAAACTTAAAGCGATTTTTTCCTTGTCGTGATGGAATGTTATTCAATCTCTCGTTCGATGCCTTTTAAATGATTTTACATAGGTGATTTGGACGAGGTCCAGTTCGTTCAAACAAACCTGCAAAAAAATATTTTTTACTCGATTTCAAATGAAATCTTTTTAAGTTTATGTATTCGAGATTTTCCTCCCTATTTAAGCGATACAAACCTGCACTTCTTTGCAAGCCCTTTTTTCACCTATTTTGTGACCAAATACTTTGGTTATCCAAATACAAAACCCTTGGATATTTTATGATCAATTTATCAAACCTTGAAGAACACATCAAATTTTCATATCTCTGTGAAGTTGATTCTTCACAACTGAAGATAGGAAAGAAGTTTCACGAGGATGATCGGTGGATGACCTTGTTATGGGGCATTGTTGGATCTGCACCGCTTTCTGTTATAAAAAAGGAATGAGACATAAATTTAATATTTAATATATTCTAAGTCTTTAAGTCCGTCTATATCATATGTAATACCTTAGTTGTAAGAATGTTGAAATAGATTTTTCTTGAAAGGCATTATTCCTTATATCTTGTGTTGTTATTTATTTGATTCGATTTAGATTCAATATCTTGCATAATTAGTTTCACCTAATTAGTCAAGATAAAATTGGATAAAATTGAATTTGGCTTGTTTATGAGCTAATTTACAAAATTCTACATTTCACCATATAACCGTACCACTCTGCATGTTTTTTAATTTTCATCAGAGCTTGTTTTTACAAGTTATTTAAATGGATTTGGTGGTTATATGGAGAATTCGTACAATAGGTCACCATTTTTATGGCACGAGTTACGATTATTGGAAAGCCCAAATGAAATTCTCTCTAAAATTGATTGACGAGCTCATTTGGCTTGTTGTTAAAAGGGGTGGACTCCTCTTACCTCGACTGATGAAAATATCGTTAGTCTTAAGCAAGCCGCAATTTAGACCGAAGATTAAGTTAACTTGAATAATTTTAACTCTCTCGTAGTTTGAATGCTATTTTTGGTGCTGTCACACCCGACAAATTTTGTCACATTATTACACGTACTATATCTAGAGAAGCTTGGAATATCCTCCAGTTCACACATGAAGGTGCCAATGTTGTTAATGCTTCTAAGATTTAAAACCTCATCACACAATTTGAGACTATATGAATGCTTGAAACTGAAACTTTTGACGAATTTTATGCTCATATGTCTGATATTGTGAATTCCTGTTTTAATTTGGGTGAGAAAATTCTGAAAATGAGATTTGTTAAAAAAATTTGAGATCTCTCCCATATCATTTTGGTGTGAAAGTTATTGCACTTAAATATTTAAAAATTCTAGACACAATTAGGCTAGAAGAACTCATAGGTGATCTCTAGAATTTCGAGTTAGACATATTCCCCAAAACCCAAAAGAAAAAGCAAAAAATCATAACTTAAAAACCTAAATCGAAAAGAGGAGGTTTTTGACTCCTATTATGAATTTGATCAAGATGACATGGTTTTAAAAAAAACAAAAAAGTTTCTCAAATTCAAAAATCAACATTCATCGAAATTGGAAAATAAAACTTTTGAGAGAAAAAATTACAAAGCGGGAAGAAATTTTTATGAGAATGATCAAAAGAAATATAAAGGTGAGTTTGAGGGGAAAGGTAAAAAATACCATGACTGTCCCACTAGGCTTAAGAGACATGACAAAGGAAAAGTCAACTATAATGCCACTCTAAGCGATAAAAATGTTAAGTGGGTGGATTTCGGGGATGAATCACCACATGGATGTAACATCACCACATTAATGGCTAGTCACGTTAGCACTTTAAGTATGTTTCTAAACATGATAACCTTAACAATGAGTCTACTGATTCTAGAGAGTTTGAAGGTGATGATTTTTGGTGAGGAATAACGTGGTCTCCAATACACATACTCCAAACTTTACACCCAATCGTTAAAAACTAAAAATAAAAATAAAAATTTAACTTTTAGGCTATTATGTATAGACAAGGAGTTGAAATTTTTGAAAGAGAGTGAGTCCTCAGTTAAAATATCTTTGAATGATCAACTTGTTTCTATGGTTAGGAGAAGAATGACCTGACCTACAAAGCGGCTAGTTTTACGAGACATCTTCAAGCATTATTAGAGATTCATGAGAAACTTGAAGCCCATATTTGCCTACTCGATAAAGAAATGGAAGTGACACAGAGGTCAAAGTCACTTTAGAGGACAAATCCTTGAATGTTGGGAAAATGTTTGTAGCTCTCCCTTTAGGCTTTAAAGAGAGGCATGCCATAGGTTACGAGGTGGGTTGATCCTCTTCCAATATTGTACCCTGATCGGTTGTCAAGTTTGTGTTAGATCCTTATGGATATCCACCTAACCCACAAAGGAGAACTCATCTTTGGCATGTTAACCAAGTTTAGCCCAAATAAATATATGTTTATACCCATTATAAATGAAAAGGTCACCTTAGAGAGTTTTTCTAGAATCTAGGAAGAGTCCCTCACACATATGCTCCCACACACCGCTATAGAGGCCTATATAGTCTCCGAAAGCAAGTTAATTTTCTTATCAATACTTCTAAATATTTAATGGAATAATTTCAAAGGATTTCTATGCCTCATGGAAACATATCCAACACAATGACTAGTTCTAATAATGATAAGGGTAAGAAAAAGGTAACCACCACTTGATTACCTAAAAGTTAAAAAAAAATCCCTTAGTGTTCGCATTGCTCTTAAGGATCAAGATACTTTTCAATGGTATTTTGATAGTGGATGATCTAGGCACATGACTAGTGACAAGTCTCATTTTACCAACCTTATGGATCTCAAGGAAGGAAAAGTCACCATTGGGGATGGGAGTAGGTCTAGCATATTAGGACGAGGTTTCTTGGAGATTTTTGGCTTCCCTAAGCTAGAAAATGTGTTATATGTCGAAGGGTTAAAGGCTAACTTAAAAATCATAAGCCAACTTTATGATGCTAACTTTGTCATTAAGTTGCACCAATCGAAATGTAACGTTTTTAAATCAATGTGGCAAAATTTTGCTACAAGGTGTAAGGGCTAACAAAAATTTCTACGGTATCATTCCCGAGTCCTCTTTTCACCATGGACCTTTTGCATTAATTACTAAGTCACATCAATTTTAGATATATTATGAGGTTTGTTAATAAAAACCTCGTTTGTGGCTTACTATCACTTGGAAAACTAACTTCCTTGGTTTGTGGTCCTTTCTAACAGGGGAAATCAGTCAAGAGTCCCCATACCAAGTTTCATACTATTACCACCTCACATGTGTTAGATTTGATACACATAGATCTCATGGGTTATATGAGCACCAAGATCATTGGTGTTAAGAAGTGCATTTTAATGATAGTTGATGACTTTTTGAGATATTCCATTATTGGATTTCTTAGAGAAAAGTATGTTGCTTGTGAGTTCCTTACAACCAAATGCTGTTTAATTCAAAATCAACACAATTTTCCATCAATAGATTGAGAAGTGACAATGGAACAAAGTTTATCGACGTCGGTGTTGCTGAATATTATGATGGTATAAGCATCAAACTTGAGTTTTTGCCGACAGGCATGCCTCAACAAAATGGGATTATTTAAAAGAAAAATAGGACTGTTTAAGAGATGGGGAGATCCGTTATCCTTGGTAGAAACATTCCCATATGATTTTGGCGGAGGCAATTAACATCGCATGCCACATGGTGAATAAGGTTTATCTTTAACCACACACACTTCAAACCCCATATGAGATGTGGATCGTAAGAAACCCAACCTAGCATATTTTTGAGTTTTTAGGAGTCTTGCTATATCCTTCGAGATATAGATCATTTAAGTAAATTCTACTCTAGAAGCGATGATGGAGTATTTTTAGAATATTTATCGACTAATAGAGACTATAAGGTGCATAACCTTAAAATCTCTAAGATCATGTAATCGATAAAGGTCACAATTAGGAAGATGCACTGAATATATTTATTTATAATGATCTTGCAAGTGAGAATAATGCACTCTCTGATGATGATCCCATTGTTCCCCACACTTACTTGGGGGACTCGAATCTTAAAAAGAGGATCCACGCTCTTGGGTTCAAAAGAGTCATGAACCTGATGACATTTTTGTTGATCCCACACTAGGGGTCAAGTATTGATCTCAACTAGGGAATGTGATTAGCTAATTTTGCTACACTTCCACAGTAGAGACCATAAATGTGAAGGAATTACTTAAGGATGAGCATTGGATGAATGTTATGCAAGAAGATTTGCTTCAATTTCAAAAGAACGATGTTTGGGAATTAGTTCCTCGACCTAGCGAGACTAATATGATAATTGCCATGTAAGTGTACAAAAAAACATGGATGAAAATTGTACCATCATTTGTCATAAGGCTAGGTTGGTCACTCAAGGTCAAACACAAATTGAAGGTGTTGACTTTGACAAGACATTCTCTCATATTGCTAGGCATGAGTGCATTTGCTTACCCCTACCCATAGCATGTTATCTACGATTTAAGCTATACTAAATGGACGTTAAGAGTTCATTTCATGATGGAATTCTTTTGGAGGAGGTTTACATGGAACAACTAAAGGGGTTTGAATACCCAAATAACTTGAAACACATATTTTATTTAAATAAGGCCTTGTATAGTTTGAAACAAGCACCCATGGTTGGTATGAAAAGTTAACTTCTTATCTCTTAGCTCGTGACTTCAAGAGAGGGGGAGTTGATATGACGTTGTTCGCTAGAACAAAGGGTGGTGCTATCTTGGTTACCCTAGTCTATATGGATGACATAGTATTTGGATCCACGTGTTTGCAACATTCTCACACTTTTGAGGAGAAGGATATGAAGAGCGAATTTGAGGTGAGCATGGTTGATTAACTTACTTTCTTACTAGGTCTCCAAGTGCGTTAACTCGAGAATGGAATATTTATATTTCAATAAAAATATACTAGGAATATAGTGAAAAATACTGGGTTTGGACTCCGTTAAGCACTCTCGCACACCCACGAGTTCCTCAACAAAGCTCAGCAAATACACTTTAGGTAAGGGCATAGGGCAAACACTCTGTAGGAGTATGGTAGGTAGTCTCCTATACTTGACTATTAGCCATCCTAACATTAGCTTTAGTGTTAGAGTTTGTGCACAGAACCAAACATTCCCCAAAGAGTCACACTTTCTTGAACTTAAACATACCATCAAATATATGATTGACATTCTTTCTTATGGCATTTGGTATTCTTTTGATTTCGATGATCGTTTGTTGGCTTATTCAAATGCCAATTGGGATGGAGATATTGATGGATGTAAAATCACATCAGGTGGATGCTTTTACTTTGATAGTGCTCGTCTCACGGTTGATCAAGAAGCAAAACTCCATTTTTTTATCCATTATTGGGGTTGAGTACATAGCCACTGAGAGTTGTTGCACACAACTCTTATAGATGAAGAAAATGTTAGAGGATTATGGGATTAATCAAGGCACGTTGGCTATTTCTTGCGATAATACGAGTGCAATTCACATTTCTCATAATTCCATCCAACATTCTTATATAAGAACAATAGGATTCATGAGAACTTTATTCGTGATCTTGTTGAGGTGACGATGATTTCCTTAAGCTTTATGAGTATCGAACGTTTACCGGTCGGAATTTTTACTAAACTTTTAGATGCACTTAGATTTAAGGATCTTAGTAAGTCTTTGGGTATTTTTTCCACTGATTGAGTTCGGGTATTGGTTCTACTTTATGGTGATTTTATTATTTATATCATCTGTCCATAAAACTAGATTGTATTCTTATGTTTATAAATTAAAAAAAATCCAAAAAAGATTTTATTATGATATTTTTTTTTTCAAATATTACAAAGAAAAAATTATATTTTATTTTACATAGTATATTGATGCACTTTAAGACCTTCGAATCAACATTTACTTCCATCCATTCACGTGACTTAATCATGGTGTCTTGATACTTGGCTATATTTTTTTTGCTTAATAATGCATATTTAGTAATGTGCATTCATTTTTTTATTACTACCTTCATGTTAGACTTATTTTATTACATTGATTGCATGCATGCATGAACTTTTGAACATTTCACTTGCTTGTCATATATTGAATAGGATGTTATCATCTAAATCGTGCTTAATAACGAACTAAATATACTAGGAACTAATTGTGCATTTAAAAACTATTGCACGGATTTTTTTCCAAACATTTGGTTGATTTATATTTAATCAATGGGAAGGGGATACACAATAAGTGTCTTCTTTGAATTAAGACTCACCATTGGAAAAATCGTAAAAGATGTATTCAGAACATAAAAATAAAAGCGCTAAGGATAATTTTGTTTAATTGATTCTTTATTCAAATTAAAGAATATGATTCCTTAATAAATATTTAGAGTTTATGCTTAAAATATGAGATTTTGAGGGTGTTATAAGTTGAAGATCAACGAGTTTACACAATAAAATTCCTTGAAAAATATTAAATAGTTTGGCGTTATTGATTTGAGAATCATCGAAATTCGTGACATTTTGTATGAGTTATGTCAATTTAATTTTGTTCAATAATATTACTCAAAAGGTTGAATTAAATTCTTTCTTTAGGAGTGTCTCCTTAGCTTCATGCACCATCACGATGCATGACTCTGTTGAATTTCTCGTGCATTAAGGTCACACCACTGTATTCCATTTCCACGATTAAGATATTTTCATGCTAATAGATGGTGTGATTATTTGAATTTAGGGTCAATTATTAAATAGTCCCTACTATAAATATATATTTTTTAAAAAGGACACATATTTTTAGTTTAACCCATTTAGTCCCTCAAGCACTCAATATCCTCTTATTTTTAGAGGTCCGAGCCAGCGGCACTCCCTCTCCAAAATATGTGGCAAAGGACTTTTTGAGGCAAAATAAAAAAGTTTGGACTAAATGGGTATTAAAAAATGTCCGAGGGACTATTTGGTATATGTCCCTTGAATTTATATGTATATTTTTATACTAAAAAGTTTTAAAACTTCCAAAAGCAGTTTGTTGGTTTGTCGAAGTTTCATCTCATATGATTACTTGTCTATAATTTGTGATGATATTTCAAATGTGTATAATCTTTATATTAACTTTCAGGTTTACCTTCTAACACTTTTTCTATTATAGACAAAAGGGGGAGAACATATTAAGGGGAGTTTTATTTTCCTTAAACTCCATGCGTGACAATATTTTTCTTTGCTTCATGGGTGTAAGTATTTTTCGAATATATGATATTATGGACTACATGATGAAGATATTCAGTAAAGACAAAGTATCAAGTATCTTATTCTTTTCAGTGTTGGGAGAGACACTAGATGAACTTGTCTTAGGGGTCATTTTTTCGATTTTATATTTTGTAAAAGAATACCCAAAAGGGGAGATTTGTAGGAGAAAAATTCATGATTGATCATTATGTTTATAATTTAGCATGTTATGTTACACCCCACTATACTATCATGTACATTATCAAGTCTTCAATTGAACACAAGTTAGTGATCGAATGCGAAAATCGAAGATCGAAGATTTCATTTCACCATTATAGCATACAGAGAAGATATATAAGGTTGATTTTGTGAGATTATATTTAGAGGTATTTTACAAGTGTTTGAAACATAATATATCTTTTCAAAAGTTTGTAAACAAAAAAAATCATTTTAAGGAATCTCTTTAGAATGAGTTCATAAGGGTATTTTGAACGAGTTTCTTCAACCCGTTGGATATCATATATTCGAATGAAACTTCAAATGACCTTTTTATCATCGTGATGGAATGTCATTAAATCTCTCGT
Organism: Sambucus nigra; assembly: GCA_949130495.1. Taxonomy (NCBI): domain Eukaryota; kingdom Viridiplantae; phylum Streptophyta; class Magnoliopsida; order Dipsacales; family Adoxaceae; genus Sambucus; species Sambucus nigra. The sequence goes on along the minus strand of OX422207.1, from coordinate 540,470,854 downwards.
TCAATGCCATTCAAATCACTTTTCATAGGTCATTCGAATGAGATCCACTTCATTCAAAGGAGTTTGGGAACAAACATTTTTTACTTGGTTTCAAATGTAATATTTTCAAGTATATCTCTTGGGTATTTTCCTCCCCATTTATGAGATATGAACTTGCACATCCTTACAAGTCCCTTTTCACCTATTTAGTGATCAAACATTTTGGTTTTCCAAATCCAAACCCATTAGATATTTTATGATCACTTTATCAAACCTTGAAGAACACATTACATGTTCATATTCCTGTGAAGTTCTTCACTGCTAAAGATAGGAACAGAGTTTTCTGAGGTTGATTGACGAATACAAAGGCAATTGAGATATTCGAGGAGCATTGCTAGATCTGATCCGATTTTTGTTATAAAAAGGAAGGAGACATAACCACTATACTTATAAGAGTATAAGTTTATAAGTATATATGTGTCATTTATAATACCTTAGTTGTAACAATGCTAAAAAGGAATTTTTCCTGAAAGGTTTTTTTTCCTCATACTTCAATTTAGATTAATATATCTTTCATTTTAGTTTCACCTAATTAATCATAATTAATTGGATTAAATTGAATTTGTCTTGTTTATGACCTAATATATGGATTTTACCTTTGACCATATAACTGGACCACTATGCATGTTTTTCATTCTTGGATCCACCTCATTGTGACACCCTACCTAATTAAATACCGGGTGATCAGTCATTTATCAAATTAAAACACGAATCTCATTTGGTTCATTCTTAGCATCACTATTGAAAACCTTTTTAAAATTTACTAACCACATAGTATTCAAAAAGTTTATGCCAAGTTTTATCTTTCGTTAAACAGATAAATAAAAGCGGAATAAAAATAAATTAATCTATACAAACAGTCATTGAGTCTAGAATAAAAATGAATAAATAAATAAAAGACTTACCGAATAAACCATACACTATAAATCCCAAATCTAAAATACTAATCCAACATATAAATAAATAATCCAATTATTGAGTCTGAAAGTAAATGGGAAAAATGCCCTAAATGAAACTGCAACTGAGATAAGATTCCAAATCTAGGAATGAAGAGATGATGCGTCTAATCGAACTCCTACATGCATCCACATGTGTTGCAACTGCGTGTCACTAGAATAGATAATCACGTATGGCGTCCCAATGGATGGACACTTAAAAGGTTTTGAAGATATTTGCAGCAAGGGTTAAAACCCATAACATTTTGAAAATATTTAGCAAGTGGTTAAGTTTACAGTAATTAAAATGAATGAATACTCTTCATATTTAAGCTAGTGTCGCACTCCCTTGAGATAATGCTCACATATCATATCACTTTCTACCTAACCCTCCTAGTTGTACTAACCCGTCTAACTATCCTTGTTATTAATACTTTCCGACACACTACTCTAGCCCGAGTAGTCTTATTGTTGATCCTTAAGTTATTTATCGCATTAACATAATTAAGAATACAACTATATGACAATCTCACTAGTTATGTACATTTAGTACCATTTTACTTCATGTAATCCACTCGTATATAAATATTTACTCTATTATATATGTATATTATTAATACAATTGTACTTCATGGATTTTACCCCTATATAAATATCTACACTATTATATACGTACAATTATACTACAACATTTAGACACATGTTGTATGTATATCCATCCTCCCGAGTAATAACTCAGTGGATGCTTTCTCTAAAATGCTATCACCCCAGTATACTCATCTAACTTGGATACCACACGACGATTAACTCACACCGAATCAGACAATAAAATAATAAGCATAGCGGTGGCGATCATAGTTCCCCGAGTGTGAGACCGAATCATAACCAAGACATCTCACCCCGAAAAGTAACACAACATAATATACCGAACGATATGACATGGGGATTATACTCGTCCTGTGTTAACTAGCTAGGGGATTCACCCACATCGCGCAACCTCCTGTGATAGCATTAGAGGCGTAAGTATTCCTATAAATATTATTCATACCAATATTTATAAAGTACACACACACACACACACACACACACACACACACACACACACAGATATATATATATATATATATATATATAATCTAATTAAGCTGGCTAACCCATGCCTAACTCCCGTAGGACCAACCCTTAATACCCGAGTCCAATTTCCACGACTATTAATTTAATTAATTTCACCTCCATTAATTTAATCAAAGTAGTGTCACTCAACCATAATGCCCGGACTCTCTTACTTGGTCCGTATTTTTAACCTTTTAGAATTCATTACACAAAGTCCAGCTAATAAGTTTGACATCCTTTACATTTTCATATTCCTTAATACCCATCTCCCAATATCCTAGGTATTAACCTCCAATATATTTTCACTAATTAAACCCTTTTTAATCGATAAGGAAATCTTAGGCCACCAGGGAAAGAAATGAGTTGTCAAGGGTTTTGTAGCATCCTTCGAATGATGGCTAGGGTCGTTTGAAAAACCACCCATGTCATTTGAATGACTTCCTTGGTCGTTCGAACGACTGCCTGGGTTCATCCCTCTTTATTCCCCATGCACTGGTTCATCCATTGTTAGGTTTCTAAGCTTCTAAATCTCCATCATGTACTTAACCCAATAAATACCCATGAGTAATACATGATTTCCTAAGTTTGAAACCTCATAACATCATTCGACAATAACTATTTCTCACTTAAATTGAAGAATCTAAGAATTTGTTTTTCACGGGTTTTCTTCCAATCGTTTTCTCAAATATAATTCTATAATCCAAATTAGTAAGCATAAACTACTGGGATTTGACTGAATATCAGATTATCATACATCGAGTCATATTTTAACCTCCATTTTACCATTACTGTACTCCACATATTCGATTCAATGAAAAGCCCATTTATATGAAAAACTCATCTCCAAAAGAAAACGACTTTCAATTTGCACCCACAATGATATGAATTGAAAACTGCAATTAGATTAAAATCAAATTAACCACTTGCCTATAATGATTCGTAGGGTCTGATTTCCTTTGGGGTAGACGATGATTTGACGAAGAACACACTTAATCCCTTTTGGTTTGGCTCCCCAATGCTTCCCCAATTTCTCCCTCTTTTCCCGTATGCAAATCTAAGGTAATTTATTTGAGTTGTGTCTGCCACCAACTCCTTAATTTAGGTTTTATATTGTTAATCCCTAAATTAAGCTTATGGGCCAAGTTACAATGGCCAAAAACACCCCCGTGTGAGTCTGGTTATACCTAAAAATGTCCCAAGACACAATTACTACTCCCGAGTACTCTTTTCTGACTATCTCGACCTATCCACATTCAATCGTTACTTAGAATTGTCATTCAATTTAAGTTACTAAAATTCTCCAAATGTTCGATTCATTGAAAAACCCATTTATACGAGAAACTCATCTAAAAAAATGATTTTTAATTTACACCCACTATGATATGAATTAGAAATTACAATTAGATTAAAAGCAAGTTAACCACTTTCCTGTCCTTATTTGTACGGTCTAATTTCCTTTGGGCTCACTGCTAGAAAAATACCCTTTTATGGCAATTTAAAATTCAAGTTTATGACCGTTTTATTTAAATTGTCATAATAAATATGATTATTTCCCAATTATGACCCTTTTTTCATTTAAACAAATAATTATGACCCGTGTATATTTATTAGGTCATATTAATAAGATATGTTATGACATTAATATTTTAACTGTGATATAATATATTTATGTTTGATGATAGTTTTATATACATGGTAATATTAAATATAATTTTATAAAATTAATATTTTTTAATAATTATTTTTAATTATTTACGACCCATTTTAAGAAAAAATATCAATAGGGAGAAGCAATTTTGAGGGAAAGAAGTGTAAAAATCTCAAATTTGGGAGATACCCACTTCTCCCCAACACAGTAATCATGGAGTCGTCCCTTATCCCACAACAACCGCATCCCACATCCCACCCTTCTTCTACCTGCATCCTACCCTTCCTCTTCAACCCGCATCATACCCTCTTTTTCAACCCGCACACCCTCTGTACAACTATCTCCACCCACGTCAGCTTAAAGATTTTGTTTTACCTTTTTTCTATCTCGAGAATCAATTAAATATAGAGGTAGGTAGGTGTTATTGTATTTAGTGTTGTTACAATTATGTTTTTCTTGAAATTTAATAATTTGGTTGCATTACAATCTATAACAGAAATTTATCATACTATATGGTTGACTTGTTAGTTGTTTCTGCTCGCGGGAGTGCTCGCTGTCGTAACTTGATTGAGGACTCATAGTTGTTGAATTTATTGTTTCTCAAGTTTATTGCGGTAATTTTTTATTCTCATCTGTTACTCATAGTTATTTTTAGGTAACAATATACACTTCTATTTCCTTCTCGCCAATAGCCCCGCGTGACGTCTGTCGACCTATAGTTTTGTTCTACAATGCGACACAGTTAACTTTATAATATACTAGTGTTCGGCTTTTTGCAAAAATAATATACTTGTTCCGGATGACATTTTATAAGCTAATGATATAAATTTATAATAGTTTGGACCCTTTCAAAGTAGTAAAATTTTCATATACTTTGTATTTAGATTTTTTTACAATGTCATTCTATAATTTTCAATTTTTTACACTGAAATTGTAAATCAAAAAAAGTCTCGCCAGAAAAAGAATCAACATTAAATTTATATATAAATAATTCATTAATGTACGAATAGTGAGGCAATTAAAAAATTCCAAATTAATATCTAGACACAAATTAATTTTAGGGAGGAATAAAGTATGACATTAATCATAAAAAAATTCAATGCATACAAGTCTATAATTGGACTTGAATGATGATGAGTGTTGTTTCAAAACAAATAATGACAAAATTTTAAATATAATAATATAAAAGTAAACGTACACCAAACATCTCGAACACTACTATTTTTTTCTCTCTCTCTGTCTGTATGGGGCGTGCAGGGGATTTGTTGTTTTATGTTAATTATTCATCATCTAATACACAACTTAATTGCAACTCATGAAGGAGATAAAACACTTTATATATTTTAACTGTTAATAGATTGCATTTTATGGGTAAATCTGCAAATATTAAAACCTATCAGCTATTATCTCGATCGAGTTAAAATTCTTCAACTATCAGGAAAGTTAATTTCAGGACATTTACACATGGGTTATTCATGTACTTTGTATGTCATACTTGTTATCTATAACTTTGGATGTCCGAACTAATTTTGGCGTGTTCTCTGTATTTCAATGCGTTATCAAATGAATTTTACTTGCTTGATAATACGAACTTCACTAACATGTTTTTAAAAAAAATTGGCTGCATAACCAATTCCACAAAATCTTATTTAGTATGATTTTTTTTTAAATCTAAACACAAACACAATCAAGTATTTAATTTTACTGCAAAAATTTTAATCTCTTCATAACCGTCTCTTTCCTTTGAGAATGGTCCTGCAACATGCAACAACCAAGCACAATGAAGAATTAGCGTATAAATATGAAATAATATTGTTCAATGTTATTTTCTAAACTAAAAAGAGCAGCTCAATTATATGTTGAAAAAACATGAAAGTTTATTATGCCTTTTTATCAAATAGTCCATTATTTTCCTTTTTTGATTATGTTAATGTGATATTCAGAAAGTGAGTAATTGTTTAAAATGTGTTGTCCAAACCACGCATCAAAGAATTAGCTGAGACAAAAAAATTATAGACGAAAAGAAATATTTGCACTTATGAATTAAAGAATGAGAATGAAATATAAAATTGCCATTCTTACCATTCTGAGGCTTTCCTAATGGTGGCTTGAGGATTGCATTGACTCCATTGATTCTTAATCGGTAGTGTCTTGAGGTAGAGGTTCTCACAATGATCCCCACTGGTGGCACCGACATACAATATATTATTTGAGATAAGACCCTTTAACCTGTAAAGTACCCCATGTTATTCGAAATTAAAAGAAGATTGAAGCCATGTCTAAGATGAAATATGAAACATAGATAAAGATTGTAAGGTTGTAACAAAGTGTAAAAAGAATGTTGATTGCGTTAAAAAAGAAATTTTTTGAAACGATGAAATGTTTGAACCTGAGTAATTATTGGCGTTGACACAATCCATGTAAAACTAACAAATTTAATTCAATACACATGTAAAACTAAGAAATTAAGTCCCCATGTTTCAAAGTCAAGCCCGAATACCGTGACGATACGACCGAGTTGACTAGGTATCGGTACCCAAAAATCCGATTCCGAGTTACGAGTTGAGTTTTCCATTATTGGTGTGAATCAACCCTATATCGATAATTTCTTGGTAGTATTGGCTCATATCAACAACATTGCAGTAGTATCGTCTCATATCAGCGATATCACAGTAGTATCTACCTATATCGGTGATAGATTGACGAGATGGTATAAGTTACTAAGCATCGATCTCTTTATCTCAGCTTCTAACTCGCTCAATTGATCCTCATTTTGCATCCATGTCAAGATCGGAGAAATCACTTTCATTCAGTACGTGATATATGATGTTTCGTGGTCGATGATAATACGCAAATATTTCATATTTCATCCCTCGAACCTACGCATTTTAGCCCCCTCGAGTGCCTTAATCTCTATATTTAAGTGCGTTAACCAGAATACCTCAGATTTATATTTTAGCATGCTATATGAGGTATAATTGGGATTTTTTAGGTATTTAGGTACTAAGTATGGAGTTTGGATGCATTCCGGATAATTTTTGAACATAATCGCACGTTTAAGGGCATTTTAGTCAATTCATAGTTTGGGCATCTGGCCTAACATCTACACGAAAGTTGTATCCCTCCTCGCAAGCTTCGCATGGCCATAAACGGTGCGTGATTCCAAATCCTAATGGAAAAGTTACGGTGATATTAGCGGAAGAGATTTCCAATTGAACCAAAATAGGGGGAGCTTGTTGCAGACCTGCTTGATCGATCGATCAACCAAAAGGGTCGATCGATCGACCCTTTAGAAATTTGCCTTTGAGCTTTCACAGTGGGCTGAAACCTGATCGATCGATAGATCGAACCCTCACGAGATGACACTCATCCACTAGGGTAACTTAGGGGTTTAACGACTTATTACGTACACTAAATGCAATCAAATTTCCCGCAAAAGTGACCTTATCTTTTTATTGATTTTTCTTCCCATTTTATACTTTTTACTTATTTTGGTTTATTTTTGGTTCTTGTTGTATCCTATTTCATTGCTAGGGACTAGCAAGGTGTAAGTTAGGGGGTGTGATAATACGTAGATATTGCGTATTTCATCCCTCGAACCAACGCATTTTAGACCCCTCGGGTGCCTTAATCTCTATATTTAATCCTGTTAACCAGAAAACCTTGGATTTATATTGTTAACATGCTATCTGAGGTATAATTGGGATTTTGTAGGTATTTAGGTACTAAGTATGGAGTTTGGAAGCATTCTGGCTAATTTCTGTACGCAATCGCACGTTCAAAGGCATTTTAGTCAATTCACAGTTTGGGCATCTGGCCCAACTATAAATACGGAAGTTGTACCCCTACTCACAAGCTTCACGTGGCCACAAATGGTGTGTGATTCCGAGTCCGAATGAAGAAGTTACGACGATATTAGTGGAAGAGATTTCCAATTGAAACAAAACAGGGGCGAGCTTGTTACAAACCTACTTGATCGATCGATCGACCAAAAGGGCCGATCGATCAAACCTTCAAAAATTTGCCTCTGAGCTTTCAGAGTGGACTTAAACCTGATCGATCGATCTATCGACCAAAGGGGTCGATCGATCGATCCCCTATTTTTCTCAGCTTCTCTTTACAAGTTTGCCATTTTGGGGTTTTTGTATAAATACTCATTTCTCTCATTGAGAGACATATCTTACATTTTACATTAGTTTAGGGTTCGTATGGATCTTTTCCCTTCTCCATTTCCTTTGGGTGTTTTTCCCACTTTGATGTATGTAAGCTTACTAATTTAAGTTGTCTTTCCTTATTTTCTTCCTTTCTTTACTTGCTTCCTTTAATTTCCATGCCTAGTTAACATTTATTTCTTGCTATTTATTTCTTTCATAATTAGGTTTACTTTCTTTCTTTCAATACATGCTTTTTAACATGCTTTCTAGCTAAGTTAGTCTAGGTTGTGTCGGATTGAACTCACCTCGGGTTGAGATGTTGCTTTGCTTTGGTGATGGAGTTTATGGGTCTATTTCGAGTGCATTGTCCTAGTTATTACGCCTAGGAGATTTGACGGGGTATATCATGTATGCTCTCTGCTTACGACCTTGTGTGCGTAATTTTTAGGGTATTTGTTGACGCCAAAATCTTATTAGACTTTTATGCGAATTTAGGGGTGTGACAACTCTTGATTTAATTAACTGTTGAAATGAGATCCAGTCCTAATAACTCGCCGACCCATGTAACCATTTTATACTAATTAACTCAGGGTGAGGGATATTTGACGCAACCTATAGTTTTTACCTCTTTGTTAATCTAGTTTAATTTTCCCTCGCCTAGTGCAAACTTTCCCTTTTTGCATCTTTTCCTTTTTGTGTATAATTATATTTTACACTTTTATTTTAGGAATATTAAACCTTATAAATTCTAGCAACTCGTTTCTGTGGATTTTTTGATACTCGGACTTGGCCGCTATACTTACCTGTTGAGTGTAGTCATAAGTTTAGATTTTTGTATTAAGGCGGTGAATAGAAAACAATGATCAGTGTTTTGATTGGCTCCGCTTTTCACTCTTGATCAAAATGGCACCGTTTCCGGGGAATTGTTTGTTTTAGAATTTATTCGATTTAGTATTTCGTAGTATTTTCCTTCTATTTTTATTTTTTTCTAACATTTTTGTAGGACTTCTACATTTGAGCGCGAAATGCTTGAATTTTTCGCGTGCGCATCTATTTTGTGGAATTCGCCACTTCGAGACATTTTGGGGGTAAGCATGTCTTATTCCAATCATTTCAGTAATCATTATTATAATTCTCAAAATGCCTGTAATCCTATGACTTTAGGTCAATACTTAGATTCCAAAAAAATTACAAATTCAAAAATGACTTTGGGCGAGTATATTGAAAGTCAAAACTTGGCTTATTGGAATTTTGAGGATGATGATAACGATTTTGGGACTCTAATTCCTTATAATAGGAATTTTGAAATGAATTTCAATAGTTTTCAAAATCCTTAAAATAATGAGTTTGAGTATAAGTCCGATGGTAATTTTCAAACTTCCCATTTGCAAGTATTCACCCCTCGACCTATGACATTTGGTGAGGGCTTGCGCATCCTTGAAAATGAGAAACTTGAAAACCGTTATTGGGAAGAAAATCGTTGTTGGTAACATGAGTTGGATTTATTATTTGAATTCGACGACGATTTTTCTTTCGAGACTTTTGAAGTCGAGGAATGTTTTGAACCAAATGAGGCTTTTGTGCCTAATTTGGAACAAACCATTGCTGACTTTTCCCATTGCATAATAGATATTGAAAGTGGGGATGAAATGGAAGTAATATCCATTTTCAATGAAATGATTTCTTCCTTGTCCCCCAAAGAAGAACATTTCATTGAAAATGATCTTATTTCCTTCAAAACTCAATCTTCAAGCGATGATGACTCATCTCTTGAGTTTGAATTTCTTTCCTCACCATTCTCATTCTCTGTTATCACACCGTCACAAGTACCCGATGAATCGGTTTCAAACTTTAACGTGTTAAACCTTTTCGCCGATGAGGAGTACTTGCTCGAGTCGCCTTCTATGAAGGCATCTTTGCCCTCATGTGCTCCCCCTCCCATTCGAATTTCAAAATCCTTGGGTGGATATTATTCTTTTCTCATCCCCCACATCTTTTTGTCACCCGTTCAATCCAAATCCCCCATCGTCCCTCCAAAACTTTTAATTGACAATGGTTCCTTTCTTACGCCTTACACATGCCTTCCATTGTTCAAACAATATTATTATTTTCTGGAAGACATGCTTAAGAGTGAGGGTACACCGGTCACCCTGCAAAGTCAAATCATTTTCATGGTGGACCCTCAACTATTTAGACTTCTAGTGTACAGTTAGTGTGAAGCCTAAATAGTAGGTTATATAAGTTAGATTTTTATTCTTTCTTTCTTTTTAGTTTTTCTTTCCTTTTTAATTTAGTCTGTTGTAATTAGTTAACTTTTTGTTATTTGTTTTTGCTACGCTTGGTACTAACTTGTTTTTGTAGATTCTTTGGACTTGTTCTTATGGGATCGCTCCAATTTTGCGTAATATCGCTCTTTTCCCCTCTTTAACTTGGTTCTTAATTCACATTGAGGACAATGTCAGGTTTTAAGTTAGGGGGTGTGGGATATTCTATCCATTTCTTTATTTATCCCATGTTTTTGCTCACATTTTAGTTACTTAGTACACTTTTCTTAGAAAAATTAAAAATTTGAAAAAGATTTTCTTTCTTTTTTCTTCTTTGTTGGGAATTTTGCCTTTGTTTCCGTTGATAAATTTTAATAATTGCCCGATCCAATTGACAACTCAATGATGCATGTTCTTGATTTTAGAAGTTATTAGACTTTAGTCCTCATATTATTGATATTATGAATAACTTCATGAATTAAACTTTAATCCTATGTGTGGCCATCCCCGATCCTTGTCGCGGGGGCGAATGAGCGTGAGGGAGGATCTCGAGAGTGCTTTAGCCGGCGTAATTTCAGGTGAGGTGGTAAATGTAGAGAGATTAGAGTTTCCAGTCTATTTCACTCAAAAAAGATAAAAGAAAAGGGGAAGCTATTCCGAAGGACAGCATCCAAAGACATACTGGTGCATACGAAACCAAAATGATTCGAAAAGAGTCCGAATGCTAAGTTACGAAATGGGAAGGTGTTAGGCACCCATTCCTCCCTTTCGGTCTCTCATGGGTTTTTGCTATTTTCCTTTTGTGTTCCCCATGATGTGTGTGCATGTGTATATATAGTGGAGATAGGAATCATCAACTTATACCATGGAAGAGATAAAGTGAGTCATCCGTAGGAAAGTTTAAAAATAATATTAGAAAATAGGATTTTACGCAATTATCCCTACGTTGACCGTTATGATGAAAAGATAACGTATGTAGAATAATACGCTACTAAGATCAAATATATATATAAAATATAATATAAGAGAATGGAGGTTAGAGAAGATAGAAACTGAGAGAAAAAGTAAAAATAGGACTCGAGTCTCGGGTTTTACCCCGAGATGCCTATGTAGCCTATAGAGGCATCAAATTCCACGTAGTTCTCATACAAAAAGAGGGGTGGGGTTTATCTCATAAATCCAACCGAGGGATTCTCTTATTTGTGTGTATGTGTGTGTGTACGAAAAAGTGTTTTAGTTGTGAGAAAAGTGTAAGAGAAGTGTGAGAATTCTCGTTTGGAATTTATGAGCAAACCCACTTTTTCTTATTTTTTAGGTTTTTATTTATATGAAAACAAGAGATGTGCAATAATACTAAGTAAAAAGTATATTAGGATGTGTGAGATGAAATAACAAAAGTTCTAACTAATAAAACAAGTTATTGCGAATTTATGAGAATTTAAGGAGAGAGTTGAGAAAATTGGACCTTCTTGAAGATCTTGAGCTTGATTTGAATGTTGGAGAGCAGCCCTTAGACTTGGATGATGATGGAGGGTAGTTAATTCACCAAGTTTGATGAAAAGGATGATGAAAAGTGAAGGTTGGAAAGTGATTTGGGTGTGGAAATCACGCTGACTTCGAGAGAGGTTTTCAGGATTTGCTGAGAGTGATTTCTATCAGATCTGGGCTCTCTTTTGCAAGTGAGATCAGGCCTCCTTTTTATAGGCCCAGGGCATTTCCGATCGGCATAGCCCTGTTCCTGCCAACCGGCAGGCGCGTTTAGGCACACTGCCGATAGGCAGGGTCTGGACCTGTCGTTTGGCAGTATTTTTTAGGCTTTTTCAGAAAATTGGCCTCAGAATGCAAACCGTTGATCAGAATCACGTACGGGGTGGACTGATGGAAAGGTAATTCGTAGGCCTTCGAAAGTCCTTTGGACTTCACCCAGGTCTGGGAGTTGACTCTGGATAAAATATGGCTCGAAAGCATTCGTTAATCCATTGGAAGGGGAATCGTCAGACGCAAACGGATCATTCGTCCACATGGTAAGCCCGAATCATGCACGGGGCGGACTGTTGGAAAGGTTAGGAGATGTACCTCGACATTCTGAAGAGTTTGATCTGGTTTAGGGAGTTGACTTTGGTCAACTGAGCCCTGGAAGCATTCGGTGACCTTTCGTAGTAAAACGGATCATTCATCCATACCGTAAGTCAGAATTGCGCACGGTATAGACCGTTGGAAAGGGGATTTAGTGACCTTCTAAGATTCACTCAGTCTCGATCGATCTGAAGAGCTAACCTAGGTCAAATAGAGCCCAGGAGCGCCTGGTGGCCTCTTGGTTGAGTCTCGGGGAAAACGAATCGTTTGTCTATATAGTAAGTCGGAATTGCGCATGAGATAGACCATTGAAAAGGGGTTTAAGTGAACTTTAGAGATTCATTCAGTATCGATCGAGCTGAAGACTTTGACTTTTGGTCAAACGAAGCCTGGAGTGCCTGATGGCCTCTAGGTCAGTACTCGGGGTATAACGTGGGTTTGTAGTGATGAAGGGAGGTGCTAGGTACCTAAGGAGAGTTTTAGGGGGTAACAGAAGGGGGTGTCTACAGAGCCCCTCGACGGGTGAGTTTGGAACAAATAATAGCCGTCGAATAGACACCGCATGATGCTTTGAAGGAGGATGACCAATTCAGAGGGTCAAGGCCGATTCTGAAGATCTAAGGGAGCGAGGATGACCAATTCAGAGGGTCGAGGCCGATTATGAGGACCTAAGGGAGTGAAGACGACCAATTCAGAGGGTTGAGACCAATTTTGAGGACCTAAGGGAGCGAAGACGACCAATTCATAGGGTTGAGGCCAATTCTGAGGGCCTAAGGAGTGTGTTAGGGATAACCAATTTTGTGGGTAGAAGCCAATTCTGTGGGCTTGAATATGAGGGTGACCGATTTTGCGGGTCGGAGCCAATTCTGTGGGCTTATGTAGAGGTGACCAATTCTGCGGGCTTATGTTTAGATGACCAATTTTACGGGTCAAAGCCACTTTTGTGGGATTAAGTAGAGATGACCAATTCTGCGGGTCAAAGACAATTCTGAGGGCTAAAGTGGAGATGACCAATTCTGCAGGTCGAAGCCAATTCTGCGGGCTTAAGTATGAGATGACCAATTCTGCGGGCTTAAGTAGAGATGACCAATTCTGTGGGTCGAAGCCAATTCTTTGGTCTTATATTAAGATGACCAATTCTACGGGTTGAAGCCAATTCTCCAGGCTTATGTTGAGATGACCAATTCTGCGGGTCGAAGCCAATTTTGCGGGCTTATGTTGAGATGACCAATTTTGCGGGTCGAAGCCAATTCTGAGGGATTATGTAAGAGATGACCAATTCTGCGTGTTGAAGCCAATTCTGCGGGCTTAAGTGGAGATGACCAATTCTGCGTGTTGAAGCCAATTCTACGGCCTTAAGTGGAGATAACGATCCAAGATCGAGGTCAATTCTAACCTAATAGAGGTGATGACTGAGGATCGAGGTCAATTCTGACCTATATTCCCTTTGGGGACAATCAGAGATTCTGCTGGGGGTAAAGATTTGATTTTGGATTCCCCCAGGGAATAACGAGTGAGCCGAGAAAAAACAGAGTGTCCTTTGGAGACTTTGAAAATGACTTCTGGAGTTCCACTGGAGAAATTACCTCGTGACGTTGTTTTGAGCCGGGGAAGTGTTTGTGATTTACGGAGGAGAGGCGAGTTTGATGCCATAAACTTCACTGGCGAAGTGATTAGGTGGACCAGGTATTCGACGTGTTGCTCGAGGAGGTTTGAGACCTTTAGAGATCCTACGGGGACGTCGTTGGGAGGAGTTTGACTTTGTTTTCTGAGAGTTCCGCTGGGGAAATGGAGGTTTCGCTTGAGGGAGTGTTAAATTTTCTTGGTGAAAATGTTCTAAATCATTCCTGGGATTTTTAGGAATTTTTCGAGAATTTTTCAGGGCTTTCTGGTATTTTCTGGGAATTTTTGTACGAAATTTCAAGAGGGTGCCGGTCAGCATGGTGAAGGGGGTGCCATTAGGTAGTGTCATGGACTTTTGGATTGCCTCGGGAATTTAAGGAGATAGTGCCAATCGGTGGGCGGGGGGTCGATGCCGATCGGCATGACGCTTATTATCCTATATAAAGGGGGAGAATTCCCTTCATTTTTCACAGATTTTTTCTTTCTTTCTCTCTGCGATTTTCCTCTGCAAATCATTCTAGCATTTTGATCTCTAAGAAATGGCCGCCTTTGTGAGCACTGCAGCATATAGGGAATGGTTGACTGTCAATGATTGGCTGAACGTGGAGTGGAGGGCCAGGGTGCCGCTTGCTTTGGGGAGTGATAACTCCTTTGATGCATTCGAGCCGATTGCAGATGAGCGAACTTTGCTATGGGAGCCATTGCGTCATCGGTCTTCTAAGGTGGTGAGCCCTGGCAGTTATGTAAGTAACTTGACTTTTGCCATTCCTCTCTCTCTTTTTTTTGGTGATTTTTCCTTTCTTGAATTTTAACAAGGTTACTCCTTTTGACAGTTTGATATCTCTTTGAAAAACATGCGTGCCCGTGGGACGACGAGGCTTAAGGATGTCTTAGAGCATCTTCCACCTGTGGTGCATTGGGTGGTATCATCAGCGGGTTTTGGGAGGTTGGCGTCTGTGCTGGATGAGACACCTCGATCGATAGTGGTCCTGTGAGCTTTGGGGGAGAGATAGTGGGATACTACCCACACCTTCCATTTTGTTTCGGGGAGATGATCGTGACTCCCATAGAGATAGAGGTGGATCGCTCTTTGCTGGTAAGGCCGGAGGCGGTGAGGGTGACGCTCGGCAGTGTAGGGAGGATAGTCTCTGGGGATTCCATTCGATTGTCCTTGTTGAATGATGTCTTGCTGAGTTGGGTGGTCTATACGGAGGATGGGATATATGTGAGGCAGATGGCCCGGTTGTTCATCTTATTGGTGTTGGGAGGATTTATGGTGGCGTCGAGCGGCGACGTCCATTTGTGGTTCTTGCCGTTCTTGAGGATGTTTTTGAACATCCCTCACTATGATTGGGGGATCCTGACTTTGGCGACCCTCTATTTTTCTTTGGATGCATTCAACCGATGCTGTTGGTAAACTTTTACTGGAGCCACGTATCTCCTTGAGGTATCCGTTAATTTTGCGCATTTTTCTTTCATACATTCGTATTTTCCTTATGCGTCTATTTTTTGATTGTAAATTCCTATCTTTGGTAGATGTGGTTCTATGAGGTGATTGGGTGTAATATCCCACTGATCGCTCTGAAGGATGATAACATTGGGGACTTTTGCCGATTGTATCGATGGCGGAAGGCCAATCGTCACTCGAAGGGATCTCTCTCTCTGGAGGCGGTGCATCAGGTCTTAAATGGCCTGCCCAGTGGTAGGGTAAGACTCTTTCCTTTTCAGTCTTGGTTTTTTCATGTTCTGATTCTGTATTGACTTATGATTGCTCGGGGATTTTCAGGTGACCTTTTACCCTTGGGGGACAACCATTCAGGATACGGGGGTGATCGAGGTGAATACGCAGATGCGACGCTTACTGGCGTATGAGTTTGGCCATTCTTGGTATCTCGAGGAGCGAGTGGTTCGGGACATTGCTGAGGAGGAGGTGGTGGTGACACCTGCACAGCCTCCTATGTCTATGAGGCGGGAGCGACTGCTGCCGGAGGATGCGAGGATCGCGGCGATGATCGGTGAGTCCTACTTGTTTTATACTGATATGGCAGTGCCGTATGATTATATAGACTTTGTGACGAGATGGTTGATGGTGCCCATCATATATGATGCCTTGCCTTTCCCTCCTGCGAGTTCAAGATGGGCGGTGGGGTCTTCCCATAGTGGTGGTGGTCTAGCGACGGCGGCGGCGGCTTCAGCAGTTCCTTTTGTGCGATTGCACACTCCTTTGTACATCATTCGGTGAGCTGATGGAGGGATGGTGCTTATGTTACACCGTCCTCATGCGATGGATCCGGAGGAGTTGGGTTTGACAGAGGAGGTTCTTCAACCTGAGGTATACCTTTCTTCTTTTCCTCTTTTTGGTTCCTTTTCTGTTTCGATCCCTCTTTGATACTGATTTTGCCTTTTACTTTACAATAAGTCCAGGTGTCGACCACTTGGATGAGGGACATCAGAGAATGGATTTCTTCGGTGACTTCCCATATTCGGGATGCGGTCCCAGTTCCTTCTTGTTTGGTGCCTTCTGGTTCGGGTAGAGGGGGTGCATTATATCGTCGTAGAGGAAAGAGAGCGCGTCGTAGGGGTAGAAGCTCTTAGAGAGAGTGTTGAAGGGTAGGTGAGAGAGAGAGGATGTGGGTTCGGGCTGAGTCCAATTATTTTTTTCTTTTCTTTTATTTCCTGAAAAATTTGATGTAACACAGAAGAATATATATATATGAATGAGTGGATGCATGCACATGCGCTTTTTACTTTGCTGCTGAGATCGTAAAAAGAGATATTTTTGGGATTTTGGAGAAAAATTGGAAATTATATAAGGGTACGAAAGGATTTTTGGAATTCTGTTGAGAACATTAATTTATTTTTAGTCTTCTAAATTTTGACAAAAGAGGAAAAAGGAAAATTTCCAAAAATAGGGGGTTGCCGATCGACAAGCACCTTGTCCTGCCTATCGGAAGTCAAGTCCAATCCCATCAATTCAAAGCTTTTGATTAGTGCCCTCTTCAGCCTTTGGTAATTTTGTGGGGTCGAATTCCCTTCGATTTCTGTAGGGATTGTGTCTTTTGTGAGGGTTCTCAAGTATAAAAAGGGGAAGGGTGGAGTGTTTCTAGCATACCTTCAATTGTCTACTCTTTCTTAGTCTTGCAAGATGGCTCTCCCTAGTAGCATTGAGTTTGCAAATTACCTCGAAGTCTTGGAAGCGATGTGCTCTTATAATGTTGACTATGATGCTTTCAACATGCATAGAGTCTCTTTGTGGCGCAATCGGTCCATTGAGTGGAACATGCTGATGGCGACGGTACAATTCTACTACCCCGAAGACCATGTCTTCTACTTTGGGTTGGATGAAGTTTTTCCTACCTACGAGGAATTTTCTACCATGCTAGGGATAAATCCCAATGTTGCTGCGGCTTTACCCGAATTTTCCCGTTCTCCCAAGGATTTGCTGGGTGGGCTTCTTCGCATTTCACCTTCGGCGGATAGATCACTGGTTGCTGGAGGAATGATTTCCCTCCTGGCGGTGTTGTAGTCCGTGCATTTGCAGGAAGCTGGAGACACTGGATACGCTGGAGTCATTACTCTGGGCTTGGTTTCAAAATTTCTACTGGTGACTAGGGAACTGTTGGTGGATCCGCAACTTGTAGCCATTACTTCATGGATGTCATACCGTCATAATCTTGTGGCGGTGATACTGGCGGAGACCCTGAATAGTCTGGATGCCTGGCGAGAAGGTCGTTCTGACTTCCTCCGGGGTAGCCCCGTGATTCTATTCATGTGGTTATCTGAAAGACTCCACCTGGTGACTGTTCTAGAATATCCTTTGTTGGTTGTACCCAACTTCTTTTCGCATCACTTTTATATGTTGGCCTGGATATTGAGAGTTGGTAGAATTGGCTTGTGGAACATGGGGTGAGGAATCTGTACTGGTCAGTGCCTTGGTGGGGACAGTTGCTGCCTATTATGGAGCTAGGAGAATACTCATATGTGCGGCTGGTCAGCCTCAGACATACCTCTTTTTATTTCCTTTACCGACTTCTGTTCCAATTTGGCTGGGCACAGGTCGTACCACCTCGGACACTAAATTTCTTTTCGGTAGAGGATTTAACTGAGCATCTGCGCATGCGACTTGGCTCTCTGTGGGAGAATCGGTGTCCGTCGACCCGTCCTTCTCAGTCTGTTGGGAGAGTTTTGCATACCCCTAAGGATTATATGAAGTGGTTATGGAGGAGAGTAGTTAGAAAGATGTTGGTAGTGGAGACTGGACATAAGTGGTTTGTTTCTTTTGACACCATGGAAAGAGGTGTTGTGGTCTTATCAAAGCTGGTTCGAGCCTATCGGTCCATGGAGTGCCTACGACACTCTGTTCAAGCAGGGGAGACTTGGGGACCCGAGGATGCAGATGATGATGACGAAGCGGGCTCCTCTGGTAGCTGTGGGTAGGACTGCTGGAGAGTTTATTGTGGGGGATAAATGTGGGGATTTTATTTGGCTTTTTTAGGAGGGTGGGGGGAAGGGAGTTATCCATTCCCTTTCTTATGTAATTTGTACCGTAATTTCTTATTAAGGAAATAAACAAGTTTATGATCATCCAGTTATGCATTTGATGAGTTTTGTTTTGTTTGAATTATCTATACCGATCGCTAAGGCATACATAATCCTTTTGTTCAAATATATGTTGGAATTGACTGTCGTTCTCGGAGGCAAGAAAATAATAGTATTTGGTGAAAAAGAACCGGCCATGCTCATGTAAGGTGTATGAGATTCCTACGTACCTCTGGGGTTTTTGAAATTTTTTAATTTGTTTGAAAATGATTTTTGCAGAGGATCAGGTCCACATAGTTTTGGGTAAAGGGGAAATGAAGAGTTTTTATTTTTTTAGAATATAAGGGAGACGAGAAGAGTCGTAGCGTGCCGAGATTTTGAACTAGGGGTATAACTTTTTGAGACGGTCCAGGTTGACTGGATAGGCCATCTCTTCCCCATCTAACTCGGTGAGCATGACGGCACCATCGGACAAGATCTTCTTGACAATGTAGGGGTCGCTCCAATTGGGTTTCAATTTCCCTCTGGGGTCCCAGATGGGTTCTATGATTTCTTTGAGGGCTAGGTCCCCTTCTCCGACACCACGATCCTTGACTCTCTTGTTGAATGAATGCGCTATTCGACGATGGTACCCTTGTATGTGGTATAGTGCTTTTAGTCTTCTTTCTTCTAGGAGGGTCATCTCGTTAAGATGGCTTTGGCACAAGTCTTCTTCACTGACCTCGCTTTCAAGCGTGACGCGTAATGAGGGTATTTCCAGCTCCATGGGTAGGACTACTTCCATACCATAAACCAGAGAGTAATGGGTTGCCCGATTTGAGGTTCGAATTGAGGTTCGATAGCCCCAGAGGGCATATAGGAATCGGTCGGCCCAATCTCGACAGCTTTTGGTCATCTTGCTGATGATGGATTTGAGGTTCTTATTGGCGGCTTTAACTGCACCATTGGTCTGAGGTCGGTAGGGAGAAGATTTGTCTCTGAATCCCATACTTGTTGATCACTTATGTGACTTCTGCCTTAAAATGTAACCCATTATCTGACACTAACTTGTACAGGACCCCATACTGGCAGATGATGTTTTTCTTGATGAATTTGACCACTTTCTTGGCGTTTAGCACTGCGTATGACTCAGCTTCAACCCATTTAGTGAAGTAATTAATGGCAACTAGGATGAACTCATGCCCATTAGAAGCCTTCGGTGTAACCTTCCCTATGATGTCTATGCCCCAAATGGAGAATGGTGAGGGAGAGGTTATGTTGTATAATTCGCGTGGAGGCAAATGCTAAAGGTTGGAGAATTATTGGCATTTAAGGCATCTCCGGACATAGGCGGTGAAATCTTGGGTCATAATGGCCTAGTAATAACCTTGTCGAATGATCTTTTTGGAAACCATGTGACTGTTTATGTGGTCCGCATTCCCCACTGTTGATTTTTTGCATTATCTTTTCAATGTCAGCCCCTGCGATGCAGTGCAGATCTGTTCCATCGAAGTTTCTTTTGAGCAGTGCTTTGTGACAGATGATGTACTGGGCGGCCAGTCTTCGAAGGGTTGCTCGATCTTTCTTATTGGAACCCTCAGGATACCTACCATGCTTGAGGAGGCACCATATATCATAGTACCAACAGTTGGCTAGCTCGAGATCTTCTGTAGTGACGAGCTCAATGATGTAACAGTGGGTTGGTTTGTCTCAATTTTGAACTAGGAAGGGGGTCATAGTTATTCCTTCGGGCAAGTCGACCATGGAGGCCAAGGTAGCATGGGCGTCGGCTAGGGTATTCTTTAATCGGGGTAGGTAATGGAAGGTGATATCCTGGAATTGGGAGGCTAGTTCTTCTAAGTGGGCATGGAAGGGTTGGAGTTTTTCATCCTTAACTCTCCATTTTCTGAGCACTTGATCGATGATGAGGGAAAAATCCCTGTAGACGTCTAGGCATTGAATACCTTTCTTGAGATCAACTTTGAGGCCCACCGTGCATGCCTCGTATTCAGTCATGTTGTTGGTGCAAGGAAAATCCAACTTGATGGCGATGGAGTGTGGGAGTCATGTGGGGTGATCAGAAGTATCCCAATGCCATATTCTTTCTTATTGGCAGCACCGTTAAAGAAAATTTTCCATCAGAGATTTTCTTGAGCAGTGCAAAGGATGTTTTCATCTGAGAATTTGGAGATCCAGACATCGGCTTCATCCACGGGGTAATCAGCGAGGTAGTCAGAGATGGCTTTTCCTTTCATGGCTTTCTGCGTGACGTATACGATATCAAACTTAGCTAGGAGCATCAACCATCGGGCCATTCGGTTGGATAAAGTAGGTTTCTCAAGCAGGTATTTGATGGGGTCCATTTAGGATACAAGTTTGATGGGGAAGGTGAGCATGTAGTGCTACAACTTTTGGGTGACCCAGACAAGTGTGACACACGCCTTTTCCAAAGTGGTGTAGTTAACTTCATACTCGGCCAATTTGCGACTGGCATAATAGATGGCTCTTTCTTTACGGCAATTGTCAAGGTACTGGGCTATCAAAGCCCCAGCTGCAGTGTCGGTTATGGTTAGGTATAGGATCAAGGGGAGATAAGGCTGTGGTGGCATGAGTACTGGGGGTTGGGTAAGATATTATGTGATTCAGTCAAAAGCTTCTTGGCAGACCTCATTCCAGACTTTGGTTGAATCCTTTTGGAGGAGTTTGAAGATAGGTTCACAGATGGAGGTTAATTAGCCAATGAACCGACTGACGTATTGTAATTTCCCAAGGAAACCTCGGGCTTCTTTCTATGTTCGGGAAGGTGGAATCTCGAGTATGGCTTTCAACTTGGCGGTATCTACTTCTATCCCCTTCTCACTGACCATGAATCCCAAGAGTTTTCCCTTTGTAATGCCGAAGATGGATTTCAATGGATTGAGTCTCATCTGATACTGTCGCAGTCATTCGAAAAACTTCCGGAGAGCGAGAACATGACCCTCTCTAGTTTTGGATTTGATAATCATATCATCAACATAGACATCTACTTCTTTATGAATCAGATCATACAGGATGGTTGTGGCAGCCCTCTGGTAGGTAGCCCCAGCGTTCTTGAGACCAAATGGCATGACAGTGTAATAAAAGGTTCCCCATGGGGTGCTGGATGCGGTTTTTTCTTGGTTGAGTGGGTTCTTTTTGATTTGGTTGTATCCGGTAAACCCGTCGATGAAGGACTTGAGAGCATGACTGGCTGTGTTGTCCATGATCATGTCGATATTAGGTAGCGGATAATCATCCTTAGGAGAGGTTTTGTTCAAATCTTGCTAGTCTACACACATCCGAACTTTTCCTCTTGATTTTGGTACGGGCACTATGTTGGCTAGCCATATGGGATATTTGATCACACGAATGAAGCCTACGTTCAACTGTTTGACCACCTCTTCTTTGACTTTGAACGACCATTCGGTGCAGAGCTTTCTCAATTTTTTCTTGACCGACTTGTAATATGGGAGAGTGGGAATCTCATGCTGAGCTATTTCAGGATCAATGCTAGGCATATCATCGTAGGACCATGCGAAGGCATCCATAAATTCCATTATCAATTCTTCGAGTTGTGCACCTTCATGATCGTCGAGGGTAGACCCTATCCTAATCGCGCACAGTTGGCTACTAAAATCGAGGTTAATAACAACAGTCTCTTCTTCATTAACTTGAACGTGGATATGTTGTTTATTATTAACCTTATTTGGATAAGTTAAGAATTGTTCATTTGTAAAATCATCATCATCAAAAGTTTGATTAGAATCAAGATAGTTAATGTAAGGCACAACAAGATACTCAAACTCTTCGTTTATTTCATTGATAGGAAAAACAGCATTGAGAACCTCGTCAAGAGAGGACTCAATTACATTTGAACATTGATAGACAACAGAAGAAGAAAGGGGGTAAACATTAGGATTATGGGATATTTCAGCAGGTAGAACCGATGCAGGATGCCGATTGAGGAGAGGTGTATCAGTAGTTTTAATCAGGTTGGATGGATCCAGTGATGTAGTGCCTGAATGAACGATGTAGAGTGCCATCCCCAGTGTCTGTAAGTTGAAGGAATCTTCGGAGTCACCTTACTCAGTCTCTTTGGTATCTTTGATGAGCGGTTGTACATGGTGTTGGGAACTCTAGGTCCATGGGTAGCTGTCTTGGAAGAAGATCTCCATTCTAGGCTTCATCTTTTTATCTGTATGGTCATATCATGAATCTGAAAAGTCGCAAAAGGGGAAGTCCACACCCTATCTGCTAAATCGTCCGTTCAAGGAGTCACCTGGGATAGTCTGGACGTGGTCTAGTCTCCTCTTTGATCGAGACTGGCGGATCAGTCTGAGAACTTGTTATGATGGTTGATACCCCAAACCACAGGGAGGATAAGCCTTCTTTATTTCAATCGGCTCCAGTATTCCTTGTTGTCTTTATCCTAGCCCCAGTTCGGGCATGAAGTGAATGCTTCTGAACATATGGATCACATTGACGTTTCTATGAGGGTCGTATTCTGGACAAACCCTTTCTTTGAAGTCATCCCCTGCCGGGAGTAAAAGTGGTTTAACTCAGAATCCTGATAGGAGCATATCATTTGACCCGTGCTATATCTCAAGGATTGGACTGCTTGTACTTGCACCTTCGGCATTATCATTATCACCTAATATGGTAATGATCCGTCCGTCGGTGAAGAAGACACACCCTTGACACTGTGGAGCCAAGTTCGTCTGAGTAACAGGTTGAAACAAGCTAGGATGTCAATAACTTGGAATTTGATGACAGGGTTTATAGGGCCAGCCCCTATTACAAGCTTTATTGATCCAATCAACTCCCGATGAGTATTATCGTAGGCACGCACAGCAGTGGAAGTTGGATCGAGGTCTCTTTCTTTCTGGCCTAAACATTTGAAGGTTCTTAGTGGGTAGACATTCAGGGAGGATCCATTATCGACAAGAGAGAGTGGCACAACCTTCCGCATAACTTTGATGAAGATTTTGAGTGCATGATTGTGGTTTATCCCAATCTTGGGGATTTCTTCTTTGAAAAAGGATAGCATTCGGGTAGAGGTCAAGGATCCGACCAAATTTACCGCTTCTTCTGGTGTCGTAGAAGGAGGAACTGTGGGTCCAGTGAGTAACTTGATCAAAGCATTTATGTATAGATGCGAGACATGAAAAGCCCCCATAGAGTGATGTTGGGTTGAGTTTTCTTTAGTTGATCGAGGATCTTTCTCTCCTCGAGGGTTATCTCTGGCATAGGAAGGTTTTCCATGCCCTTCCCCTTGTTATTGGCTGGTAGTGAGTTTGGGATCTGGTAATCCCTCCCTGATCTGGTTATGTGATTGACTGAAGAAGGGAAGAACATGAACCCTGTTTCCTTATCAATCTTGGGTTGTTTTTATACCTTGTCTATTTATACGAGGAGTTCTTCAAATGATATCATTCCACACATGTCGGCCACCGATCCAGTTTTCTCTGAAGCTTGTTCTTCATTTGAATCTCTGAATTCTTCCCCCCATCCGGTGGCAACAATTTTATCTTTCCATGTAAAGTTGATGCATTCCACAACTTCAACGGCCTCTTCATATAGGTCTTCCCAATATGTGGGGATGTGTAAGGGTGAAGGGAATAGGCACCCCTGTAGCTTCAAAGCATCGAATACCTTGGTACTACTACAAATGTTGTTGGTTTGCCTGAATAATTCTTCCATGATCCGGAAGACATCATCCAGGATAACTTCATCGATTGTTAATACCCATCTATCTGACCCTCGATACCATTTTCGTGCATCCAAGAATAGCGTACTAAACCTTTGGCAATCAATGATCATCTGTGAGGGAAATTTCGGCCTGAACTCTAGGAGTTGGTTTAAGACTTCTAATAATTCCATGCTTCTATTTTCAAAACGGGTACGAACAACTATGCATGTTCTGGTAAGGAGTGATAGTGCCTGATCAGCGAGGCTAGTCGGGTGTAGGAGGAAATTTGGGCCAATTTTGGGAGGTTTAGGAGAGTATATGGACGTGATTTGAGTTGAGGGATCAAATTCTGGGTTCTCTGCTAAGAAGATGGCATTGGTATGATTTGGAAATGGGTTGTGAGTAGTGTTTGCCTTAGGATTGGATGGTGGGCGATGGTACCCCAGTCAATTATACCTTGGATTACATTTCTGAGGTGAAAGCATTGGTCGGTGGTATGGCCAACAGTTTGGTGAAAGGCACAGTGAGCATCTGCCTTGAAGTTTCTTGGGAGTGGATTTGACAATGGACGGGGGTCCAAAGGTTTGATAAGGTTTCGGCTTAACAAGGCTTGATAAACTTTGGAGAGGGGATCATGGAGCTTGATGTATTCCTTTCAGATTGGGATGGGGAGGCTTTCTAATGCCCATGATGTGGTTGGTTGAGAGATGTTGTTGATGGTTGAGACTGCGGCACTGGCAGGCTTGTCATATTTTTTGGGAGTGAATTGTCCGGACACCTTCTTTTGTTTAACTTATGTCTTGGAAAGACCCTCCTCGATTTCTACTCCTACTTCTCTGAGAGCTAAAAAATGGGGATAGTATTGTCCTCCCATCATTGCTCGGACATGGGGTAAGAAATTCTTCTTCACTATGCTAACTTGTTCTTCCTTGGATAGCCGATTCGTCATGGTTGCTGATTTTTTCCTCCATCGGGTGATGAAGTTACTGACTGATTATCCATGGCTCTGCTTAAGCGCCTCTAAATCACGGCGGGTGACCTCAATCTATTCATTGTATTTGTATTGTAACATGAATTCCCGGGCTACATCCTCCCAAATATGAATTCTGGACTCTTCGAGAGACAAAAACCATCGGAGGGCGCTATCCTTCAAAGTTTGCTGAAATAATTGGTCCATCACTCCTTTTGAAGCCCCTAGTATAGTCATGGAACGGTGATAACTTCAGAGATGAACAATCGGGGGTCCACTTCCTCCGAATTTCTCGATATTTGGCATTTTGAACTTCTCGGGCAACCTCGCTTTAGGATAAGGAGACATGTCGGGGTAGTTTGTGTAATTTCCTGAGATTCTGACTTGGTTAAATTTCTTGATGAGCATCTTGAGGTCTTTTTTGACTTTGTTCAATTCTTCCTCTTTTGGGTTAATTTCTATAGGCAAGCTAGCCCTATGCTGGGCAAGATTCAACATCGAAAGCTGGGTAGGCGACAACCTATTAGCAGTAGGCACATGTGGAGCATGCTGATACTCTTCGGGAACCCAAATAGGCTCGGGTGGATCCATAGCGCAAGGAAATAGGGCCTCAGGCTCTTAAGGAATGGGAACCTAGTTTCATTGCATCTGTCGGACCTCGGTTTGGAGGTTGTTATTCTTGGACACAATCTGAGCTAGAACTGCGATCAGATCCGTCTGCGTAATGGGTACTTGATCTGTGTTCTCCATGGAAACCGGATGGATTCTAGACTCGAAAGGAGTAATAGGGGAATAGACGAAACTTCAGGGTGACTTGACTAAAGACCTAAGCTAATAAGGAGCCAGTCCAAGGGCTTGCGATCGACCCGAGAAGGCGTAAAATGGGATTTATTTTGAGAAAGAGGGATGAAAAAAAATTTGACATTTTTTTTTCGAGATTGAAAGACAAAATATTTTTGGATTTTTGATAAAGAGAGGAGAAATGTTTTTGGATTTTTATAAGGAAAAAAAATGTTTTTGGATTTTTGATAAAGAAAAAAAAAAGGAATTTCCCCTTTGGAGACGGTCTCAGCATGATTATTATAATTATTATGTTTTCACTTGTATTAATTCTCTTAAATGCAAAATGAAATGCTGGACGGGACCCGAGCCTGGAACAGTTGGGTTTGTAATATATGCAAAGCTATGGCTGGACTTGTGACGAAGCTCACAGACAGGGTCCCATTTTAAAAATGAACAAAAATTCGGGCGGCCGGCCGACCCAGAATTTTGACAGAGTTTTGGGTTAAAACTGGCAATCTAACATGTGTGTCCTAAGGTTGTCACCTATATGCGGGTATGAAGTTGGTTGGGTGAATTGGAATGGGTTCCCTCCTTTGGTGTGACTTCCAGGATATACGTGTTGCTCTTGCGGGCAATCGGTACGTGTGGACAAGCCATTTGATATACCTGAGTGTACATGAATTACCTCACCATATACCTGTGGAGATGGTACGTGTGGGAGAAAATTTGATATACTCGGTGTACATGAACGAATTCCCTACGATATACCTCCCGTCATGACTTCAGTCAAGCGGTACGATGCAGGGGGAACCGTTCGATATACGTCGAAGGTACTTGGCCAATGGAAGGTGAGAGTCATATTAATTAGGCTAACTGCGACCTGCCGGACCAGTTCCCATCACGAAGTGACCCTCCAGTTATTGGGTAAAATTTGGTCAATAGCAATGCTCTTTGGTGATGTCATGTGAACCATGCATGATTATTATATTAGTATCTTTTGAGAATGTCTTTATTGATTATGCCAAACAGGGAGCAAAGTGAAAGTACCAATGGTACACCAAGTATGGATGGGGAGTGCAACATGTGGATATATGTGACCCTAGGTGCACGTGGTGCGAAGTGTACATGGAGAATTTTCTACAAGTATCTGAATATAAGCATAAGCATGGGATACACATGAGTAATAAAGGGGGCCATGTAAATAGGGAAGAACATAAGAAAACATAACACCCACGTAAATAGAGTCTTGCCCTCAAAACTATAAACTCCCCAGCAGAGTCGCCACTGTGTCCATCCCCGATTCTCGCCGCGGGGGCGAATGAGCACGAGGGAGGATCTCGGGTCCCGCGTGTCCCTCTCGAGAGCGCTTCGACCGACGTCATTTGAGGTGAGGTGGTAAACGTAGAGAGATTAGAGTCTCCAGTCTGTTTTACTCAAAACAAATAAAAGAAAAGGGGAAGCCATCTCGAAGGACAGCATCCAAAGACATACTGTTGCATACGAAACCAAAATGATTCGAAAAGGGTCCCGAGGCTAAGTTACGAAATGGAAAGGTGTTAGGCATCCATTCCGCCCTTTTGGTCTCTTATGGGTTTTTTCTATTTTCCTTTTATGTTCCCTGTGATGTGTGTGCATTTGTATATATAGTGGAGATAGGAATCATCGACTTATACCATGGAAGAGATAAAGTGAGTCATCCGTAGGAAGGTTTAAAAATAATATTACAAAATAGGATTTACGCGATTATCCCTACGTTGACCGTTATGATGGAACGATAATGTATGTAGAATAATATGCTACTAAGATAATATATATATATATATATATATATATATATATATATATATATATATAAGAGAATGGAGGTTAGAGAAGATAAAAAATGAGAGAAAAATAAAAATAGGACTCGAGTCTCGGGTTTTACCCCGAGATGCCTACATAGCCTATAGAGGCATCAAAGTCCACATAGTTCGCATACAAAATGAGGGTTGGGGTTTATCCCATAAATCCAACCAAGGGATTCTCTTATTTGTGTGTATGTGTGTGTGTAGGAAAAAGTGTTTTAGTCGTGAGAAAAGTGTAAGAGAAGTGTGAGAATTCCCGTTTGGAATTTATGAGCAAACCCTCTTTTTCTTATTTTTTGGGTTTTTATTTATATGAAAATAAGAGATGTGAAATAATACTAAGTAAATAGTATATTAGGGTGTGTGAGATGAAATAACAAAAGTGCTAAGTAATAAAACAAGTTATTGCGAATTTATGAGAATTTAAGGAGAGAGTTGAAAAAATTGGACCTTCTTGAAGATCTTGAGCTTTATTTGAATGTTGGAGAGAAGACCTTAAACTTAGATGATGATGGAGGGTAGTGAATTCACCAAGTTTAATGAAAAGGATGATGAAAAGTGAAGGTTGGAAAGGGATTTGGGTGTGGAAATCACGCTGACTTCGAGAGAGGTTTTCAAGATTTGCTGAGAGTGATTTCTATCAGATCTGGGCTCTCTTTTGCAAGTGAGATCAGGCCTCCTTTTTATAGGCCCAGGGCATTTCCGATCGGCATAGCCCTATTCCTGACAATCGGCAGGCACGTTTAGGCACACTATCGATAGGCAGGGTCTGGACTTGTCGTTTGGTAGTATTTTTTTTTTCAAAAAATTGGTCGCAAAATGGAAATCGTTGATCCGAATCATGCACGGGTTAGACCAATGGAAAGATAATTCAGATACCTTCGAAAGTTCTTTGGACTGCTCTCGAGTTCAAGATTTGACTCTGGGTCAAATATGGCTCAGAAGCATTTGTCAGTCCATTGAACGGGGAATCGTCAGACGCAAATGGATCGTTCGTCCACATGGTAAGCCCGAATCGCACACGGGGCGAACCATTGGAAAGGTTAGGATATGTACTTCGATGTTCCAAAGAGTTTGATCTTTTTCAAGGAGTTGACTTTGGTCAACCGAGCCCTGGAAGCATTCGGTGACCTTTCGGAGTAAAACAAATTGTTCATCCGTACCGTAAGTTGGAATCATGCACGGGATGGACCATTGGAAAGGGGATTCAGTGCCCTTCGAAGATTCATTCAGTCTTGATCGAGCTGAAGAGTTGACCTAGGTCAAACAGAGACCAGGAGCTCCCGATGGCCTCTTAATTGAGTCTCGGAGAAAATGGATTGTTCGTCCGCATGGTAAGTCAGAATTGGGCACAAGATAGACTGTTGAAAAGGGGTTTCAATGCCCTTTGGAGATTCATTCAGTCTCTATGGAGTTGGAGACTTTGACTTTTGGTCAAACGAAGCCTGGGAGTGCCCAATGGCCTCTAGGTCAGTTCTCGGGGTATGACCTGGGTTTGTAGTGATGAAGGGATGTGCTAGGGACCTAAGGAGAGTTTTAGGGGGTAACAGAATGGGGTGTCTACACTATGAGCACATGCACTTTTCTTGCGTTATTGATTTGGTTTAAGATTTTTATAACTCGGTAATCTTTTATTGCATTGTATATACTTACACCGAGTAAGATTTGTACCTTTTGTCGTTTATGAGTGTATACACTATTCTTTCCTCTTTGAAAAAGTTGAATTCATTGGTAATCTCTCTTTTTTTTCATTGATTGAGTTCATTCTTGAAATGTATTACTTGAGCATGATTTTCAAAGTTTGTTTTGACTCGAGAATTGCGTAAACTTTATGAAATGATCATAAGCCATCCTTGTTATATCACCCATATTAGCCTTAACCTCACCCTATATGTTTCCCCTCATTAACCCCTTTGAGCCTATATATTAGCCTTTCGTTTCATAACCCAAAATTCCCATAACCAACTCCAAATTGGAGTTTAAGCCATATATATTACCTCACATACCCTTGTTTAGAATGATACTTGGGATTGAATGATGTTGTGTTGCGGTTGCAATTTAGGCATGTGAGAGTGAGAAAAGTAAAGGAAAGAGATGTGAAAAAAGAAGTGAAAAACAAAAGAAAACAAAAGAGAAAAATGAGAAAAAGAAGAAAAGAAAAGAAATAGAAAGTTGGATATGATGTGTATATAGTTCAATAAGCTTTGATTGCTCTCCAACTGACATATCCAATGCTTGTTTTGAACCATTTTTCCAATTTTGATATTGCCAGCATTCTTCCCATTATTCCATGTTTTCATTTTGAACACTTTGAATCCGTAAGTACGTTCCTTTCATTTCGTACCCTAGCCTAGCCTACATTACAACCCTATTCAAGTCTTATGTGATCTTAGGTTGATTTAATTCAAAGGTTTAAGTAGTTTTGATAATCTGTGAAAATACATTTCGCCTCCTTTAATGAGCGATATCTTTCAATGAGATTACAATTTTTCATTTTGTATATAGCGTTCTTCATTTGTGACATGTGTGCAACCCAGTTTCCATTTACATTTACTCTTTATGCCCGCTTGTCCCGTGTGTTACCTCCATTTTCATAGTGGTTTCATTTGTTGAGTGTAATGCCCGGTGAGGATTGACTTATATGCATGCATTAACTTTTATCTGGTTTATTTAAGTTTTTGTCAAATCATACTATGCATGTACTCTCCCCCTCCCACTTTTAAAGTTTCAATTCTATGTGGTGCATTCTATAATGTTAATAACTACGGACTCTCATTTGAATTCATTCATGGTGTTAATAATGCGTATTAAATCCTTTTCGTTATTGTTGGGCTTGTCGCATGTGATTGGGCATATTTTGAGGAAACTATTTGATGTTTATGGGTTTCATCCCTGAAAACCCCCACAAGGCTACACTCGTCCACTAGGGTAACCTAGGGGTTTAACGGCTTATTTCGTACGCTAAATGCAATCGAATCGCCCGCGAAAGTGGCCTTATCTTTTTATTGTTTTTTCTTCCCATTTTGTACTTGTTCCTGCTTTTGGTTTATTTGTAGTTCTTGTTGTATCCTATTTCATTTCTAGGGACTAGCAATGTGTAAGTTAGGGGGTGTGATATTACGCAAGTATTGAGTATTTCATCCCTCGAACCTATGCATTTTAGCCCCGTCGCGTGCCTTAATCTCTATATTTAAGCCCGTTAACCAGACAACCTCAAATTTATATTATTAACATGCTATACGAGGTATAATTGGGCTTTTGTAGGTATTTAGGTACTAAGTATGGAGTTTGGATGCATTCCGGCTAATTTTCATACGCAATCGTACGTTCAAGAGAACTTTAGTAAATTCACAGTTTGGGCATCTGGCCTAACATCTACACGAAATTTGTATCCCTCCTTGCAAGCTTTGCATGGCCACAAACGGTGAGTGATTCTGAGTTCGAATGAAGAAGTTACAACGATATGAACGGAAGATATTTCCAATTGAACCAAAACAGGGGGGAGCTTGTTGTAGACCTGCTTGATCGATCGATCGATCGACCCATCATAAATTTACCTTCGAGCTTTCATAGTGGGCTAAAACCTGATCGATTGATCGACCAAAGGGGTCGATCGATCGATCCCCTATTTTTCTTAGCTTTCTATTTACAAGTTTGCCATTTTGGGGTTTTTGTATAAATACTCATTCCTCTCATTTGAGATAAATATCTTACATTTTACATTAGTTTAGGGTTTGTATGGAGCTTTGCCCTTCTCCATTTCCTTTGGGTGTTTTGCCCACTTTGATGTATGTAAGCTTATTAATTTAAGTTGCCTTTCCTTATTTTCTTGCTTTCTTTACTTGCTTCCTTTAATTTCCATGCCTAGTTAACATTTCTTTCTTTATAATTATTGCTTTTATAATTAGGTTTACTTGCGTTCTTTCAATACAAGCTTTCTACCTAAGTTAGTCTAGGTTGTGTTGGATTGAACTCACCTCGGGTTGACATGTTGATTTTCTTTGGTGATGTAGTTTACGGGTCTATTTCGAGTGTGTTGTCCTAGTTATTACGCCTAGGAGATTTGACGGGGTATATCATGTATGCTCTGTGCTTATGACCTTGCGTGCGTAATTTTTGAGGTATTTGTTGACGCGAAAATCTTATTAGACTTTTATGCGAATTTAGGGGTGTGACACCTCTTGATTTAATTAACTGTCGAAACGAGACACAATCCTGATAACTCGTCGACCCATGTAACCATTTTATACTAATTAACTCGGGATGAGGGATATTCGATAGAACCTATAGTTTTACCTCTTTGTTAATCTAGTTTAATTTTCCCTCGCCTAGTGTAAACTTTCCCTTTTTGCATCTTTTCCTTTTTGTGTATAATTATCTTTTACACTTTTATTTTAGGAATATTCAACCTTATAAATTCTAGCAACTCGTCTCTGTGGATTTTTCGATACCCGTACTTGGCCGCTATACTCACCTGTTGAGTGTAGTCATAAGTTTAGGTTTTTGTATTAAGGTGGTGAACAGAAAACAACAATCGGCATTTTGACGCGCACCGCATTTCACCCTTGATCAAAATGATATTCTCCCAGTCAACAATAGTTTTTTTTGGTTTAGTCTCTCATTTCTTTTCTTGTAGTGTTACAAAAGGGGTTATCTCCCATTTAACCTTCTTTTTTATATTTACTTAATATGTATTGAAATCATTCATTATTCATATATCCTTAAAGTATATGATTATATATATATATATATATATATATATATATATATATATATATATATATATATATATATATATATATATATATATATATATATATATATCCTTAATTAGTAATAGGTACTATTATAACATTTATGAAGAATATATTACTATATATATATTGATTTAGACAATGTTATGTATATTAAATAATGATTTAGTATAAACAATTAGACAATGTTATGCATACTAAATGGTAATTTTGTATTTGTCTAATTGAGCCATACTATTATTCTTATTTTTCTAAACTTTGCTGTATTTTTTTCAATTTTTTTTGAGTTCTCTAAATAGTGTATATTTACGTATCGCCCGAGACCGATACCGATACCGAGTCAAAAATTGAGCGTCTGAGTAAAAAAATAGTGAACTAAGTAGGATATTATAATTTTGGATAATAAAAAAATGAGTACAAATGAACAGTGGGTGCATTTATTTTTTCTTTCTAGAATTGAAGTCCCACACCTAAACTCTAAAATCTAAATCTGACAATGGAATTCGGTATCAAATAAAATTGCCTATAAAAAATTGCAAGTTTTTGTTAGATCGGAATACATAGATGTTATATAAAGCTCGTATGTTTCACTTATTTCTGTTGAATTAAATGTTTATATGCAGTTTTTCTTTTCACCTCTTGAGATTTTTATTTATTTTTTGTTCATGCTTCTTAATGCTAACTGAGAGAAGAGTCACCTACTTTAATACAAAATATGTCCACCTTCTTATTTGGCACAATATCACTATTTTATTATTTGGCATCAATACGCATGGCACAATTGAGTCTACAACCTATAACAAAGCATGGGTAAAAATTTAAACCGTAGACACAGTCTTTAGAATCACCTTCTATTTCGCATCAAGGCTTCTATTGCAACCCTTCTGTGCAACTCGCGTCTATTCTCATATTACTGCTACTGCATCCCTTTTATCTTGCATCAGGGCTGCTAATGGAACTTTAATTTTATCCATAACAATATTCTAGCTTGCATCATGGCTGCTAAAGGCACTCTCAATATTATATTAGAATATCATTATTGTTTGAGTTATATTCTTTATATGGTTAATCTGTTTTAGTTGTTAACTGCTATTTATTTCCTCCTTTTATTCAGGTATCGATCCAGTTGTTGCCTATTACGTATCTGTTGTAGCTGTTGCTAAATTGGGTTTCCACGCTACACAAATAGAACCAATGTTGAAGTTTAATTTGATAGTTTTTATGTCTATAGTATAGGTCATTTTACATATCTTTTTATTTGTGAGTTATCCAAAAGTCAATTGGGAGACTGTTGGTGTATATTTATTTTCTTTAATTTCAAATATTAATGACATTATTTTTATACTTATTGTTCAGTTATATTGGTACTTGGAATTTGCTACCTTGAGTACGAAAATTTCTGCTTCAAATTGACAGATCGTAGTTTTATGCATAACATGTTTGGTATATTGTAATAGTATAATAGAATTCATCGCAAAAAAAGAAAGGAAAAAAACAACTTTTATGACGGTTTACAGTTCACAGTAATTATAAAAATGGGTATGTTTTATGACTGTTTTATGTACGCTGTCATTATAATGATTAAAGTATGACCGTTTTATTAATATCCGTCATTTTTCATAAGTTTATAATGACGGTTCAATGAACATGATATTATTGTTAATGACGGTTTGTACAAAAAAACGTCGTAATAGGATGGTTCGTTATGACGGTTTTGTCAAACCCAATTTTATTATGACACACAACATTAATGATAATGACAATTTGTACAAAAAACTGTCATAATAGGATGGTTGTTATGACGTTTTTTTCAACACCAATTTTATTATGACAAACAACATTACGACGATTTTTAAAGCTTTGAAAACCGTCGTAAATAACCTTTTTTGACCCTTTTCCCTGTCATAAAAATGTCTATTTCTAGTAGTGGGTAGACGATGATTTGACGAAGAACACACTTAATCCCTTTTGATTTGGCTCCCAAAAGTTTCCCTAATTTCTCCCTCTTTTCCCCTCGGCAAATCTAGGCTTTTCTATTTGAATTGTATTTTCCACCAACTATTTAATTTAGGTTTTATATCGTTAATCCTGAAATTAAGCTTATGGGCCAAGTTTAAATGGCTCAAGCATCCCCGCGTGAGCCCAGTTATGCCTAAAAATGTCCCGAGACCTAATTACTACCCCAAATACTCTTTTTCGACTATCTTGACCTATCCGGATCAATCGTGCTCTCAGAATAGTCATTCAAGTTAATTTACTAAAACTCTTCAAATCTTAATCTCAAATCCGACACATGTGAATTTTTAAAAATAACCCGAATTAAATAAATCTTAATTCACTAAATTAAATAAATAGGCGACAATTAATTAATTCCTATATCACCAAATCTAAGTAAGCCCATGATTGAGGCCTGAATATTTTGAGCCAATATTTCAGTGATGGGAGGGTAAGCCGGAGAGCATAATAAATTGTCCACTATGAGGAGGGTGCAACTATTGGATGAAATCCTAGATGCATAACGATTTCATATGCTCATGGGTTGGGTTGAAAACTACTTGCTGGGACTCTATGATTGGGTCAAGACTGATGAAGTTTTGTTTCATCCTCGTGAGAAAAGGATTAGGCCAAATGACATGGGTGTGTCCTAATACATATATTAATTGTTAACACTAAAAGTCACGCGCGAGTCGAGTTTAGTGGGTATGTTGGTTTAAACAGTTTGGTTATAAATGTATATATCTTGGATAATGGGGCTTTCAGATGTCACCCGTGAGTGATCCGGGTGGGCACTAAGGGCATATTTTATCGTAATAAATCATTATTGAATTGAGTTAGCAAACTCGAGCTTATTATGGTAATGTGTAGTGATTAATTACCGAATGTTGAAAGATAGTAGATTGAGTGATAAGACCATCGTGCTGGATACTACCGATGAGTAATATTATTTGGAGAGGTGTCACCTGAAATAGGGTTGGGGCCTATATATATATATATATATATGAAAATTTCATGATATCGTAGAATTCAAAGTAAGTTGCCGAGTTATACGTAATCCCAGTGCATAGGACTTTATTAAGATGTGACTCGGTATATATCACGTTATCTATTGAGCAAGTGATAAAACTTGTTATAGATATAGCGTCGAGAACTTGGGATAGTGAGAGTGCCATGTTTCATGTTATTTTAGGGACATAAGAGTGAACGCATAGACTTGTATGTCAACGTACGAATATTGTGGGAAGGTAGATAGTATGAACTGAGGACCTTACGGATCTCGACAACCGACAATATTAGGTAGTAGTGTATCGGGGGGTTCCTTGTTTGGATTTTTTTTGCGAGACACCCCACGCATGAAATTAGTGAACGTCGGGAGTGGGATAGATGTTTGGATATTAGTATATGGGTTTCTTACCTTGGCTAATGTACATATATGAGAATATAATTAGAATTGATAATTTTATTGTGACTTAAGGCTAGTAGAGTCGCCTAATCCTGATGTGAAGATTGATTTAAGAGAATTATATTTGAATTGTGCATTAATGCGCGAGACATAGGGTGTATGAGTACCCTAAGTTACTAAATCTTGAATTTGTCCACATTTGGAAATTATGGGACAATGTATATAAAGAGGTTGAGAAATAAATTGATATAATGCTTGAGTTATGCATTGAATTTGTACATGAGATTCATATTGTTGCAGTTTATTCATCGTGCTAATTATCTTTGAGCATCTATTCGTGCTATATTGTGTACTTCCCCGTATTTTCTTATAAGGGAGCAAGTTGGCTTGGATTGGGATGCTATGCACTATTTTGGAGATTTGTTTTAGAGCAGGGATTTGATAGATATTTTGATGTATAATTTAGTTGTGTAATTTTAGTTGGAGAATTTTGTTTTTTAGAGAAACTTTATTATAATCACTATTGTGGGAATGGAAGGATTATGAACTTGTTCATTTAAATTGTGGAAATCAGATGCTCTATACTTATTATTGACGATTTTAGTTAGTTTTTATCATAGTGGCACGCTGCGTGCTCTTTTCATTTTCGATCATTTATTTTAGTTAGGACCATCATTACCCAAATGTCCACGAGGATGGTTTTATATTAGGCAGTAGATGATAATTATCATGTGAATTCGACGACATTTAGCTAAGGGAGTTTAAGCTTATTCTGTAAGATTTGTCGGAGGCTTACGTTTCACGAGAAACTGTCTTTAGAACAAGGGGAAGGATTTATAACATGCGGTGAGGCAAAGTCACATGGATCAAGATTTAAGGTACATTTAAGAAAAAAACTAAGATTTATCTTATCATAAATTCTGTGGTGATGGGATTTAATGGAGAGAAATATTTCTAAAATCCATTTTATAATGTGTCACCTGTCTTTTAGTAAAGGGTGGACCATCCGAAACCACCTGGGGTTTCTTCAAACATTAGGAACTCCTAATTAGTAATGGGAATGAATTCCCAAGGATTTATCATGAAGGGGGTCACGATACTATATGGTGATAGTGGATCGGTTGACCAAAGTAGCTCACATTATGGCAGTTAAGATTGATCATACTACGGGACAGTATGCGAGATATTTATAACCGAGATAGTAAGGTTATATAGGGTACCATTTAATATTTTGTACGATTGGGATAATATCCTTGTCTTTTGATTTCAGAAGAGGGTTCACGAGGCCATAACACCGAGTGTGGTTGAGTACGACCTCTTATCCACTAACGAATGGGTAGAACAAGGGTACTAATAAGATATTCGGAAAATAAATTATATGTGTACCCTTGAACCTTAGGGGAGTCCGAGAGCAATCCCTTTCACGAGTTGAGTTTATGTACAATAGCTCATATAAGTTCACTTTTGGGCATATTGTTAGTTGAGGTATGTCACGATAAGCCTCATCGTTTTCCTGCTTGTTAGCTAAATGTGTGGGGACCAAGTCCTATCACAAAAATCAGAGATGGGTTGATACTTAGATTATATAATGTGTGTAAAATATATACTACCCAAATGACCTACTTGTGTGAGATTGTCGCAAGACGAGATTGTATGTATCTAAAGAACAATCAATCTACTAAGGTACGAATAGTAGAAGGCTGGATAATGGATATCTAAATAAGTTTAAGTAGTGAAACTAAAACGATAAGGCTTGGACAAGAACCTACGTAACAGGGTAACCTAGAATTTAAAACGAACATACGTGAGCTGCTCATTATTAAGGGTATTTGATAGCATAATGTATGGGCAATACGGAGTAGTTTACTTGTGAGCGAGAGGATCCGATGCGCGATATATAGCCGAGTTGTTTGTATCTGGTATACTTTTTTCTAAATTTCGAGACGAAATTCCAGTGTAAGGGGGGAGTATGTAATACCTCGAATTTTTATGACCTTTGATTATGGGATTAATTAAATTAAATTGAAATAAATTAATTTAATATTAATCTGAATTTTAATTTGAATATTTACTAGCGTGACGAGAGTTATTAATTATCGATAAGAATTATGTTTAATATTACTAAATGAATAAATTAATATATGAGATTGAATTTATTAATTTGTCGCGAGTGAATAATATGACAGTTATAGAAATTAAGTAGGGACGCACGTGTCAGTCGCGTCGGACTAAATTAATGGGATAAAATAAGTAAATTAATTCTAACTCGTTCGAATGGTCATTTCGGGTGCGTCAATGTGTCCGAAAGGGTCGATATAGTAAAAAAAGTAGACCCGGGGGTTTAGTTTGGGCCTCGGGACATTTTTAGGCCTAACCGGTGACCCGGGAGGGAATTTTAGTATTTTCAATTTTAGGCCTTAATTAATGACGAAAATCATAAGGCTATATCTGTTGTTAGAGGTTATGTTCAAGGGTAAAAATAAATAAAGCTCACAGAATCCATTAGAGGAGCGAAGTCAGGAGCTTTCCCAAGGCTAGGATCATCCTAGTCGCACCGTTCTCATCACAAACACCGTTGGAGTGTAGATCGGAGGAAGAGGAACTTAGCCACACCATCAAATCCCAGGAATTCAGACTTCATTCTTGAGGCAAGTATCTATATTGCTATTCTTGAGTTGATAATACATCCATGCTAGTATAGGAGATATAATTTCATGTTCTCATGTAAAAGTAATGTTGTTTGGGAGATTTATATTATAATTTTGAGGAGAAACCATGTTAGGGCAACAATCTTGATATATGTAGAAGATTAACTACGAAATTGATGCCCATTAGAGATTGAAATATGGAACAATTATGAGGATATTGAACATGATGATAAAAATAGGGTTCTTGATGAATTATCTTGAATTAACACTTTAATTGATGAACCTTGATGAATTTGTAATTGTTTTACGTTAGAAATCATGTACTTGGGTTAGTACAACTTTTGGTTTGATTGTTTGGGAGTTAGTGACAAATTAATAGAGGTTTTGAGGTATTAAGTTGATGAAACCCATAGGTAAAGAATTGTAGGAACTGGTCCAATAGCTTCTCGATCGATCGATCGACTTAATAAGGTCGATCGATCGACTATATTGATTGATCGACCCTTTTCATCGACCGATCGACTTATCCTGGAAATTCAGTCTTCTTTCTTTTTAAATGTTAATCCAACCCTAAGGCATAAGAACCCTTCGACATAATTAAATATCATGATGGGACTTGAGAGGGACCAGTAGGGTTGTGGACAAGGTCCGGGTAATACGATTTCATATGGAATTTAACCGTAGGGTTATGAGGGTATAAAATGGGTTATGATTGCATGTGTGACAAATTGGGGGGTTGTGTGGGTCTATAACGACTTAGGCTAGTATGGTAGAGAGAGTACACCTACTGATTTTATATTTATTAGAATAATACACTTCCAGGGTCGAGAAGTACGAGGGAACTTGCAGTATTGAGAAACTAAAAGAATAAATTAATTACACATAGAATTCGGGTATTACGTGACGATATATGGGTAGAATATGTTGCGGTTCGTGGGCGTACCTATCTGATTAATATAAATATATATATAGATGAGTGCTTATATATATATGTTATTTGAATATCTATTTTTAATCATACCCGCGCTACTTGGATTCACTGAGGTTTTTGCGCTGGAGAGTCTTATCTCGACGTGACCTTTATGGGGGATATTGACTTGTACCCTAGAATATAGGATCCTTGGTACATGCTATTTGAGAATGATAGTCAGACGGTCCTGAGAGACGTGAGGGAATGTGCTGACCTCTTAGTGACTTGGAACTATGCTTCGCCTCCAATATGTGTGTTTTGTGTTAATACAATTCGAGAGTGATTCCGAACTAGTATTTTCCTTTGTTCGAGTGATACGAGGACTTGATAGCAGAGTATGTCAGCACCATAGATTTACGTGGGGTTCCCTATTAATATATAAGTTATGAGTGAAAATATACATATACATGTGATTCATCTACAGTGATTGTAAGTGAATAAAATTGATTAATTAATATTAAATGAATTAAGTGGTTGAGAACTTAAGACTGTATTGAGATGTACACAGCTGGCTTGGTAAATTAGTAAGAAAAGGTTATCAGATATAAATTATAATTCATCAGATCACTTGAATCAGGATTGGTGAGGGGAAATTGGGTTAGACTAGTTAACTGGGTTAGCTTATCTAGATTAGTTCACTAGTATGTTAGGCGTGCACATTAGTTGAGAGGTGAGAATTCTCAAGTGAGTGATGAGGCAATAACATGTTTTTAATATCAAGTGGTGAGCATTTTAAATACTATCTAAACTATTTTAAATCTTCTTTACAATCGTGCTCTGACCCGTTTCCTATCATCTCTTCTTTCTGTTTTATATATGTATGTATTACAGGTGCCCAGCCACAGGGCCGTCAGACTTAGATCTTTAGACTGTTGACGTGTTACATCTAGTGTTGGAGTTGCTGATCTTTGCATTTAGACGACTTCATCCTTGTCATCTCAGCTCTTCACTTAGTCATTTTAGATGGAACATGCGTCGCCCATTTCCAGTTATTATTTAGTTCAGAGAGACTTATACTCTTTATTAATTCAGATTTCAGTTTTTAGTTGGGATTGTTTTAATTATTGCATTTTCCTCCTTTGTGGGATATTTTGTTTGAATTGGTTAATCTGGTCTGGTTATTTCATTTGGATGGTTTGGTTTTTAATATTATTATTATTATCCGTGTTCTTGAAAATGGTTTCGTATATTAATAATAAGATTTGATCGTAATCTATAAAATTATATGTTTTGACACTTAGGTTAATTATTTATTAGGTGATTAATAAAGAC
The DNA here is from genome assembly GCA_949130495.1 of Sambucus nigra. Taxonomy (NCBI): domain Eukaryota; kingdom Viridiplantae; phylum Streptophyta; class Magnoliopsida; order Dipsacales; family Adoxaceae; genus Sambucus; species Sambucus nigra. Next base: position 540,430,136 of record OX422207.1, on the reverse strand, counting down.
AAATTATTTTTCGATAGTGTTGCTAATAATGAACCAACCGGACACTTTGATTTAATTTAATGAAGGACTCATCACCCGGTATTCAATTAGGCGGGGTGTCACACAGAATTCGACCACTATAAAGCTTATCCCACTTGCTTGAATGCTGCTAAGAACTACTTCTGAGTGTCACTGCACTCAATCATACATATGTGGCACTGCATGTTCCTTTTGCATTAACTAGCCACTACTACATTTGAATTACCCTAAAACTCTGGCAGGTGACCCTTCTGAAATGCTTCCCTTGCCCGCTGCCAATCAGACGACCCCGGGTGGGCCTGAACGTCGGGTGCTACCAACGGTTATGGCTTATTATGTGGAAAATGTTGTGTCATTGCGATCATCACCTATTAACTACCCGTGCCATGATCTCGCCCCCCTGTGCATTTGTCACCATTCCATGCGGTGGTTGTGGCTATGGTACCTCTGGCTCCTGCTGAGCCTCTCTTACCTCACCTCTCACTGCAGCTCTAGCATGACGTCCTCTCTTTGGCGGCATCTGAAATGAGATTTGAAATATGTATAAGTTCACCATTTAATACAAAGTAATCGATAGAAGATCGTAAATATGCATACTCAATGAGGAATACAACAATTCCACAATAGGGCTTTATATCAAAGAATGCTAAGCTGAAATGTAAAAAAACTGCACAGATCCTAAGGATACTAGAATCTGATGCTCTGATACCATCTGTGACACCCCGCCTAATTAAATACCTGGGATCAGCCCTTTTCAAATTAAAACATAAATCTCATATGGTTCATTATTAGCATCACGATCGAAAACCTTTTTAAAATTTACTAACCACCTATTATTCAAAAAGTTCATGCCAAATTTTATCTTTCATTAGACAAACAAATATATGCAAAATAAAAATAAATTAATCCATACACACAATCACCGTGTATAGTACAAAAATGAATAAATAAATAAATAAAAGACTTGCCAAATAAACCATCAGCTATAAATCCTGAATCCAAAATACTAATCCAACAGATAAATAAATAATACAAATACTGAGTTTGAAAGTAAATGGGCATCACGCCCTCAATGAAACTATAACTGAGATAAGATTCCAAATCAAGGAATGAATAAATGATGTGTCTAATCGAACTCCTGCATGTATCCGCATGTGCTGCAGCTGTGTATCCCTGGAGTAGATAATCAAGTCTGGAATCCCTGTGGCTGGACACCTAAAAGGTTTTGAAAATATTTGCAGTAAGGGTTAGAACCCGAAACATTTTGAAAATATTTAGCAAGTTATTAAGCTTGTAGTAATTAAAATGCATGAATACTCTTAATATTTAAGCTAGTGTCGCACTCCATTGAGATAATGCTCACCCCTCATCTAAAATGCACACCTATCGCTTTCTTCCTAACCTTCTTAGTTGTATTACCCCGTCTAACTATCCGTGTTATGAATACTTCCTGACACACTACTCTAGCCCGAGTAATCTTACTGTTGATCCATAAGTTATTTATCGCGTTAACATAATTAATCATTTTCAAATACAACTATATAACAGTCTTACTAGTTATATACAAGTAATACTATTTTACTTCATGTAATTCACCTGTATATATAATTGTTTAGTCTATTATATATGTATATAATTATACAATTGTACTTCATGTATTTCACCCGTATATAAATATCTACACTATCATATACATACAATTATACTACAACATTCATACACATGGCCTATGTATATCCATCCTCCTAAGTAATAATTCATCGGATGCTTTCTCTAAAATGATATCACCCCATGTATACTCATTTAACCCGGATACCACGAGATGGTTAACTCACACCAAATCAAGAAATAAAATAATAAGCGTAGCGGAGGCATTCATAGTTCCTCGAGTGTGAGACCGAATCATACTCAAGACGTCTTACCTCAAAAAGCAGCACAACTTGATATACCGGAAGCTATGACCTGGGGATTATACTCGTCCTATGTTCACTTGTCGAGGGATTTTCCCACATCGCGCAACCTCTTGTGATAGCATTAAAGACGTATGTATTCCTATCAATATTATTCACACTAATATTTATAAAGGACGCAAATATATATAATATAATTAAATCGGCTAACCCGTGCCTAACTCCCGTAGAATTAACCCTTAATACCGAGTTCGATTTCCCCGACTATTAATTTAATTAATTTCACCTCCATTAATTTAATCAAAGTAGTGTCACTCAACCATAATGCCCGGACTCCCTTACTTGGTTTGTATTTTTTACCTTTTAGAATTTATTACACAAAGTCCAGCTAATAAGTTTGACACCCTTATAGATTTTCATATTCCTTAATACCCATCTCCCAATATTCTAGGTGTTAACCTCCAATATATATTCACTAATTAAACCCTTTTTAATCCATAAGAAAATATGAGGCCACAAGGAAAAGAAACGAACTATCAAGGGTTTTGCAGCATCGTTCGAACGATAACTAGGGTCGTTTCAAAGACCACCCATGTCATTTGAATGACATCCTTGGTCGTTCGAATGACCTGCTGGGTTCAACCCTCCTTATTCCCTACGAACTGGTTCGGCCATTGTTAGGTTTCTAAGATTCTAAATCTCCATCAAATCCTTAACCCAATAAATACCCACGAGTAATACATGATTTCCCCAGATTCAAACCTCATATCATCATTCAACAAATAATGCTTCTTATTCAAATCGAATAATGTAACAATTTGATTTTCACAGGTTTTCTTCCAATTGTTTTCTCAAATACAATTCTATAATCCAAATTAGTAAGCATAAACTACTGGGATTTTACTAAACATCATATTATCATACATCGAATCATATTTTAACCAAATTTTACCATTAATGTACTCCAGATGTTTGATTCTATGAAAAACCCATTTATACGAAAAATTCTTCTCCAAAAGAAAATGACTTTCAATTTACACCCACTATGATATGAATTGATTAAAACCAAGTGAGCCACTTACCTGTACTAATTCATAGGGTCTAATTTCCTTTGGGTTAGACTATGATTTGATGAAGAACACACTTAATCCCTTTTGATTTGGCTCCCAAAATCTTCCCCAATTTCTCCCTCTTTTCCCCTCTACAAATCTAGGGTAATCTATTTTAGTTGTGTTTGCCACCAACACCTTAATTTAGGTTTTATATTGATAATCCCAAAATTAAGCTTATTTGTCAAGTTACAATGGCCCAAACACCCCCGTGTGATCCTGGTTATGCCTAAAAATATCCCGAGACCCAATTACTACTCCCGAGTACTCTTTCCTGACTATCTTGACCTATCCGGATTCAATCATGTAGTTAGAATTTTCATTCGAGTTAAGTTACTAAAATTCTCCAAATCTCGACCTCAAACTACGACACATGTGAATTTTTAAAAATAACCAGAATTAATCAAGTCTTAATTCACCAAATTAAATAAATAGGAGATAATTAATTAATTCATATATCACTAAATTAATTAAATTATATATCCTCATAAATACGAGGTATCATAAATACGGGACTTATAATCCTCTTTCTAATACATTTGTTTGTCATCCCTAATGTTCGCTTCATTGTAAGCAATGACCACACTCGACATGCTTACAAGGCATTTACAATAACTTTTTTTAATTCATTGTTGCACCCAATATATTTTAATACTTTGGTTGATCAATTCTAACTATTTAATTACACATACTTTCAATTCATTTAGGTATCACACTTAATATGAGAGGAGAAAATATATAAAGATATACAAATGGAGTGTGATAAGATATCTTCCAAAGACATAATGAATAAATCACTACAAACTAATATTTAAATTAACTGTATACTATTTCAACAATAAATCACAAAAATGATATCATAAAGTAGCCTCCACTCATACAAGCCACAATAAACTGCTAATATCTCACTCACAACGGAAATAAGTAAACTCTGCATCCCCCTTAACAAGATGTAAATAAAACAAATATATAAAAGCCTATACCTACATCCTCTGACTCATGATGAGATTGGAATATGGACTCAATGATCCAAAATTGGATATCTAAATGGGTTGATGAAGAGCACCTGAAACATGAGTTCAATAATGAAGGGTCAGACCCACTGCAAGTTATCAAAGCTACACAACCCTAAAATAGTTATGTAAATATATAATATATATTAGAGTTATTATCTTATAAAATTTCAGTACTATGAACATTCCTTATGGTTCATTAATTAGCAATTAGGATTTCCATAATTAAATACACTTATGTATTGTATATAATCGTGACGGAGTCAAGCCCCCAACATCCATTTGGGTCACTAGTCCCATGACACAGGCATACAAAAATAATCAATATAATTAAATAAATCCCCATCATCATAATGTCTAACCTCCACTATATACACCCCAAACACATAATCACAAATCATAAGGTCTGTCATTTGCTAATCCCACAGCCAAAATAAAACCCAACCTCCACCACATATAACCTATAAATACTCTGCCAAATTAAATTGTCAAACATGGATCTTGAATCCATTCCATGTAAAATTAATTATAATGTCCAATATCGAATCTCCCTAAATATTACTGGTAATGACACAAACTAGTTTATCGTCCTCTGATTCTAACTCTGTTCTGAAATTTACCTCAACTTTTTATTTCTACAGCCTATTTAATTATATTAGTTTTTAATCATTTTATTTCAGTTTTCTTCACAAAGGATTTTATCATCATTATAGAAACATCCAATATATCTATCTCGCAAGAGGATACCATTAAGTATGCATTAATCATTTGATTTATACATGAATCCTAGAATACTTTTAATTAAATTAATTCGGGACTTTTCCTATGTTTATCACTTTGACATCCAAATAACAATCTTCTAATGAGTTAAATTATCTATTAAGATGTAACATTAGAGAATATGAACATGACATAATTTTGTTATCAGTAATAAAGGTCGATAACAACTAAGTATAGAAATCTTACAGGCCAGGGCAAGAAAGTAACTAGTGAATTTTCAACATAATACCTTATAAATTTGCATGGATTTTTTTCTAGTAACGAATCTCATAAATCCCCAAAGTTTAATGAACATATAATTACCATTTTCTGTCCCAATAAGGTTTTACATAATCAATGTGAGAACAAGAATCAAATTAACAGAGGGCTAGTATGATACACATAATTTTCACAATATTTTCTAGCATGAATTCTACATGAGTTTCAAAAAATTATAATTAATAACTATCAGATTATACTAACTGAAAGTGCTAATAGTCATATGGGGTTCTAATTGTAAAGGGTGAAAAACAAATAAACCAACCTTTTTTAAAATCTTCCAATTTTAAGTTCAATTAGAAAAGGTACCCAAATAAATCTTATCACAAATTTTAAACAAGTTGTGATTGACCAGATTAACCAATTTTATCTTTACCTAAACATTCATCTAGGTGAATGAAGGATAAAATAAGTAAATCAATTGGAATGCCTGATGTACGAGGAAAACCCACATGGGGAAAACCTCGGATGGTCCAACCATGCAAATTCACTATGATACGTAATTACACAATACTGTCAGAAGACTTACACAATGACTTAATTCCCTCTCAAGCTTTGACATGTATTCAATCTTCAATCTCTCCTCCATATAGAAATGCAGGAGTCCACCTATGAAATTTCCATGATGCGTGAGTCCAAAGATGTTTCAGTATCCACCAAATAACTCAGTAGACATCACACAATACAGAGTCCACTGTATGTAAACATATCAGGCATAAATACCACCACAAAAAACAATTCTCACAAAGATGTGGAGAAAAAACCTCGATGGCCATAAAATGGATCTTAAAGCATAATAAAATGAATCTTGGATATAAAATTGTTTAGGTTTAAACATAGGGTTTTGGTATAATTGAAGAACTCTTTAGAAGAGTTTGGTCACTCAAAAGGAATTAAAAATTCTCTAAATAATATGTTTCTCCGCACTGCGAGAGGTTTCCTAAAAAATAGATACGGATGAAAAGTCGATTGGAAAATCTCAATTTTAACAAAAATTTGCAGACTCGTTCAAAAGAGGTACAACTCATTCGAGCCATGCATTTTATTTGAACACCTTTGAAATGACATTTCTAATAAGATTTCATCGAAGGTAAGAACTCGTCTCGTTCCAAGTTTAGTTGGAATGGGAATGTGATCTAACAAAGTACATTGACTCGTTCAATAAAATGCGTATTGTCATTCCAATGACCTCATGAAAAGTATATTTTTCTTCTAAAAATTATTAAAAGGGATAACATATTTTAAAATCAATTTTATAAAAACCTAACACCCAAATATAAAATATCTAAGGATCAAGATATGTATGCATCCATACCTTAGAGATCCTCAAAATGTAAAGATGGAAACGCGTATAAAACACGTCATGATGATGTAAATCTTCTAACTTGGTTGCTACTTATTGAAGAGACCGTGGTTAACATACCTAAATCCTAACCTATAACTCAATGTGTTTTGTCTAAACACATAATAAATCCAAAATATATAAGTTGACTATATAAAAAATTTGTCTTTACAAATTTGCCCCTTTGGCTAATCCTGTATAAAATAAAAAATAAAAACTCAGATGGCCCATCAAAATAATATAAGACTCAATCCCCAAACCAAAGGTAAAAGTACAACTCGATAGACTCATAAACCTTGAATAACTTTGCTCGCTTCAAAACGGTCGCATGTTGCAAACTTGCACAATTAAAACACCTTTACATGAAAATAGAATATAAAAATATACATCTGGATAAGAATAAAAACTCTCCCTGCATATAATGATCCCCGCCTAGCTAAGACGTATCCCCCCAAGATAAAGATTTCCTCTTAGAACAAAACTGAAATATACCATCTCTCCCCCTTTTGTTCATGAATAAATAACGAAGGAATGCATAATAAACCATTTCTCCACCATAAACCATATCTCCCCCAAAATATGAAAACGTGTTATATCAATTAGAAATACAAAGGAAATAATAATATCATGTAATGGTGTAAAGTGAAATAAAGACAACATGGCAACACAAACACAAGTCATCGAAACAGTGATCAATCAATACCGATATTGATAAGATAAATGATACCAACTTGAATACACTGTGAAGCATGGGATACCAATGTAAACAAGCAATAAGAGACACCAATATGTTCTTGTAACATGGAAATTTGGTTCAAAGATGGATAAAATATCAAACATGGATTATATGAAAATGCAAAGACTCAAAACAAACTATGTCATATATATAAATGTGCAAATTATACCAATGACACACAAGAACACACACACATATAAAGGTATAAATGACTACAAAATGACATAAAACACATAATTATTGTACACTAGCATATTATCAATGTGTCTAAAGAAATGATATACAGTGAAAAGGGCATGAATTGGAAATAAATGAATTATAACCCAATCACTCGAAAATATTCAAGGAGTTCCATATGACTGCATTAACTTTATTAAACAAAGATTTATCCTTACAGTGACAGGTAAAGCAGACTTGTAATGGACAAACAAGCACAATGCACGCTAGCCTAGAAAATATTGACGATTCTCAAATCAATAGCGTCAAACAAGAAATAACTAAGAATCATTGTTCAAACCCATTGATCTTCAACTTATAACACCCTAAAAAATATAGATGTATAATTTTTGACGCCCATTTAGAAGATACCAATTTAATTAAATAATAAATAAAATAAAATTTAGCCTTAGCAATATAATATTTTCTTTTGCCTCTCAATTTTTTAGGCTCTTGCCAATGGTGTCCTTTTATGCAAGGAAGCTTTCTAACTTCGTAGCCCTTTTTCAGGCACACTCATATTTTCAATAAATGTAAAAATCACGAACAATGGTTCTTACATGAACAAATTGTCTAGTCAAATATACATTTATATGATAAGCTTGTTAGAACATCTCTTTTATATCATGTAATACATGAAGTTAAAATCCAAAAGAGATCATGCATGTGTGTGAGGAGGCATGTTCAAATTGAATCCATTAGGTAAGTCATTTTCAAACTACTTCATGCCATCATGATTAAAAACAATTTAAGTATCAAAAATCATAATCAAATGTCCGAGCCATAGGGAAATAGGGAATGAAGTGGATCCAAACACACTAATATACCACACAAAATGAGTAAAACTAAACTACACATAAACTAAAAATATTTTTGAGTTTTTAAAGTTTTATGACACCAAAAGAAAGAAAACTCAAAAAACAAAAACAAAAAATCTTTTTGTATTTTTCAATAAGACCCAATAAATGAAAAATTAAAATTTAAAAGGCTCAAACTGCATACAACTAGTAGACACATATAACATGAAGTATAAATCCAACGTATGCAAACACACGAACATAAGAAACCATTAGATTTAGCATGAGAACTATCATGTGCAAGCATTAGAGAATTAACAAGTGTAACATGTAATGCCTCCAAATATGATTACCTAACCCACATAGGTGAAGCATAATGCTCTCGGGTTTAGGGAATCTCGATGACTCTAAGATTACATTTCCTAGAACCATTTTTAAGATTAAAGAAAACATTCCTAAGGTGACCTTTGCTACCCAATGTGTGCATGTGTATATACTAGGCATGCTACCATTGGTTTGACCTTTTCTAACGTTCATAACAATGGTTGACTCTCTCAAAAGCATAGTTTTGGCTTTAGTAAGGGAAACATTTGGAATATCTAAGACATTACCACAATTGCCATCTTTGATTCATACTGTGCCTAAAATTTTATTCAACTTTTCCAACCAAGACTCTAAATCAAATTTGACATTACTCAAGTTATCAATCTTTACCCTAACACCGTAATCCTAGACCCAATCAAAGAACACGACTCATTAAAAACTAGAGAATAATTCTTTAAAATCTCCATTAATCACCGAAGGATCCCCCTTCAATAAATGCAATAGTTTCCCTAAGAGTCCTCTCACATGCCCTAAAATTCTCAATCAAAATACTCTCATCATTAACTAAGGAATGTTATTTGAACTGTAAGGAAAAAATTTCCAATTAAGTCCAGTTGTATGTATTTAACTTATTCCCGGAGCAAAACATGTTTGAGTCATAAATAGATTTTTATCTTGTCACGATCTCCACATATTCTATGACGTGTTTTTTTTGAAGACGTAGCAGCCAGGTTTCAAAGATAGCTCATGCCGAGTTTTATTGGTGCACGTTTCACGTCATCGATTAATTGAATTCCGAGATACTCTCAGGTATGAACGTATTATGTTTATGGAACTCAAAAAATGTTTTAAAGGATGGAACTTCATTTATAAATGATTTAAAATATTTAAAATGATTTTATCTTCGTTTATTCTGAGATAATTACTATTTAGAGTCGTGTGATTTGTCACATTGGGTTTTGAGACATCAAACGTCATGTGATGTCGTTCGAATGAAATCTTCCAGTCATTAGAAAGACATACATATCGTTCGAATGACCTGCCAACTTAATTTTATTATTTAAAATAGTGTTTGCTTGAAATTTAAATAAATGTGGAGAACCATATTAACTCATACGCTTTCGGCGTAAGTTTTCTAAGGATTTCAAAGTTAAAACCATCCTTAAAATTTAAAACATCTTAGATTTAATATACTATTGCTGTAGATATCTTGTTTGAACCATCTGGGTTTGTTCATCCTTATTGAACAAGTTTTTCATTGGGTTTTTACAGTGAAGAAGCGGAGGAGTTCGTGTTCTTAATTGTAGACGATTGCTAAAGCTACATTGGTTGACACTGAGGCATTCGTGTACACATGTGTTGTGGACAAGTATTGCGAAAATGATTTCTATGTGGTCAGTGTGGAGGAGAGGTTAAAAAAAAAGAAGAGATTCAAGGCTTGTGGGTATCGAGTCGTTGTGTAAGTCTGTGTATCTTCCCTTTTAAAAACCGTATCATAGTGATTGTCTGGCTCGGGTTGTTCGAGTCTTTTTCCCTTAGTGGTTTACACGTACATACGACATTATGAACTTTACTTTATTTTACTTGCTTTTATCATCTAAATTCATGTTTAGGATTAAACAAGATAAAATTGGAATTAATTGAAATTGGTTCACAAACTTGGTGCGTGTTAAAATTAAATTTTTTTTTTGAAATAATTTTTTTTTTGACATTCTTAAAGCACATTTGAGAAAAAAGGGCCTACAAATTGGTATCAGAGCTAGAATCACTTATTTATTATTTAGATCCTTGTCTTGTGCTTGTTTGGTGATTATTTGTTTATTACTTTTGGTGTGTTTTGTTTCGCGATGGATTCTCAAATTTTTGACGAATTAAACATTTTGAATTTTAGGTTTCGAAATGAATTGAAATTCTTGAAGAAGAAAATTCTCATTTTAGACATATGATTGAATATTTGCACTCTTTTTAAACTCAAAGAGATATCATTTGTGAGAAGTTTGCGGCTTTGTATGATAACTTTAAATTTGTTATTTTGGCAAAGGAAGAGAGTGATAATAGAGTCCTTACTTTAGAAAAAGAGTTGAAGGACTTGTAAAATTCTAGGATTTGTTCCATTGATGAAAATAGTTTGATTAATTAGTTTGTGGCACGTGAGAAGACTCTTAGGGATATGTTTTCTCACATTTAGGGGGAGAGAGATAACCTTCAAGGGATAATTAAAAATTTAAAGAAGGAGTCCCTAAAATTTGAGGATTCTAATTCTTTATTTGAGTCCATGAAGAGTGCCCAATATATGTGTGTTTTCAACAAAACCAAATTTTCTTCGAAAAAGATCCAACTTTTAATTATGCACCAACCAAGTTGTGAAATCCCAATTCATGCTTTTAACCAATTTTATCTTGATTAATCCTAAACATGCATCTAGTGATTAAAGCAAGTAAAGCAATGTAAATAATACTCACAACGCCGGATGTACGAGGAAAAAAACCAAAACGGGAAAACAACCTCGGACGGCCCAAGCCAGACAATCACTATGAACAATGGTTTTACAAAGACAAATTAGCCTTATGCTAAGACTCGATCCCCACGGGTCTTGACGCTCCTTCTGATCTTCAACCGTTCTTCATTAGTGCCCACACAGAAATTCCGTCTTCCACGATCTCTGTCCACAACACACACCACCACGTATGTCTCGGTGTCCACCGATATGGCTTTGATACGTCTACGATGTCGAACACGATGTCCGTCGTTTCTTCACCGCAAAACCCTTTGTGTTTAATGTGTAGAACAACCAACTTTGGTGCAGCAAGACCACGTAAACATATAAGAATGATAACTCGGATCTTTGCAAACTCTAAGGATGTGTTTAAGACTTTTAAACCTTAGAAAACATGTGCAAACAAGGTTCTGGTTTGTAAAGTTATTTTCCAGAAAGCACACTACTGAAATTATGATGCAAACATTGTTTAAATAGGATTTAAACACTGCCTCGGAAAATATGTCGTTCGAACGACTTAAGCATGTCGTTCGCGCGACATTATATCTCGTTCGAACGAGATCCAATGTCGTTCGAGCGACCTAGCGAAAGTTTTACTTTCTTTGACTTTTGGATAAAAACGTCTCTTAACAAAGAGATACAAATTAGTCAAACTCTATTTCGAGCTTATCATCATAAAACAAAGTGTAAACCATTAAAACACTTTTAAAACATTTAAAAACGTTTTTCTTCATAAAAATTACATCCTTATCTTTTATAAAATAATTCCGAGCACCATTAATTATACGCATTCATACCTGAGTGATCTCAGAATGAAATTAACTTTGAAGACGAGTAAACTTGCACCAAATAAACATCAGCATGATTATTTCTTTGAAGCTTTGTCGCATCGTCTTCAATACGTCATAGACCAAGTGGGATCGTGACAAAATAAACATCTCCCTATGACATATTACAAACACAGTTTTGTTCACGGAATAAAGTCAAAATAATACAGGGACTCAATTGGAAATTTATGTCCTTACAAATCTCCCCCTTTGACTATTCCGGGACAAAACTAAACCAGTGAAATGCCTAACCGGGCCGTCAAGCCGTATGACGCCTAAATCCCATCCCATAAACCCAATAATAAAAAATATAGGACACGAACTAGTATATGTAGCACCGGCAAGCATGAACTGTCTGAATGTGATGTAGTCTTGAAATCTCGAATCGTTGAAGCATACCTACACACATGAAACAGACAAACAAATACCAAGTGAAGTATGGAGGAACAAATGAAACCAATTTATATATTCAATAAAAACATATCATTTGAAACATGTGAGCAATTATTTGATACCAATTTGTCAATTTGTTACCAATTACCAATTACCAATTTGAAACAAATATAAGCGCTCAACAAATCTCCCCCTACATCACATACATCTCTTCCCCTTTTTGTCTCGAATAGACAATCCGGTGAAAAGATAAACCAATATGAAATATCTAGCATGAGAATATGATACCAAATAGAATCAAGTTGATACCAATTGTGAAAAATGAAAAAAGCACTAGATAAACATGAATCAACCAGCTAAAAAAGATCATGCAATGACAAAACAATAGCTAGTAAACCAAGGAATCACACAAAGAGTATACCAGTCAAATCAAGTGTGATAAACGGTTATATATGCCAAAATATCAAATGGAACAAAGAAGGACCTGCATATAAACCAATTAATCCAAAAAATGCTTCCAGTAGTACAAAAAATATATCAAATTAAGCCAGAGGACTGCAAACCAATCAGAAGCCATTTTTCACCCTGTCATTCGAACGAGCCAGGGACTTCGCTCAAACGAGATGAGGAAGTCGCTCGAATGAAGTACATAAGTCATTCGCGCGAGATTCAATGTCGTTAAAACGACTTCGCGTGACCTGCCAAAATTTCCCAGTTTCCCAGAAATATTATAAACTATTGTCCAGTGAAAAAAATTCCATAAAAAAATTCCAGGAAGGGCTTGACAGATGCAAAACAGTGCTAAAAAGTAGGCTTTTAACACAAAATGCAAAAACTCAGAAAAAACTTAAAAAGAGAGTTACATGCAAACATAGTACCGATGTGCTCAAACATGGACATGGAATGAATGGACGTGAAACTACAACAAATGAGTCACAATTCCAACACATCGAAACAATCAAGAAGCTCTAATTGATAGCGATAAATCATCAAACTTTATCACAGCCATATGACAATTAAAGTGTGAGCTTAATGAACTAAACATACTACATGCACACAAATCCAGAATTTTGACGATTCTACAAACAATAGCGTCAAATTGCAATGTTTCAACATTATGATTAGTTATGCAAACCCGCTTAAATTTTCTCCAACCAAACTCCCTCATATATATACTTTTTGAAGATCTTTTGAGGTTTCTAGCATTCTCAACTTAGAGAAAATCTTATTGGCCCTTATCTTAGCATATTGTATTTTCTTTTTGGGTTCTTTTAAACGGTGGATTTTACGACGAGTTAATTTTGAACTCTCGCAGCCCTTTCCCATGAATCACTCATCATTTTTACCAATTTTAAATCCTCACCGTAAATGGTTATTACATGCACACTTCTCCTTAAGTTTACTTATGCATAGATGACAAGATTGAGATAAGAACGCCTCACCAAATTCAAATATGCAAGAGAAGTCAAACATCCATATAAACTCGTGCATGTGTGCAATGTTGGCATATATACAAAGTCGAATCAAGATGCATATCAAATTCGAAACAACCCCATATAAACAATGGTTACGATCATTCTAAGCATCGATAATAATTACTAAATGTCCTAGCCACATGGATAATGAAATGATGGGGGGGGGGGGGGGGGTGTGGTCCAAGCACACCAATATGCCACATCAAACATGTAAACTAAAAAACAAAAACCAACAAGAAAACAAAACTATTTTTGGTTTTTCAAAAGTTTTCTTCAAAAAAAAAAATCTTTTTGTATTTTTCAAATAAGACTCAAACAAGTGAAAAATAAAATACAAAGAGATAAACATGTCATAACACTAGCAAATTATATATCATGATGAAAGGGCTAGCGTATGACAAAACATGCAAGCTACTATCCATAAGAAATAGCAAGAGATGAATCACGTGCATGCATGTGAGAATCAACCAACGAAGCATTTATCATCTCCAAAACGGATTTCCTAACCCAAACAGGTGTATACCTAACAAAACGGGTTTTGGGAACCAATGGGACACTACTTTTAATCTTCCTAGGGTCTTTTCTAAGATCAAAGCAAAAACTCCTAAGGTTACCTTTCCTACCACAATGCGAACAAGTGAAAACACGACGAGGAACGGGACCTTTAGGTTGACCTTTTCTAATATCCTCGGATGTGGTTGACGCTCTAAAATAAACTATGGTTTTGGCTTTTATAATCGAATCACTAGAATAAGATAAGCCGCTACCATCACTACTCGAGTCATTTAAATCATTTTTTAACTTCAAAACTTTCGACTCAAGCAAACGATTAGACTCCTCAAACTTTCGGGACTCCTTATTTAAATTTTCAATTACCCCTAGAAGGTTATCTCGCTCCCCCTCAATGTGAGCAAACGTATCCCTAAGGCCCTTTTCTCATGCCACAAAATCATTAATCGAATTATTTTCCTCAACAGCACAAACTCTAGAATTTTTTAAATTCTCTAACTCTTTTTCTAAAATGAGGACTCTATCATCACTCTACTTTTTGCCCAATTTTAATATATTAAAATCTTTAAACAAGGAACTAAAGTGCTCACGACAAATATCTCTTTGAATTTGAATCTTTGCAAATATTCAATCTTATTTTTAAAATCGAAATTTTCTTTTTCCAAAACTTCAATACATTTTGCAAACTTTAAATTCAAACGATGTAAATCGTCAAAGCTTAGAGAATCCATCGAGAGAAAATAAACACAGGAGAGGTAAACAAACACACGGGATCACAAAACAAATAAATAATGTTTTCTAGCTTTGATACCAATTTGAAGAGTGCCCAATATATGTGTGTTTTCAACAAAACCAATTTTTCTTCGAAAACGATCCAACTTTTAATTATGCACCAACCAAGTTGTGAAATCCCAATTCTTACTTTACACCAATTTTATCTTGATTAATCCTAAACATGCATCTAGTGATTAAAGCAAGTAAAGCAATGTAAAGAATACTCACAACGCCGAATGTACGAGGAAAAACCCCAAAATGGGAAAACAACCTCGGACGGCCCAAGCCAGACAATCACTATGAACAATGGTTTTACAAAGACAGATTAGCCTTACTCTAAGACTCGATCCCCACGGGTCTTAACGCTCCTTTTGATATTCAACCGTTCTTCATTAGTGCCCATGCAGAAATTCCATCTTCCACGATCTCTGTCCACAACACACGCCTCCACGTATGTCTCGGTGTCCACCAATATGGCTTTGATGCGTCTATGATGTCGAACACGATGTCCGTCGCTTCTTCACCGTAAAACCCTTTGTGTTCAATGTGTAGAACAACCAACTTTAGTGCAGCAAGATCACGTAAACATATAAGAATGATAACTCGGATCTTTGCAAACTCTAAGGATGTGTTTAAGACTTTTAAACGTTAGAAAACATGTGCAAACAAGGTTCTGGTGTGTAAAACTATTTTCCAGAAAGCACACTACCGAAATTATGATGTAAACACTGTTTAAATAGGATTTAAATATTGCCTCGGAAAATGTGTCGTTCGAACGACTTAAGCATGTCGTTCGCGCGACATTATATCTCGTTCGAACGAGATCCAATGTCGTTCGAGCGACCTCGCGAATGTTTGACTTTCGGATAAAAACATCTCTTAACAAAGAGATACAAATTAGTCAAACTCTATTTCGAGCTTATCATCATAAAACAACATTTAAACCATTAAAACACTTTTAAAACATTTAAAAACATTTTTCTTTATAAAAATTACATCCTTATCTTTTATAAAATAATTCCTAGCACCATTAATTATACGCATTCATACCTGAGTGATCTCGGAATGAAGTTAACTTTGAAGACGAGTAAACTTTCACCAAATAAACATCGGCAAGATTATTTCTTTGAAGCTTTGCCGCAACGTCTTCAATTTCTTCAATACGTCATAGACCAAGTGGGATCGTTATAAAATAAACATCTCCCTATGACATATTACAAACACAGTTTTGTTCACGGAATAAAGTCAAAACAATACAGGGACTCAATTTAAAATTTATGTCCTTACAGTCCAAAATTTTGAAGTTGAAAAATGATTTAAGGGATTCATGTAGTGATGGTAGTGGCTTATCTTGTTCTAGTGCTTCGAATGTGAATAAGAAAACCATAGTTTGTTTTAGAGTGTTAACCACATCCGAGGCTGTTAGAAAAGGTTAACCTAAAGGTCCCATTCCTCGTCGAGTTTTCACATGTTCGCATTGTAGTAGGAAAGGTCAACTTAGGAGTTTTGTTATGATCTTAGATAAGATTCTAGGAAGTTTAAACCTAGTGTCCTACCAGTTCCCCAAGCCTGTTTTGTTACGTATACACCTATTTAGGTTATGAAATCTATTTTGGAGATGCTAAATACTTTGTTGGTTGATTCTCACATGCTAGCACATGATGTTTCACATTCTATCTCTTATTTATGATTATGTTGTCATTTTTGTCATACGGTACTCTTTGCATCATGATATATATCTTGCTAGTGTTATGACATGTGTATCTCTTTGTATTATATATTTTTATTTATTTGGATCTTATTTGAAAAATACAAAAATACCTTATCTTTGAAAAAAAATATTTTTTTGAAAAACTCAAAAAAAAAATTGATTTATTTTTGCATAGTGAGTTTTCATGTTTGATATGGCATATTAGTGTGCTTGGACTCCCATCATTTTATTATCCATGTGGCTAGTACTTTTGTTCATAATTATATATGCTTAAAATGATCTTAACCATTAATTGATGAAGTCATTTCGAAGTTGATTTGCATTTGTATTCGACTTTGTATATGCCATCATTGCACACATGCACAAGTTTATATGAATGTTTGACTTCTCGTGCGTATTTGAGTTTGTGAGGCGTTCTTATATCAATTTTTTCATCTTTGCATAATAAGACTCAGGAGGAGGTGTGCATGTAAGAATCATTTTGTGTGAGGATTTAGATTACTTATATGAAAAAATGTTGAGTGTACATGGAAAAGGGTTGTGAGAGAATAATAATCTCATCGTGAAATCCACTGTCGAAAATAGCCGAAGAAAAAATTAAGGCAATAAAAATAATCATATGCCAAAATAGAACCAATAGGATTTTTTTAAGTTGAGAAAAACATAGAAACCTCAAAAGATCTGGAAAAAGAAAATTTGAATATTTGAGGGTGTTTGAATGGAAAAATAAAAACGGGTTTGCACCACAAATCCTAATGTTGAAAAATCATGTCAAGATGCTATTGTTTGTAGAATCATCAAAATTCTGAATTTGTGAGCACGTTGTTCGTTTAGTTCATTAAGCTCAATATATTCAATGTCACATATGGATAATACTAAGTTTGACAACATTTAGTTATTAGTTAGAGCTTCTTGATCGTTTCGATGTGTTCACATTGTGATTCATTTGTTGTAGTTCACGCCCATTCATTACATATCTGTGTTTGAGCACATTGATACTATGCTAGCATGAAACTCACATTGTTTTACTCATTTTTTTTTGTTTTGAGTCTGTTTTGCTATTGTTTCGTATTTTTAATACCTGTTTTGAGCTAATTTCTTCACCTGGTAAAACTTTGCCATTTTTAGCACTAGAATACAAAATTTGCTGAAGTCCTTCAAACGACTTCTGTGTGTCATTCGAACGACATGTGCAAGTCGTTCGAAGTTTGCTTCTCGCGATAAATTTTTTGAGGTGATGATTATGTCAGATATGGTCATTTTTTAAATTGTTAGAAGGATGCTTCAAACAAAAGCTTACTATTTTGGGTCATTTCTGACCTCGTTCAAACGATATTGTCAAACGACATGCCAATGTCATTCAAACGCCATGGCTTAGTCATTCGAATCACCTGCCTATATTTTTAAACACGGTTCTATTTTTGTATCTGTTTCGCATATATTCTTATATATTACTGTTTTGGTACTTCTGGGTTCATTTGGATAGTTTACATGCAGTCGATATTGATTATTCATGCTTTGATTTTTATACTGCATTAATTCGTTTAGTCACATCTTTTCTTAGACTGATGATTCATTTTATGTGACTGTTTGATAGCTACAATTTGCTATCTTCAGATTATTATTAGCTGGGATTCCTTATTTATCTAGATATACTTCACTGATTAGTTCACTATAGATATTTGATGATTTATTTATCTTTTTCACTTATTGTCTATTTGATACAAAAGGGGGGAGAGATGTATGTGATGTAGGGGGAGGGGGAGTATTCGGCACATTGGTTTTGGCTTCACATATTGGTATCATGTTTTTTATCATATGTATGCTCATATTTTATTGATATCATGTTATCTTATACAAATTAGTTTTCAAAAATTGGTATCATGATTTACTCACATGTTTAAAAAATGGTTTCTTTTACATTTTTGTATTTTTATATAATTTGTTCCTCCATACTTCACTGGGTATTTGTATGTTTCATGTGTGTAGGTATTCTTTAGTGATGCGAGATTTGAAGACTACATCACATTCAGACAACTCAATCTTGTCGAACCTACATATACTAGTCCTTGTCCTGTATTTTTTGACTTTGGGTTTTATTGGATGGGATTTAGGTGTTATACGGCTTAATGGCTCGGTTGAGGCATTTCACTGTTTAGGTTTTGTCCTAGAATAGTCAAACGGAGAGATTTTATAAGTACACAATTTCCAATTGAGTCCATTTGTATGTATTTGACTTATTCCCAGAGAAAAACTTGTTTGTGTCATTGATAGATTTTTATCTTATCACAATCTCCACATAGTCTATGACATGTTTGTTTTGAAGACGTAGCGACCAAGCTTCAAAAATAGATCATACCGAGTTTTATTGGTGCACGTTTCATGCCTTCAGTCAATTTCATTCCAAGATACTCTCAGGTATGAACGCATTACGTTTATGGGACTCGAAAAATGTTTTAAAGGACGAAAATTTGTTTATAAATGTTTAAAATGATGTTAAAAGGTTTTATCTTCGTTTATTCTGAGATATGGAGTCGTAGATATCTCGCCTTGGGTTTCGAGACGTCAAACGACATGTGATGTAGTTGAAATGACATCTCCAAGTCGTTAGATTCAAATATGCATATCCTTCGAACGACTTGCTGACTTAATTTTATTATTTAACAAGATAAAATATGACTTAATTAAAATTCGTTCACAAACTTGGTGCGTGTTAAAATTGAAAAAGATTTTTGAAAGAAAAACTTTTTTGATATCATTAAAGAACATTTGAGAAAAAGGGTCCTACATCAACCTAGCTTATAATTTAATTCTTTGGAAAATTAGAGTTCATTCTTCTTCTTCTTCTTCTTCTTCTCCAATCTCCCCACCATCACTCACATGGAAATCATAAACCATGGCCTCATAAGTGTTATTCTCTAAATTATTTTTGTGTAATGATTTTTCATCAAGTCACGCATGACTATCCATGGACGCGATGTAGTTGTGCTCAATGGGGGAATCAAATTCCTCTTTCGGATAATTATCACTAAGGGTGGCATTGTAAACCTTCAGTTTATTTACCTCATTCCTTAGTTTAGTAGGACACTATGTTTTCCTATGGCATTAACCCTCACACCCAAAGCATCTATTAGATTCATCCTCTTAAAATTATAATTAAGCTGTTTATGAAATTTTATAGCCTTGTTGATTACTTTTCTCAAACTCTGTTTCATCTTTTGATTAATTTTCAAACTTGAGAAAATTTTCAAACTACTTTGCAAACATGAACATATCATCATAATAAATGTCAGACTCATCATTCGAAACACATGCTATAAACTCACCTTAAGGACGAATCCACAATTTGAAGAAACAAAATACCTTTTGCAATGGACCTTAGAAAAGTTGTTCATTTGAAAATAATCCCCAGTAATGCCTCTAAAATCTTCTTTTCTGAATTGCTTTAAAATTCTAAATTTTTGTTCTTCAAGTTATATTAGAAAGTATACACTTGATATTATTTTAAAAATGAGAGTGAAGTGAAAGTTCTTTATGATTAGTTGTAGAAGGAGGAGGTGGGATGGTGTGAATAAAGTTTTCAAAAAAAAGTATTTTCGTGTGATAATATGTATATTTATAAAGATGTTGTGACACCCCGCCCAATTAAATACCGGGTGATTAGTCCTTTATTAAATTAAACAAGTTTCCCATTTGGTTCATTCTTAGCATCATTGTCGAAAATCATATTAATTACTAATCACCTATTAGTTAATCAAGCTGGTGTCAACTTTTATCTTTCATTAAACAAATAATAATAACAATAAGGGGAAACTAATTTAAAACATTCACACAATTAATAGAGTCTAAACCATCACAAGGAGTAAATAGATAAAAGCCTTTCCGAATAAACCATTTGCTATAAATCAAAATTCCAAAATAAAGTAAATAAATGAATCCCAATATAAGTCTGAACTGAATAAATAAAGTTTAAATTGGTCAACATGCTCGACTGAGATACTGAAATTAAATCCTACACTATGAATGAAATATGGAAGCGTCTAATCAAGACCTGCAAGCCTTAACAGTTCTACAACTAATTGTCCCTAGAATGGATTGTCAAGTCTGGCGTTCCTGTGGATGGACACCCAAAAGTCTTTGAAAAATATTTATAGCAAGGGTTAGAACCCAAAACATTTGAAAACATTTAGCAAATATTTATCAAAATTTAAAATTAGTTTTTATATACACAAGTTAGGTTCACGTACACTTTATTGAGTTTTCTCACCTCCCAACTATAGTTCACACCTAACGCTTTCTACTTATCACACCTACTGTACTACCCATGGTAAATGGACATAATTATTTAACTCACTTGGGACACATTTACATCCCTGTGCTGCACATACAACACGCTAATTGATAGTTCACGTTTCTCATACATTATTAGTGTTGATATTAACATCTCTCTTATGTTATCATTTAACCCGTTAATTAAGTTTCACTACTTAATTCATTTAGGTAGATATATACTATCTAAATGTCTACTGTCACACGTAAGTAGAATATTCATAAAAGTAGATATATTTATCTCACTAATACATAATTACGTCATCTCTCAAAATGACCACCATGAAATAGGCATACTCTGCTATCAGTTCATGTACCTATCGTACTAAAATAAGGACTATTGGTTCGTCATATCTCGTCGAACCTAAAATCAAATAACAAGCAATGGAGGAAATGATAGTTCTAAGACTTTGGGCTACTCATATACCTAATGTACCTAAACTATTTGCCAGTCCAACTAATACATGACCTATAATGAGCCGCCCAAAGTTTTATGTTCCGGGACACAAATCTGGACCTCACTAGAATCGTCAAGGTGGGATCGCCCACTACGCGGGAACCTCCGTGATAGCAAGAAATGTTGGTATGTTAATATTTAATAAAAATATTATAATAGGTATACAGACAACCTAAATATACATTTATTTAGTAGGTATACACACAACCTAATAATTATACTTCATTTGTAGTTTATATCACTCGAATACTTGTCATACTTATTGTTTTTTGATTTTACTCACTATTTGTATAAATTCAAGTATTATTCTCAAATCTAAGTGTCCTAGTTACCCCTTATATAAATCCAGTAGTTAACTTAATCATACACTATAGGTCTACAGAGAAAGTTCACTCGGAATTCCCATAAATCAATCTCGTTCTCTCGAATTAATTACGTCATAATTTAAGCCCGTTTAATCCTCATCTTGATTCTCTCAATAAGATTAAGTATTAATCCCATCATAGGACCACTTTAATATAATAAGTTACTCATTATATTTTAATAAAGTCCTAAAAGTTTACTCGACAAAATTATGGGAGTTCTAGGCTTAAAAGGGAAGAATAGGGATATTTGGGGAAACCGAATCGATTCGCCTTAGGGATGAATTGATTCGTTTTGTAGTAGGTCATCTTCTTCGTTTGGTTTATATGCATTTTTCAGCATTTTCTTTTTACAACACTCATGATTCTTCACCAAACTCAAAACTAATTGTCCCAAACATTATATACATACATTAGGATGATTTGTAACATAATTTTAACATAAAAACATTATGATTTCTATTCACGAACGGATCAAATCACCTCTTCATCAAAAACCCTAGATTTCTATGTTCTTCATTCATATTCAATAGAAAACCGAGATTGAATTCGTCGTGGTTATCACATACCCTCTGATTTCTTACCTTCTACATTTGTTGAATCATACTATGTGTAATTCCTACACAAAACACGAGTTCTAATCGTCCTTTTCTTCCAAGAACATCAATTTATTCAATGTATTTTGAAACGCTAAGCACATAGGCATTATAACTTCAAAATAAATCTTAAATAAACACTTGCCTCTTATGGTATGATCTGATTTCGTGATTTGAAGTTGGGTTTATTTGTCCTCCGTCCCAATCCACTCTCCATTGACGATTGTGTTGCAAGAAATAACTTGAATTTCTTGAGAAATCTCCCTTAAGCTTCAAGAATGGATCATCCTTCCTCTCCAATAGTTTCCTGTTATTTTAAAATCTCTTAACCATAGCCTCTCCCATCTACCATATAATATAAGGTTAGGAAATTCGTAGCTCTCTCCACCCTAGGCTACCAAAAGACTAAAATACCCTCATACGCTGTTAGTTTAGTTTAAAATTGCCCCGGGACCCAATCAATACCCACGAGTATACTATTTTGGCTATTTTGACCCTTCCGGAGTCATTCATGACCTCAAAATCATCATCCAAGTCACTGGAAACAAATATCCTATCTCGACCTTCATTTAGTCTATGCGCGAATCTCGATTGAGATAAATCTGATTATGCCAATATTGCTCGCTATGACACATAATAATTTCCACAAATTATTTACTATCCACTTAGTAAATTTCATACCTAATATTAATCATCATTTTTCTCTCAATTAATATTTAATAACCATATTATTATTTAATTCATTAAATTACATCACTCGTGTAAGTAAAAACAAAACGAATTAATTATCAAATTAATTAAATTCCAAATATGCAAAAATACAGGGTATTCCATACTTTCCCACTTATAGAGGAATTTCGTCCAAAAAATTTGGTCATACCTGTGGCGAGTAACTCTGGATACTGCTCATGCATGTCATCCTCTCGGTCCCATGAAGACTAGTCAACACTTTGGTGTTCCTACTGAACTCTGACTAATAGTACCACCTTAGACCGTAGCTTTCACTCACTGCGATATATAATATCCATGGGTCTCCCCTCATATGAGACGTCTAGCTTCAAATCAATCTCCTCAAGTGGAACATTTCAGAAAGATTTTTTGCTCCTCCTATACTCCTTCAGTGATGCCACATGGAACGCATCGTGTATCCGTTGTAGATGCTCCGATAAACCCAATCTATAAGCTACTGGTCCCATTCTTTCAATAATAGGGAAATGTCCCACATACCTCGACACTAGCTTCCCCTTCTTGTCGAACGTCATGACCCCTTTCATGGGAGATACCCATACCAACACCTGGTTGCCAACATATAACTCAATGTGTCTCCGATCTGAATTTGCATAACTCTTCTGCCTGTCTTAAGGTATAAGAATACGTCTCCTAATGAGCCCAATCTTGGTAGTCATCTCCTATATCATCTCTATCCCGGATAAAGTTCCTCAAACAGTTCCATGCCGATGGTAAATTGGTAGGAGTTGTTATAAGCAAACTCTACCAATGGAAGATATCCCTCCCATCCTCCCCCAAAATCCAGAATGCACATCTTCAAAATGTCCTCAAGCATCTGATTAACCCTCTCAGTATGTTTGTCTATTGATGGTATGCCGTACTGAATCGTAAATCTGTGCCCATGGACTCCTAAAAGCTATGCCGAAAGTGAGACACGATGATCCTATCTCTATCAAACATAATGTTAATCGGTACCCCATACAACTTAACTATCTACGCAATAAACAATTAGGCATACTATATCATCAAAACATCATTGTTAAATGGCAAGAAATGGTCAACCTTGGTCAACCGATCCACTATCACCCAAATGGAATCGTGACCCCTCTATGACAATGGTAGTCCGGTAATGAAATCCATCGAGATGCTCTTCCACTTCCACACTAGAATCTCCAGTGTATGTAGCATCCCTGAAAGCCTATGATGATCTACCTTAACTAACTGACAGGTAAATGTGACACCCCATCTAATTAAATACCGAGTAGATACTCTTTTTTTAAATTAATACATAATATCAAGTTGGTTCAGTCTTAGCATCACCCTCGAAAAATCATTTAATTAGTCACTAGCCACCTAATATTTAAAAAGTGAGACGCAAAATTTTATTAATTAAATTAACTTACAACTAAGTAATGAATAACCAACCACACAACATTCACTTAAACAATCTCAAAGGAATAATCAATAGAATGAAATAACAGAGTCTAGAGTACATACTCCAAATATAATCTCAATCCCAAATAATCCCAATACAAGAGTCTAAAGAAAATAAATCCAACAACTGGGATAAATGAGAGTCTAAAACAACAATCTCTGAATAAGAATGGGCAACATTCCCTAACTGATAATAACAACTCCATAGGAACAAAAGAAAAATGTGGAGGAGTCTAATATCGAGATCTTGTAACTTCCACAATAGCTACAACACGTCAATAGAATGGAACTCCTATGCTTGGTGTCCCTATGGATGGGCACCTAAAATGTGTTTACAAAACAAAATATTTTAGGAAGAAAATGGGTCAGAGCCCGAGGTGAAAATATTTTAAAAATAACATGTGTTTAATTGCATTAAAGAGTAAATATCATATACATGTTAGTCACGTGATCTCACTTGAGATTCTCACCCCTCAACTATTGCATGCTTAACATATTTCCTTAACCCATCCCAGTTAAGCTACTACCTAACTAGTCTATATACATTCCTCACCTAAGCTATCACCTATAGTGCCCCCATAGTTTTCCCATGATATGCCATGCTGAATGTTTTTCATCTTATATTTCGAAGAGGAGTTCTCACAATCTAAAGTTTAGTATTCCCATGCTAGGATTATTTTAGGTTTCATTATTCTTCTTGTCTACTAAGTTCACACAGTAGAATACATCACATGTACATATATTTATCACTATAATCTCTATATACTATAAAATGCTAAAAAAGCATTTAATGATAGCTTCTTCTAAGGCTATCCACGTGACATCTCTATCTCTATTCTCTATCTTTTATCTTTTATATATTATAAAATGCTTTACAGAGCATTAATATTAATCTTCTTTTAGAGTGCCCACGTGTCATTGTTATTTATCTTTTTGTAACTATGCTCTCCTCAATGTCTCGGTAATGTAGAGTCCCAGAAGTTCGAGAGCTATTTTTTCTCATTTCTCTCTCTCCTCTTAATTATGCAACTCTTCATATTTTTTTTCACCCCATATATGGCTGCTAAGGTGCTGCCCTCCACATCTTTGGAACTTTATGAGGATCTTTCTCTTGCGACGCTTTCATACCTTTTATCTAAACAAAGAAAAACCCTGTGATATGCTATCAATCTCCGTTTAAGCTTGTTTCGTCATCGTCTTCACCAAATTTCTCAAAACCCAACCTATCTTTATCCCAATCCTTGAGATGCAACCTCTCCATCCCTAATACTAAAAACCCTAACCACCGTTTTCACCTCCGTCAAATCGTCGTTCCCCTTACCGTCGCTAACCTACGAATCAACTTCGACTTCCTCGGGTGCGCCGTCGATGGCGTCGGATATTTCGTCACTCTACAAGTCGATCCCCAAGTTCGGTCTGACCAGATATCCATCTCCGAATTCAACGGCAAACTCAGCAAAAACTCTCTCTAGAACTGCGCAGGTATCACCGCTATCTCCCTCATGAAAATACTCAACATCTGATCCGTTGGTCTCTCGCTTTCTCTTGAAAAAGGTTTACCCCTGGGAAGCCTTTGGATGCCGAGTCTTACTCAACCTTTGGATGTAATCGATAACATTTTGTTTGCTTAGTTCTATATTTTGTGCAATGGCAGCAGATACTATATCAATTTTTATTGAGATATCCAGAATCGTATCAGAGAATCAAAATTCGGATTTCCATTTTGGTTTTGATGAAATCCGAGTTTGCACAGATTGGTCAATCTTCATTTGGGATTTTATTGTTTCAGTTATCAATTATATTCTTTACATCATATTATATATATTTTATATTTTTAATTTTATTGAATCATATAATTATATTTAGGG
Organism: Sambucus nigra; assembly: GCA_949130495.1. NCBI lineage: Eukaryota > Viridiplantae > Streptophyta > Magnoliopsida > Dipsacales > Adoxaceae > Sambucus > Sambucus nigra. The sequence continues at coordinate 540,403,671 of OX422207.1, read as the reverse complement.
GCATACACCAAATAATTTCTCAAATATTTTTTAATACACGTTAAAGTCCAAAAAATTTATTTTGTTCGTGTCGTATTGAAACAGTTATGCAGAGGATGTCAAGCGTGTATGCCTTTCACGTATTGAAACAGTTATGCTTCAAACAGTTATGCAACTGATGCTGTTGTATTAGACCTTAAAAATGTGGATAAGTAGGAAATGAATAATTTAGATATTTATTGAGTGTTTGGATTGAAACGTTAAACAAAGGGTGTCTCTTTTGATCATTACTTCATTGAATGTTTTTTTCCTTTTTCTTAGATCTTATGATAATGTATTGTTAGTCTTATGCTACTGATCAAGGATTGAGAGACTCCTTTGGAAAAAAAGGGTGCTACTGATTAGTGATCATTGGTCATAACTGTGATATCTACCCAGAAGGCAGAATTCAAGTGCCATCAGGGGGATCATTCATTGGTGATAACTCTCATATCTACAAAGGATGCAAAATTGAAGTGCCTAATATATTTGGTAATTCTATCGACTTGCTCATTTTTTCACGGGGAGTAGTTCATTATATATTTTTAAAATATTAGTTAGCTTGAGAACTCATATGTTATGGTCACACCCTCCCTCTCCACAATTTTTTTACCCTATGTGTTCTTTTAATTTTAATATTCTACTATCTCTGAATTGTCCATGGGTTTTGGTGTATATGCAAAGGATGGGGGATGTGACAATGGTGGAGGGGCGGTGACACCTTAGAACATGGAACAATAGACAGACGGTCCTTGGGTCGTCGATTGGGATAACAACTTGGAATATGGAACAATAGATAGATCCGCCACTTGGAGGGAGTTGTAAAGGTACGCTGCATTTATAACAATTAATAATACCCAAAAATTGGTTCGAAAAAGCTCGTATACATAATAATATGGCACTCCGAGGCTAAGCTGTGGTGCAAGCATAATCTGCCATCAAATCTTGGTACATCATGTATGTAAATATTATGAGTTCCGAATCACTCATGAATCATATCAATACAAATCAAACATATTGGAGGTTAACATAGTTCACATACCCATGGGTCACGCACATACCTACGCTCCCATGGTCACATGACTTATCAACTCACAAATAAGTATTCACATTCTTATGTTCTTGAGGTACCAAATTTAAACCCCCTAAAGGCACAAAAGATTAGATTGTCCTCTTCCTAACAACCTCCCGTGATAGCAAGTATGGTAGGTATGTCATACACATATTAATCCATATACTAGGTAATCACACAACCTAATTAATCATCATTTCAATATAGGTATACTCTTATACTATATTACATGTCTCATATATAGTATAGTTTCATCCCGATTGTCTTACGTAATATGATTAGCATGACAACTCTCGTCGTATAAATTCGAGTACTTAAACATATCCCAAAAGGTTACTAAGTCTCCCATTTATCTCTAAGATTATTTCAGTAATCTAAAGTCCCTCTACTACTGTTCCTAACTTTAAGTTATTATTTATCCGAATTAAATTCAAGTTTCCATACTTTCCAACCATAACACTCTCGTCGGATACTCGTAAGTTTATCATTTAATCCCAAACTAAACTCATATTGTTCGGGCCTCAAATACATCAAAACTGACCTTCCCTAAGTCCCAATATGTTCAAATAGTCAATACCAATAATTCTTCAAAGTCGGGATTGGTTAAAATCTTAAAAGGAAAATATAACACAAATTTAGGAGGAGTCGATCGATCGAAGGAAAGCATTGATCGATCAATCTAGTCGATCGATCGAGATTCTTGAGTCGATCGATGGATCCCTCAGATATTGGCCTATGGTTTTTGCATATTTAAGCCTACATTTCAGGAATTTTAGCCCCCAAATCCCCTATTAAAATGTCCCAAACTCCCAAATATTTATACCAAAACGTTATACCAACATAAACACATAAATTCTAACGTCTTAGAATCATCAAATCATTATGGGTTGTTAATTTCTTAGATCAAATCATGTATATTTTATAAAACTCTATTTACTCTATTTTCTTCAAGAATCATCACATATCTTAACATGAATTCTTAATTCTCTACACATCGATCATGATTTATTGTCGATTATTTTTTCAAAAGTTAATTTATATGCAAAACCTAACAAGATTAAGATTTAAATCTCCAAATCCATTAATTCATCATTTTCAAGGTTTTTCTCCAATTCTAAACTATCATGAATAATATATACACTGAATTATTGCAAGTTAAATCATTTGACTGGAAATAGAAGTTCTGATCCTTTAGGGAAGATGATATGGTGGTGGTGTTCTCTCTTCGATCACAAATCCAACTGTAGTGGTGGTGTAAGATGGTTGTTTGGCCCTAACAACCTTTGGAAACCCTTCCCTTCTCTCTATTTCTCTCTCTTAAGTTTGTAGAAGTCTATAAACCTAATGATCCTAAGGGTTGGATTATATATAAATCCTAAATTTCGTAGGTCACTATTCATCAAATAGTAAAATGACTAAAATGCCCTCCCGGGTTGCGGGTTTGGCCTAAAACTGCCCCGGGACCCAAACTAAACCCCCAGGTAGAATTTTCTTACTATCTCGACCCTTTTGAACGCATTGGCACACTCAAAATGACCATAAGGATGACATAAAATAAATTACTTTATAATCCAGTAAATTGGTCCCAACACGATTGACACGCGTTTCCCAACTTAATTTCCAAAATTGTTTTATTTTCTACACGTGACAATTTTAATAATATCATAATCATATATTACTATACTCACTCAATAATATTCAACATAAGTATCATAACCAGATACTAACTCTTAGATCAGTAGTATTAAAATTCGGATTAATTACCAATGAATTCGCATTTTTAACTCAATTATTCCCATAATTAAATCAATAAATATATGGGGTATTACATACTTCCTGCCTAATTAGGGAATTTTGTCCCAAAATTCAGAAATAAAGGTATAACTAGTAAAAATAACTCTGGATATTTTTCGCGCATCTCATCCTCGCGCTCCCAGGTAGAATCCTTGGCATTATGATGCCGCCACTGAACATGTACTAGCGGTACAACCTTCTATCGTAATTTCCTCTCACTACGGTCGAGCATAGCAATCGGTCCCTCCTTGTAGAAACTATCGGCCTAAAAATCAATCGCCTCCAAGGTAATGTGAGTATGGTCCAAATCATTCCTAAGATATCTCCTTAGTGAACAAATATGGGACATCGTTGAATCCTATGCAAATGTTCCGGTAACCTAAGTCTATAAGCAACTGGTCCAATCCACTAGATGATAGGGAATGGCCCCTCATATCTTGATGCCAACTTCCCTTTCTTACCAAAACACAACTCCCCCTTCATAGGAAATACTCTTAGCAACACCTGGTCTCCCACATTGAACTCCCAGAAGAACCTCTTGGCATCGGCGTAGCTCTTCTGTCTATCCCGAGCAATTTGAATATGACTCCAAATCATCTCTATCCTGGTCAAAGTATTCTGTATCACCTCCGACCCAAGTAGCTTGTTGTCCCCCACCTCTAACCAACATGTTGGAGAACAACAAGGTCTACCGTATAATGCCTCGAATGGATCCATGTCAATCATAAATTAGTAGGAGTTATTATAGTCAAACTCCACTAGAGGAAGATACTTCTCCCATCCCCCGCCAAAATCTAGGATACACATTCGCAACATATCCTCTAACATCTAATTCGTTCGCTCAGTCTTCCCATCAGTCTGCGAATAATAGTCTGAACTTAATCGTAACTCCGCACACATGGCCTCCCGGAAGCTCTCTCAAAATCTGGACACAAAAATATTCTCCTGGTCGGACACAATATCAATAGGAACCCTGTGAATTCTCACTACCTACACAATGAAGATATGAGTGTACTACCCCATAGTGTAATCGATCCACACTAGCACAAAGTGAGCTACGTTGGTTAAACAATCCACAAGCACCCATATCGAATCGTGAACTCGATAAGATTTAGGCAACCATGTGATGAAATCCATGAAAATGCTCTCCCATTTCCACATAGGGATCTATAATGGTAGTCGGAGCCTTGGCGGTCTCAGGTGGTCAACTTTTATCAGCTGACAAGTGGCACACTTCGAAACAAACTCGGTAATATATTTCTTCATTCCACTCCACCAGTACTATCGCCTCATATCCTGGTATATATTATCCCCACCGAGATGTACTGTAAAATGTGAACCGTGCGACTCTGTCATCTCCTCATGTCGCAAGTACTCCCCCTCAGGAATAACCAATCTCCCATTGAAGCGCAACCCTCCATAAAAACCAACAGTGTAAGACTCGATCCCCTATGCTAAAAGTTGTACTATCCGACATTGGCAGAACAGATCCGTTGCCTGAGCCTGTACCACTTCGTAATAATCTAATGCATAGCTGTCATAACAGACATAAATGATCGGGCCACTACCTATTGGTGTCCCAACTCCTTCCATTTAACTTTACACACTTCGACCACCTCACCTACTAACCTATAGCCCAACGTGTCTGCTACCAAGTCAGCCTTCCCTGGATGGTATTTGATATCGAACTGATAATCTTTCACAAATTTAAGCCACCTACACTAACACTTATTCAACTCCTTCTGGCTGAAGAGGTACCGTAGTGACTTGTGATCTGTGAATAATTGAAATTTCTCCCCCAAGAGATAATGTCTTCATATCCGAAGTCCAAACACGACTTTCGCTAACTCCAAGTCGTGGGTGGGGTAATTTCCTATCATGAGGCTTAAGCTTTTAGGAAGCATAAGCTATAACCTGATCCTCCTGCTGAAGCACACCATCGAGTCCCTATAAGGACGCATCAGTGTAGACTAGATAATCTACTCCCGGCCTGGGTAGCTCTATGATGGGTGTCAAAGTCAACTTGTCCTTCAGATCATCAAAAGCTAGCTGACAAGTGTCATCACAGATGAATGGCACCCCCTTACCAGTCAGATGTGTCAACGGACCCACTATCTTTAAGAATCCACGAATAAACTTCCTGTAGTATCCTTCTAGACCCAAGGAACCACGTATTTATGTCAGTGTCATGGGCTGCCCCCGCTCCCTCACCACTGACACTTTACCCGGATCTACGGATATACTCATTCTGATACTATGTGCCCTAAAAACTGAACCTCCTTCATCCAAAACCCACACTTCTCATATTTTGTATACAACTTCTGCTGACCCAGTGTCTGTAAAACCTGTCAAAAATGATTGGCATGAGTCTCCTCAGTCTGAGAATATATCAAAATGTCATCTATGAAGACGATGAAAAAATGTTCAAGGAACTCTCTAAACACCCTGTTCATGAAGTCCATGAATACGACTGGTGCGTTGGTTAGACCAAATGGCATAACCCTGAACTCGTAAGATCCATATCTCATCAAGAATGTAGCCTTAGACACGTCCTTCTCCCCGATACGCAACTGATGGTATCCCGATCTCAAGTCGATTTTCGAGAAGAAGGAAGATCCTCTCAACTGATCGAATAAGTCATCAATTCAGGGAAAAAGATACTTATTCCTTATCATGACTTTATTCAAATCTTGGTAATTAATACACAATCGTAATGACCTATCATGAGAGGTATTTAAACCTCAGTTATTTAGGTCTCCCATCCACCCTATATCCCTCGTGTCCCTATACTAATATTTTATTTTAGCACACTTGCCTTGTACTAATCTTTACATTCCTAGCACAACTGTCCAATAAAGTTTTTTCTCCATACCATACTAATCGCCACTATATTTCCCTTCCTTGTTACACCGATTCATTCACGATGTAAAACATTCGAAAACGCTTCTGACATCATATTATACGGCTCTACTGGCCATGGATAGTAATATAATTAAACTTAAGGTTATTGTTTCCTTTAGTGATGACAACCAGGGTACCAAACCCGTGTACTAAAAGGCCATGCATTCCCTGCTCCCGACGTTCGCTAGGTTTCATGCGTGGGATGTCTCTCAAAGTGAAATTCAAATAAGGAACCCTCGATACACTACTAACTTGATCAACGAGATTTGTGGGCCCTCCGTATTTGACTTATACCCTGCATCCCCGCTTCTTTCTATAAAATTAACTCATCTACTCTCATGTTATGAGAGATGATATTCAACACATTACTTCTACTAACTGGCATTACACTCTAAAATTTACCACGAGATAATCCTCATGATGAGAAATATTTCATCCTATCTTGAATTACTTTAGTAAACATCCCAACCCACAGGGATTATAAATATCCAAACGATATACTCCACGAAGTCTCGATACGATACAATATATATATATATATATATATGTGTGTGTGTGTGTGTGTGTGTGTGTGTGTGTGTATGTGTGTGTGTGTGTGACTCCGCCTTCTGTCCGGTGACACATAGCACAATAACTTTCTATCTTGGAGTAACGCACACAAAAATATCACTATAACGGTCTATTATCACTCAAACCATCGTTAGCTAGTTCTAAAATCATGTTAATAATACGTTCTATGCTCATGTTTCTCAAAGTAGTAAAAATAAACTATAACACATCTAAGTTATTCGAGATTTTCCTTTTCTTTAAGGACACTAAAAATAATAAATTATCGTACCTCCAAACGCGGGTGGTAGTTGCGGTATCAGTGGCATAACTGCATATCGGGTATTATAGACACATCCGTAATGTACTTATTGATGCGGTTGTGGAGTCTGTGCCGTTAGGATAAATATCCCTGCTTCCCCATGTTGGGCATTCTGTGATTCCTAGCGGGCACCCTACGAATGCTACGGGGTCCTACCCTTTTTAGGGAAATTTTGACGGGAGAGGCCCTGTTCGCCGCATATAAAACACTTATCAACAAAATTTCCTCTTTGCTGGCCCTGTTGAGTATGCTACTAGCCCTGATGGCCTAGCTGAGCTTGCTAATTTGACCGAGGTTATCCTCTAGCTCGTTTCGGCCAAACTTGGCATTTGTGAGCATTTATTCCACACTCAAAACACCTTTTTCTTTTATGATATCCTTGTTGTTGGCTAGGATGGCCCTAAAGTATTTGGTTCTAGATCCCATCTCCTTCATTCCCATGGTCATGACATCCCTGAGGGACTTTTAGTTGTTATAATGGTGCTCCCCCACTATTATTACCCCTTTTTCTGACAGGTTGACTAACTACCTTTGTCCTTTTGTCCTCTTGAATCTAGACATGACGATCTTGGAAGTTCAATATTGCAATAGTAATTTCTTGTGAAACTATGCTTTCCACCTCTGTGATTGTCACTGTTTCCTGGGGTACTTGGGGTATTTGTTTAGTTTGTACCGCACTTGCTTCTTCGACAGTGTTAGTTTGCCTCTCCCTCATAAGCGACATCTAAAATTCAAATGAATTTTATAAGTCCACCGACCATACATAACATTGTAGCAGAAGTACATAATTTTCAACACGTAACCAAGAATGCAACAGTCCTACTAATAGGGCTCTATATCAAAGAACGCTACGCTAAAAGCATAATAATCCATATAGATTCGAAGGACTATAGAACTTGATGCTCTGATACCACCCGTGACACCCCGTCTAATTAAATACCGGGTAGCTACTCATTTATTAAATTAATACAAAGCATCAAGTTGGTTCAGTTTAGCATCAGTGTCGAAAAACATTTAATTAGTCACTTGCCACCTTATATTTCAAAAGTGAGATGCAAAATTTTATTAATCAAATTAACTAACAACTAAGTAATGAATAACTAACCATTCAACATTCACTTATACAATATCAAAGGAATAATCAATAGAAATAAATAACAGAGTCTGGAGTACGCACTCCAAATATAATCTCAATGCCAAATAATCCCAGTACAAGAGTCTAAAGAAAATAAATCCAACAACTGAGATAAATAAAAGTCTAAAACTACTATCTCTGAATAAGAATGGAAAACATGCCCTAACTGATAAGAATAACACCAAAGGAAGGAAAGAAAAATGTGGAGGAGTCTAATACCGATATCTTGTAACTTCCACAGTAGCTACATCACATCAATAGAATGGAACTCCTATGCTTGGTGTTCTTATGTCAGGGTGTAATACCCCGTATTTCTGAATATTCTATTTAATTAAATTGGGGAATTAAATAAGAAAATACATCTTAATTTAAATTATGTAAGAGTAGTAATTTAATGAGTTTTATTAAAATTATAATTATGAAATAAAACACGAAAGATAGATACCGATTTATATTGCCTCATTATATGTACTTAGTGCAAGTGGTAAATGGTTACTTAACGTGTGTAGACCGTGTTGGGGTGAGAACGAGTAATATTTTTAAGTGACTCAAATGATAATTTAGAGGTCGCAGATCAGTCCGGAAGGGTCGAATTAGTCAAAATAGTATACCTGGGGGTACTAGTTGAGTCTCAGGGTAATATTGGACTAAACCGAGACCGTTCGGGGGCATTTTTGTCTTTTAACAAGAGTGGGTATGGAGACCTACGAATTTGAGAGATTTTTATTAGCCGTATGAAAGAGGGGTTAGGATTAGAACACCAATGACAACACCAATGCCATTAGAGAGAAGAGAGACACAATTTTCTAAGGGAAAAGAAAGAAGTGGGAAGGATTCAAAGGAGATATTCACTATCAACTTGTTGGGGAAGAAGGATTAAAGGATGAAGATAATCAATCATCAACAACAACCACGAAATTAGACCTTACTGATCATAAGGCAAGTTGTTTATTGCAAAAATTATAAAGTTATAATACCCATGTATAGGGTTTTTGAATAATCTTGCTTAAATTAATATCTTGATAGGAGAATAATGGTATTTATACATGTTGGGATAGGAATCGCATGTAGAATGATTTAACATATTTAGAGGATTAATATTCAGATTAGACTTGATGATTATTTCAGAATAAAATCTGGATTTTGAATGAAAATATGGGAAGAACACCATAACTAGGGTTTCAAGAAATTCTGGGTTTAATTCACTATTTCTTTAAAGGAATTGGAATTTTGATGTATTTGACACGTTAGAAACTGTCCTAGTATATGTGAAAACATGCTAGGATCATTGGGTCAAAGTTTGGTGGACTATAATGGAGTTTGGAGATTTGTTAATGGAGGAAGAGGTTAACGAAGAAGACGAACTGCGTCTGTCCCTGTTCAATCGATCGATCGATCTCGAATTGTCGATCGATCGACTAGGTCGATCGATCGAACCCAGTAGTCGATCGATCGACGAAACCTATTTTTGCCCGAACTTTTCGTGTTTAAGACTCCTTTGATTTTCGGGAATGAATGGATATCCTAGGATTTATATTATACTTATATGGGAGTGAGAATAAGACCAGTAGGTATATTGTTGAGGTTCGATAAGGCCATTGGGTGTAGGGCTTGGATTACGGACTAGCGAGAATAATCCGATTTAGTAGAGTATCGGGGAATTCGTAATTGAGTTACGAGACGAAGTAAATTCAATTTAAGTAATAGACTAGTAGGGTAAGTAATAACTACTGAAATTATATGTGAGGGGTAACTAGGACCCTTAGAGTTGTGTGAATACTCAAATAAATGCGATTAATGAGATAAATTGTAAAGCGAATATTGTACGGTAAATATAAGAGATTAAAATATTGCGTACGTATATAATTAATAGGTTGGGCGTGTACCTACTGAATTATATGATCCTTTAGGTCGAGAGATTTATACCTAGAGTAACTATGTTAGAGTCGATGTGATATTCCGAACTAACATAGGGTTATTATATGTTTGGGGTCGATGTAAAATGCCGAACCAAACCTGTGAACTGGTGGCGTGATGAAAGAGTCCGAGCCAGAATTTGTGTATGTAAATAATTAGGGTCGATGTATCATTCCGAACCAATTCTTACTTGGGTTCGATGAATCATAGCGAACCAAGAGTTCTTTATTTGTGTACATAAATAATTAGGGTCGAGGTACCATTCCGAACAAATTCTTACTTGGGGTCGATGAATCAATCCGAACCAAGAGTCCCTTACGTGTGTGAAAAGGACAAAATAGTAATGATTGATATTTAGTATATATTGTGTGTGAAATATATACTTGATTATATTCTACTTATGTGTATCAGTAGATTGATATATATTATGTATTTAAAGATACATACCGAACTGGTAAGTTAAGTAGTGAAACTTAATTACGAAACGTAACGTTAGATAGAGAATATCTATTTAGTAATTTAAGTAGTGAAACTTAATTACAAAAGTGGGAAGACAGGAATTATGATTATTGTAGAAACTTAGTAGCGAAACTAAATGAGAAGTTTTGAAACATAACATAGGTGAAATGTTACTTGAGTATTAATTAACCTTCGCGAGTTGTTAATGAAATGGATCTACTGTGTGGGCGATACGAGAACTTAAGTATAGATAAGTTCAGATGGTTACTTAGTTCTAGTTAGCTCGGAAGATATGGCTAGGTAGGCTAAGTGTAGAACGTTAGGTGTGCACAAAAGATGAGGGGCGAGTAAACTCAAGAGAGTGTACGAGAACCTAACATGTGTAATCAATAACCGCATTTTATATTGTGATAAACGATTGCTAAATATTTTCAAAATGTTTTGAGTACTAACTCTTGTTATAAAAATATTTTCAAAACCTTTTAGGTGTCCAGCCACAGGGACGCCATGTATGATGATTTCCTTCCAGGGACTCGAAGCTGTAGCACAGTGGATGCTTACAGGATTTTGATTAGACGATATCTCCCATTCAGATCTAGTACAAGATCTCACACTATTCTATGTATGGACTTGTGGTCCGGTATCTGTCTCAGATGTTTAGTTTCAGACTAGTGGATTGTTCTTGTTCTATTGTTGTTTGGGATTTTTAGCCGATGGTTTATTCGGTAATACTTTTGTTCTGTTGCACTTTTACTTTGTTGATTGGGTTATAGTACATGATTATTTTTACTTTGTTCGGCATGGTTGATTTATCTATTTGAAGAAAGATAAAATTTGGCACCGGTCTAATTTTTCTTAGGGGATTAGTAATTAAAAAATTTTCGACAGTGATGCTAAGAATGAACCATTTGAGAAACCTGTTTTAATTTAATAAAAGCCTGATCACCCGATGTTTAGTTAGGCGGGGTGCCACAAATGGTATCAGAGCATCAGGTTCTAGTGTCCGTAGGATCTGTACGGCTTACTACGTTTTCAGCGTATCGTTTGATTGATATAGAGTCTTATCTTAGGATTGTTGTACTCCTCTTCGAACGTAGTTTGCGTTCTCCTGCTATTTAGTCGATGTAGTTTCATATATACGAGTTCGATTGGGCATGGTACGTCGAACATGGCGTTAGGACCAGAATGGGCATTGGAAGGAGTGCAGGAGGGAGGATCTCGGCATGAAGCATGGGGTGTTCGAAGATGGTAATCATAGGAGAGATGATCGTTATCGAGGTCACTCCTAGTGTGTAATGGAAGTAGATGCTGCAAGGGTTGTTGAGGCATAGAAGGAATTTACCCAAGTATAGCGATGGCAAGGGGGATGCTAATCTAGACCCGCCCAATGCAGTGATAGTGGGAGGGGGTCTGAAGAAATTTTTGATGAGAACGAGCCGTAAAATGTGATAAAACGGCGACTGTGCATGGAAACCAATGGAAGTAGAATGTACAGAGGTTTTGGCATTTAGGGATAGAGTAGAAATACCCAGAAGTGAAAATTTGAGTAAAATGTTTAAGGTAACGTGGCGGGGATACCAATCACCACATCCAGACCGAGGGTCCGTATACAAATAGAGGGACCTTACGTATAGTTTAACCTCAAAGTTCTCCAATGATTATTCAGAAGCGAAATGAATGGGAGTATCTGAACCCATCACGTGAAAGCCTGGTAGAGGCCAATCGTGAGAAAGAAATTTATCCATTGGAGTGAACTTGTACCGATGAGATAGGTATAAGGGAAAAAGAGCCCTTGAGAGAATGGACTCTCGAGTTATAGTTCGCAATTTTGGTAAAACTCTTCTTGGACGACTTATGTATATGAAGACAGTATGGTACTTCTTACAAGGTTGATGTAAATGCTCCTAGGTGGGCGGAGCTAAGAGAGTTTAAGGATTTAGTCAAAAAGTAAGACTAAATGTAATGGGGCTGGTGCAAGCCATAAGTGGAAACCCACTAGGGGATTTAATGATTAGATTCTAAGTCGGGACTGTTAAGTCCCATAGTGCGTTCCTCTTGGTCAACAAAACTAAGGGAACCTGAATGATAGTGTTTACAATCGAGACTACCAATTCTGAGAGGAGGGATACCCAAACCGGTCAGTATGGCCTGGAGTAAGGGGATTTTTGAAAAGATGTCTAGTGTGGGTTGTAGGGCCACGCGTTTTATTTTAGCTTGAAGTTATTTGAGGAAATAATAACTCCGATAAGTTTTGCATTCCGGAGAGGACAAGCGTGTTATGTCCGGAAACCATCTAAACCACCAGAGTGATGGACAAGGAAGTATATGGGTTTTAGCCTCGAGTGAATGGGGTATATAATGATGCCTCATCTGAAAGAGGGTCGAGTTGTCATTATTCATCAGTCTATGAGAGACTTCAGATATTATGAATGTCTCATAATAATTGATTATGGTGTGTAGGAACTTAAATGATGTGAGTCAAGGTATGTCGCATGACCGCTGAGTGGAGAGATAGAGCTCGCTATTGTAATTAGTGCTAAGGACTTAGTGATAGTATAAGTGCAGTGCCACTTGACTCCTTTAGAAATATTGGAGTATGGTTGCACATATGGTCGAGGGATGAAATTTGAGTATCTCAACTATTTGTTGTTCCGACAATGCTTAGTAAGAATGCATGGGGAGAAGTCCCTTGTTTAATTTCGGTTGTGAAAGGAGATACAACTGAAATTTTTATGCACATCAGGAGAAGAGACGCTATTAGATTCCAGGGCATCAGTGGAGCCGGTAGTGTTGTGGAGGAACACTGAAAGGTTTACTTCACCACGAAGGGATAAGTTGGACTTTGAGGATAAGGATTTGATTTTTGTTCTATAGGGGATTGAAAATACCCGCAAGATTGTAGTCATGTCGTGTAGACTAGGCTAGAGTTGAGGAAAAGCATGTTACGGGTGCGACATTTGCCATGTTTTTGCAAATGTGCACGGAGAAAAGGGTGTATGGGCGCCCTAGTCAATTGGCTTTCTTAGACATCCGAGATAGAGGGATGCGGAAAATTATTTTTACTACGCCGGTGGGGAAGTTATGAGGCAAGTCGTATCGACAAAATGGATTGATCGTCGCGAGAGATAGACGATGATCCAAGCTTATATGCTAAGAGAGCCAGCACACCCTACGAGATAAGAATCAGTGGGAAGCCATTCAAAGGTTATCTCTTCATATGGGAGACCTAACTGTTGTGAAGAAGTAACGCAAGGTTCTACTTCACTGAGTGTTGAGAGTGACTTACGCGTTACTAAAATGTTGAGTCTTATAAAGTAACTAACCCCAAAAGTGCGCCAATTATGAAGAGTGAACGGATTGTAAAGTATAATATACCCAAAGATAAAGGGGAATAGAGTACAACTTTAGGAAATATGACATAACTGGGAAGCGGTTTTGAGGAAGAGACATAGTGAGATTGTCTCCAGACGCACCACTAGTTGATAGAGAAAGATAGACTCGAAATGAGCAACCAAAATGTGGTAGTGAACCTACGTTTCCAATGATGGAAGGAGGAGACAGACTTATAAAATATGATGGGATGTGAACATCATAATTAAGCCAACATTTCATTGGGGTAGCGAAATGGGGTGACCGGGGTGGATTAGTATGTAATTGAAAAGGGAGAGTGCACAAGTGCACGGTGCCGCTCTACATGATTGTGAATCAGGATGAAATCCTAAAATTCCACCCTGTGAGAGATGGTCAGGGAGGAATAGAGATAAAGTGTTATTTTGAGTATGTTGTGTTGCCTACAACTCAATGTTAGTGAGAAAGGATGATGATACACCCTTACGATAGTGGAATTTTGGAGAAGCCCACTGATCAATTCATAGGTTGAATGTATACCTATATGAACATATTTGTAGGTAGTGTGAGACTGCCTATATGGACTGTACATAAGGTTTAGGTTCTTAGATGCCTATTAAGAACTTATGTGTACTTTGAGCTGTGGTTCGAGGAGACATTTCGAACTTTTAGTCCTTAACGCGTGATATGAGGACATTCTATTGGGGTATGACATTTTAGAAGATAAGAAGTGCGAAATATATGGCTCACAAATTGTCTACTCATATGCGATGAGATATATATACTTATATTGTACTTGAAGTGTGATTCCAAGACAATATAACCAATTACTAATGGTGATCGAGGTGGGATTCTGAGCCAATAACCCCAAAAGTGTTATAAAAGGGGGGTGATTATAAAATAAATGTTGATAGTATATGCTATGTGTAATATATATACACCTTATGATTTCCTACTTATGTGCGATAATAAGTGTGCTTAAATTCTGTATTGGGGTCGATGATGTTCCAGACCAATACATGAAGAATCGATTTGGGGTCGATGATTTTTCGAACCAAATCGATGATAAATTTGGTGTCGACGGAAGGTCTGAACCAACATATGCATTACATTTACCTTGGGGTCGGGGGATTTCTGGACCAATGTAAATGATAGGATTATTGGGGCCGATGATTTTGCCGGACCAATTTCCCTTATAGTATATATTTTGTGTGAAATATATACCTTATAATATTCTACTTATGAGTGATAGTAGACACATAGATGTTGTATATAGAGATATACATCAAAGGGTAAATTAAGTAAGGAGAAACTTAATTTTAAGAGTTAACATTAGATTGGGAAAAATCTATAGAGAAATTAAGTAGTGAGACTTAATTATGATATATGCGGAATGGGTAACATGCGATAAGAGTTTATAATGAAGCAAGGCATGTACTGAGGGCTACCGTTAGGATGATATGATTTGATTTTGGGTATTAGAGGATGCAATGATGTTTAAGGTCCTTAGTCTTAATACCATCTTTATCCTAATTCCGAGGACAAAATTCCTTTGTAAGGGGGAAAGTATGTAATACCCCGTATTTCAGAATATTCTATTTAATTAAATTGTGGAATTAAATAAGAAAATATGACTTAATTTAAATTAAGTAAGAGTAGTAATTTAATGAGTTTGATTTAAAATTGTAATTATGAAATAAAACTCGAGAGATAGATAACGATTTATATTGCCTCATTATATGTACTCAGTGCGAGTGGTAAATGGTTACTTAACGTGTGTCGACCGTGTTGGGGTGAGAACGAGTAATATTTTTAAGTGACTCAAATGATAATTTAGAGGTCGCAGATGAGTCCGGAAGGGTCGAATTAGTCAAAATAGTATTCCCGGGGGTACTAGTTGAGTCTCGGGGTAATTTTGGACTAAACCGAGACCGTTCGGGGGTGTTTTGGTCTTTTAACATGAGAGGGTATGGAGACCTACGAATTTGAGAGATTTTTATTAGCCGTATGAAAGAGAGGTTAGGATTAGAACACCCATGACAACACCAATGCCATTAGAGAGAAGAGAGACACAATTTTCTAAGGCAAAAGAAAGAAGTGGGAAGGATTCAAAGGAGATTTTCACTATCGACTTGTTGGGGAAGAAGGATTGAAGGATGAAGATCATCAATCATCAACAACAACCATGAAATCAGACCCTACTGATCATAAGGCAAGTTGTTTATTGCAAAAATTATAAAGTTATAATACCCATGTGTAGGGTTTTTGAATAGTCTTGTTTAAATCAATATCTTGATAGGAGAATAATGGTATTTATGCATGTTGGGATAGGAATCGCATGTAGAATGATTTAACATATGTAGAGGATTAATATTCAGATTAGACTTAATTATTATTTCGGAATAAAATCTGGATTTTGAATGAAAATATGGGAAGAACACCATAACTAGGGTTTCAATAAATTCTGGGTTTAATTCACTATTTCTTTAAAGGAATTGAATTTTGATGTATTTGACACGTTAGAAATTGTCCTAGTATATGTGGAAACATGTTAGGATCACTGGGTCGAAGTTTGGTGGACTATAATGGAGTTTGGAGATTTTTTAATGGAGGAAGAGGTTAACGAAGAAGACAAACTGCGTCTGTCCCTGTTCGATAGATCGATCGACTAGGTCGATCGATTGAACCCAGTAGCCGATCGATCGATGAAAGCTGTTTTTGCCCGAACTTTCCATGTTTAAGACTCCTTTGATTTTAGGGAATGAATGGGTATCCTAGGATTTATATTATACTTATATGGGAGTGAGAATAAGACCAGTAGGTATATTGTTGAGGTCCAATAAGGCCATTGGGTGTAGGGCCTGGATTACAGACCGACGAGAATAATCCGATTTAGTAGAGTATTAGGGAATTCAGAATTGAGTTACGAGACGAAGTAAATTCAATTTAAGTAATAGACCAGTAGTGTAAGTAATAACTACTAAAATTATATGTGAGGGGTAACTAGGACCCTTAGAGTTGTGTGAATACTCAAATAAATGCGATTAATGAGATAAATCGTAAAGCGAATATTGTACGGTAAATATAAGAGATTAAAATATTACGTACGTATATAATTAATAGGTCGGGCGTGTACCTACTGAATTATATGATCTTTTAGGTCGAGAGATTTATACCTAAAGTAACTATGTTAGAGTCGATGTGATATTCCGAACTAACATAGGGTTATTATATGTTTGGGGTCGATGTAAAATTCCGAACCAAACCTGTGAACTGGTTGCGTGATGAAAGAGTCCGAGCCAGAATTTGTGTATATAAATAATTACGGTCGATGTATCATTCCGAACCAATTCTTACTTGGGGTCGATGAATCATACCGAACCAAAAGTTCTTTATTTGTGTATATAAATAATTAGGGTCGAGGTACCATTCCGAACCAATTCTTACTTGGGGTCGATGAATCATTCCGAACCAAGAGTCCCTTACGTGTGTGAAAAGGACAAAATAGTAATAATTGATATTTAGTATATATTGTGTTAAATATATACTTGATGATATTCTACTTATGTGTATCAGTAGATTGATATATATTATGTATTTAAAGATACATACCGAACTGGTAAGTTAAGTAGTGAAACTTAATTACGAAACATAACGTTAGATAGAGAATATCTATTTAGTAATTTAAGTAGTGAAACTTAATTACAAAAGTGGGAAGACAGGAATTATTATTATTGTAGAAATTTAGCAGTGAAACTAAATGAGAAGTTTTGAAACATAACATAGGTGAAATGTTACTTAAGTATTAATTAACCTTCGCGAGATGTTAATGAAATGGATGTACTTTGTGGGCGATACGAGAACTTAAGTATAGATGAGTTCAGATGTTTACTTAGTTCTAGTTAGCTCGGAAGATATGGCTAGGTAGGCTAAGTGTAGAACGTTAGGTGTGCACAAAAGATAAGGGGCGAGTAAACTCAAGAGAGTGTACGAGAACCTAACATGTGTAATCAATAACCGCATTTTATATTGTGATAAACGCTTGCTAAATATTTTCAAAATGTTTTGAGTACTAACTCTTGTTATAAAAATATTTTCAAAACCTTTTAGGTGTCCAGCCACAGGGACACCATGTATGATGATTTCCTTCCAGGGACTCGAAGCTGTAGCACAATGGATGCTTATAGGATTTTGATTAGACGATATCTCACATTTAGATCTAGTACAGGATCTCACACTATTCTATGTATGGACTTGTGGTCCGGTATCAGTCTCAGATGTTTAGTTTCAGACTAGTGGATTGTTCTTGTTCTATTGTTGTTTGGGATTTTTAGCCGATGGTTTATTCGGTAATACTTTTGTTATGTTGCACTTTTACTTTGTTGATTGGGTTATAGTACATGTATTTTTACTTTGTTCCACATGGTTGATTTATCTATTTTAAGAAAGATAAAATTTGGCACCGGTCTAATTTTACTTAGGGGATTAGTAATTAAAAATTTTTCGACAGTGATGCTAAGAATGAACCATTTGAGAAACCTGTTTTAATTTAATAAAGTCCTGATCACCCGATAGTTAATTAAGCGGTGTGTCACACTGGGCACCTAAAATGTGTTTACAAAACAAAATAGATTTGGAAGAAAACAGGTCAGAGATCGAGGTGACAATATTTTAAAAATAGGAAGTGTTTAATTGTATTAAATAGTAAATATTATATACATGTTAGTCACGTGCTCTCACTTGATATTTTCACTACTCAACTATTGTGCATTTATAACGTATATCTTTAACCCATCCTAGCGATACTACTACCTAACTAATCTGTATACATTCCTCCCCTAGGCTATCACCCACAGTTCGCCCACACTTTTCCCATTATGTGCCATGTTTCATATTTTCCATCTTTTATTTCGAAGAGGAGTTCCCACAATCTAAAGTTAAGTATTCCCATACTTGCATTATTTTAGGTTTCATTATTCTTCTTGTTTACTAAGTTCACACAGTAAAATACATCAGATGTACATATATTTATCACAATAATATACATACTAATATGGCACTCGAGGCTAAGCTGCGGTGCAGGCATACTCTGCTATCAAATCCCGGTACATCACGAAAGTAAGGATTATGAGTTCTGAATTACTCAAGAATCGCATCAATACAAATCATACATATTGGAGGTGAACACAGTTCACATACCCATGGGTCACGCACATATATATGATCCCATGGTCACCCGACTTATCAACTCACAAATAAGTCTTCACAGTCCTATGTTCTTGAGGCACCAAATCTAGATCCCCCCGAAGGCACACAAGATAAGATTGTCCTCTTCCTTATAACCTCTCGTTATAGCAAGTATAGTAGGTATGTCATACACATAATAATCCACATACTAGGTAATCACACAACCTATGTAATCATCATTTCAATATAGGTATATCTTATCCTATATTACAAATCTCATATATAGTATAGTTTCAACCTGATTGTTTTACGTAATATTTTTTTTTATAATTCCAAGTACTTAAACCTATCCCAAAAGGTTACTAAGTCTCCCACTTATCTCTAAGCTTATTTCAGTAATCTAAAGACACTATAATACCGTTCCTTACCTTAAGTTATTATTTATTCGAATTAAATTCGAGTTCCCATAATTTCCAAGCGTAACACTCTCGTTGGATACTCATAAGTTTATCATTTAATCCCAAACTAAAATAAGATTTTCCGAGCCTCAAATACATCCCTACTGACCTTCCCTAAGTCCTAATATGTTCAAATAGTCCATACCAATAATTATTAAAAGTAGGGATTGGTTAAAACCTTAAAAGGAAAATATAACACGAATTCAGGAGGAGTCGATCGATCGAAGGAAAGGATCGATCGATCGACATTCTTAAGTCAATCGATCGATCCATCAGATATTGGCCTACGATTTCTGCATATTTAAGCCTATGGGTTTCATCAATTTTAACCATTAAATCCTCTATTAAAATGTCCCAAACTCCCAAATCTTTATACCAAACGTTATACCAACATAAACACATAAATTCTAATGTCTTAGAATCATCAAATCATTATGGGTTGTTAATTTCTTCCATCAAATCATGTATATGTCATAAAACCCTATTACCTCTATTTTCTTCAAGAATCATCATATATCTTAACATGAATTAATAATTCTATACACATGGTTCATGATTTTGTGTCTAATATTTTTGCATAAGTTAATCTACATGCAAAACCTACTAAGATTAAGATTTAAATCTCCAAATCCATTAATTCATCATTTTTCAAGGTTTTTCTCCAATTCTAAACTATCATGGATAATATATACAATGAATTATTTCAAGTTAAATCACTTGAATGGAAATCGAAGTTCTGATCCTTTAGGGAAGATGATATGGTGGTGGTGTTCTCTCTCCGATTACAAATTTGGCGGTGGTGGTGGTGTTGGATGGTTGTTTGTCCCTAGCAACCTTCGAAAATTCTTCCTTTCTCTCTATTTTTCTCTCTTAAGTTTGTAGCAGCCAATAAACCTAATAATCCTAAGGGTTGGTTTATATATAAATCCTAAATTTCATAGGTTACTATTCATGAAATAGTAAAATGACTAAAATTCCCTCCCGAGTTACCGGTTTGGCCCTAAACTGCGCCGGGACCCAAACTAAACCCCCAGGTAGACTTTTCTGGCTAATCTCGACCCTTTTGGATGTATTTGGAGCACTCAAAATGACCATAAATATGAAATAAAATAAATTATTTTATAAACCACTAAATTGGTCCCGACACGAATGACATGCACGTCCCAACTTAATTTCTAAAACTTTCATATTTTCTACACGTGACAATTTTAATAATTTCATAATCATATATTACTATACTCGCTCAGTAATATTCAACATAAGTATCATAATCGAATACTAACTCTTAGCTTGCTAGTATTTAAATCCGGATGAATTACCAATTAATTCATATTTTGTTTCAATTAATCCCATAATTAAAATCAATAAAAATACGGCGTATTACAGTAACACACTACGAGATAAACTCTTCTATGTACCTCTCCATACCTTCCCACCAATACTATATCCTCATGTCCTAGTACATCTTATCCCCACTAGGATGTACAACAAACCTCGAACCATGAGCCTTAGTCATCACTGCCTGCATCAACTCCTCATCCCCTGGAACTATAAGTCTCCCATTACAATATAGACCTCCCTCGGAGCTAATCAAGTAAGACTCTGCACCGTCAGCTAAGAACTGTCATTCTATATTTTAGCAGAACTGATCCTCCGCCTATGCTTTCACTACCCACAATATAATCTCGAGAGTGATGGCTAGAACTAACATGCACGCTCTTGGGATCTCATCATCGTGTCGAAGCTCACTTCACTTCACCTTCTAGAACTCTGCTAACTCCCCAGTGGGTCTCTTGCTCAATGCGTCTGCTACCATGTTAGCCTTCCCAGGGTGATACTGTATATCAAACTGTTAGTCTTTCATGAATTCTATCCACATCCTCTGCCTCATGTTTAGATCCTTCTGTATGAAGAGATACTTAAGTGACTTATGATACATGAATAATGTAAAATTCTCCCCTAAAAGATAGTGTCTCCATATCCTCAAAGAAAATACAACTGGTACCAGCTTAAGGCCGTGTGTGGGATAATTCTTCTCACAGGGCTTAAGATTTCAAGACGCATAAGATATAGCCCTCTCCTCCTGCTATAATAAACCCCAAGTACCTACAAGGATGCATAGGTATAGACCCGGTACTCCAATCCTCCCATAGGCAAAGTAAGTATGGGTACAAATGTCAATTTTTCCTTTAGCTCATCGAAGGCTAATTGATAGTGATAACTCCACACAAATGGTACCCCCTCACGAGTCAAGTTCGTCAATGGACTTATAATCTTAAAAAAACCCTCAATAAATAGATGATAATACCAGACCAATCCCAGCAAGCTGTGAATCTTTGTCAGTTTCGTGGACTATCCCCACTCCCTCACCCCCGATACCTTACTAGGATCAACAGCAATGCCCCTATCGGACATGATGTGGTAAAAAAAAATGCAGCTCCCATACCAGAACTTGGTATACAACTTGTTGTCCCGTAATGTTTGCAGAACCATACACAGATGCTTTGTGTGCTCCTCCTCAGTACGAGAGCAGATCAGAATGTCATTTATGAACACGATTATAAATTGGTTAAGAAACTCCTTGAATACCCTCTTCATGAGATCCATGAACACTGTTTGCGAATTGATGAGTCCAAATGGCATCACCCTGAACTCATCAAACTTGTACCGTGATGAAAAAGCGGTCTTAGGAATGTCCTCCTCTCGAATACGCAACTAGTGATATCTCGATATCAAATTAATCTTATACAAGTATGTGGCTGCTCTCAACTCGTCAAACAGGTCATCAATCCTCGATAATGGATACTTATTCCGTATCGTGAACTTTTTCAACTCCCTGTAGTCTACACACAAGCAAAGCAATCCATCCCTTTTCTTATAAAATAACACTGGTGCACCCCACAATGATGTACTCCGCCGAATGAAATCTTGACCCTAGAGCTGCTGAATCTGCTCTTTCAATTCTCGTATTTCTGAATGGTCCATGCGATAAGGTTCTCTAGAAATTGGTCTCATACTCGATGCTAAGTTAATAACAAACTCAATTTTCTGGTGGGGTGGTAACTCGGGTATCTCATGAAATGTCCTTGAAATATCTCATAACTAGAATCGAGTCTAATGGGATAACTACCTACTGTGAGGTCTCATCCTCAATGCAGTATAAATGTGTGCGCAACCCTCTCTTGGAAAGAGGTATCGCCACTAAGAACATCTCCTACCCGAAATGGAGAACACTATGGTCCTCTCGTAACAGTTTAATAGCTCCCTATATCCTACTAACCAATCTATGCCTAGGTCAATATCATATCCCTCCATATCTGACATAAGAAGGCATGCTGCTAGGCTTAGTCTCCCAATAATAATGTCTACTCCTCTACATTTTGAGTGTATAAGTGACCCACTACCCAATGGTGACTCTACACATATAAGGTGAGGTCCAGATGTCTTTAAAAGATCGGCTGCTCGTGCAAATCTAGTGGCAATAAAAGTATGCGACGCCCCTGTATAAAAAAATCCTACCCTCATGCCCATGAATAGGAAACATACCCTTGATTGTTGGTGATTCCTAAGGTTCTGGTGGCATGGGTACATCCCAGACATTATGCACATGCATGTAATGCATTTATCTCTATTGCAGTTGTGGGGCTGGTGGTGCTGGTGTCGGTGCTGGAGGTAACAGAGCCTAATACTCCTGTTGGGCACGTTGTTGTTGTGCCTTTCCCTGTTGTGGGAAATCTCTCCTCTTATGACCCTAATGTCCATATAAAAGAACTTCCCTAGAAACTCTCTTTGCCTCTGGCCCTATTGACCCTATCGAGGTTGGCCCTGATGCTGTTCCTAGTACCCCTGACCCTGTTGCCCCCCACCTTTGTTCCCTTTGCTGTGAAGGCCCTAAGAAACCTATTTCTAGTGATTAGGACCCTACTAGCCTGCCTAAAACCATAGCCCTCTTGTTGATACCCTCCTAACCCGATCCCCCTATCAGGAATCCTATCCTTAATATCTCATCACCTGCTGCTGAGGTGCCCCACTGGCACTACTCTTGCCTATCCTACCTGATTAGCTTATCTCCCCTCCTCTCTTGCTTGCATTCTGGTGGAGGATATAGTCTTGGAAATGTGAAAGTGAAGCATTAACAACCTATGTATAAGGCTGTAATGATGGGTTGCCAAGTAAGTGTTGCCAAATCCTATAGGCCAGTCCATCCATGAACCTTTTCTTCTTCTTTTCCTCTGTGTTAACTTCATCAGGGATAAAGTTAGTCAAATAAGTGAACTCTTCCCCATAATCAGCCACTGATCGGTCACCTGAGTAACCCTACCAAACTTCCTCCTCATCTCCATCTAAAAAGTTGATGAAAAGTACTTGTAGTAGAATCGCTCCCAAACTCTGCTATCGACATAGTATCCCTCTCTGCTGAGGTGGTAACAGACTCCCACCATTGTATCGGCATAGTATCCCCCGCTACACTCAATTATACGTAGGTGTCACTATATGTCCTTTTTCCACTAGCATGCTATTATCACATCCAAGCTCCCCGAAAACTCCAATGGGTGGAATTTATGACATGCCTCCCTAACTTTCAACCACGACAACAACCCCGATTGATCCTAAATCACTGGTGCTACCGGCAGCTGTGGCTGAGTCTATGGTTAGAGAATGTCTATGGTTGTTATCGTTGCCTTGGCTGCTTGGGCCACTATCTCAGCCACCTGTGCTATAGTCACCACCCCCGGTGGTGGCCATTGCTGAGCTACCTCTCGTTCCTGTTAAGCCTCCCTAAACTTGTCCCTGGCCGCTGCTCTAGCTCCTCTCTCTCTCTCTCTCTCTCCTGGGTGGCATTTGAAATTTACAATGAGTTGTATGATTTCAGAGTCACTAGAAAATTTAATAGAAGAAGTGCAATATCTCAAGCATGTGAAGATAAAGGGAACAATCCAAATAATAGGGATATATATCAAAAGAACGATACAATGAAATCGTAGTAAGCTGCACATATCTTATGGACACTAGAACCTAATGCACTGATACCATTTGTGACACCTCGCCCAATTAAATACCAGGTGATCAGTCCTTTATTAAATTAAACAATTTTCCCATTTGGTTCATTCTTAGAATCAATGTCGAAAATCATATTAATTACTAATCATCGATAACTTAATCAAGCCGGTGTGAAATTTTATCTTTAATTAAACATATAATAATTATATTAATAATAATAATAATAATAATAATAATAATAATAATAATAGGAAACTAATTTAAAACATTCACAAAATTAATAGAGTCTAAACCATCATAAGGAGTAAATAGATAAAAGTCGTGCCGAATAAACCATCAGCTACAAATCCAAATCCCAAAATAAAATCAACAGTAAATAAATGAATACTAATATAAGTCTGAACTAAAGAACTCAATAAATAAATTCTAAATAGGGCAACATGACCGAGTGAGATACTAAAATGAAATACTACACTAGGAATAAAAAAAGAAAGCGTCTAATCAAGTCCTGCAAGATTCCACAATGCAGCAGCTAATCGTTCCTGGAATGGTTCGTCAAGTCTGGCGTTCCTGTGGCTGGACCCCTAAAAGGTTTTGAAAAATATTTATAGCAAGGGTTAGAACCAAAAACATTTTGAAAACATTTTGTAAGTATTTATAAAAAATTTAAAATTTATTATTAGATACACATGTTATGTTCACGTACACTCTCTTGAGTTTCCTCACCTCTCAACTATAATGCACACCCAATTCTTTCTACTTAGCCGACTTAGCTTTAATACCCATGCTGACTAGACATAAGTATCTAACTCGCTTGTGACACATTTAAATTCTCGTGCCACCCATACAACACGCTACCTGATAGTTAACGTTTCTCGTATGTTATTAGTGTTGATATTAACATTTCTCTTACGTTCTCATTTAACAAGTTAATTAAGTTTCACTACTTAATTTATTTATGCAGATATATACAATCTAACTGTCTACTGTCACACGTAAGTAGAATATTCATATAAGTATATATATTTATCTCACTAATACATAATTACGTCATCTCTCAAAATGACCACTGTGAAAATAGGCATGCTCTGTTGTCAGTGTGTACCTCTTGTACTGAAATAAGGACTATTAATTCGACATGTCTCCTCGAACCCAAAATCAAATAACAAGCAATGGAGGCGAACATAGTTTTAAGTCTTTGGGCTACGCACATACCTAACGTACCCAAATGACCTGCCACTCCAACAAATACACAACATATAGTGAGCTATCCTAAGTTCTATGTTCTGGGGCATAAATCCGAACCTCACTGGAATCATGAAGGTAGTTTCGCCCACTGAGCGGTAAGCTTCGTGATCGTAATCAACATAGGTATGTTAACATTTAAAAAAATCATATAATAGGTATGCACACAACCTAAATATACATTTATTCAGTAGGTATACACACAACCTAATCATTATGCTTCGTACATAGTATATATCACTCGAATACTCGTCGTACTTATTATTTTACGATTTTAGTCACTATCATATAAATCCGAATATTATTCTCAAATCTAAGGGTCCTAGTTACCCCTTATATAAATTCAGTAGTTAACTAAACCGTGAACTACTATTCTACAAAGAGAGTTCACTCGAAATTCCCGTAAATCATTCTCATTCTCTCAAATTAATTACGTCACAATTCAAGCCCATTTAATCCTTGTCTCGATTCTCTCAATAAGAATAAGTCTTAATTCCATCATAGGCCTACTATAATATAATAATTCCCTCATTATATTTTAATAAAGTCCCAAAAGTTCCCCCGAAAAAATTATGTGAGTTCTAGGCTGAAAATGGAAGAATAGGCAAATCTGGGAAAATTGAATCGATTCGTCCTAGGACCGAATCGATTTGTTTTGTAGCAGGTCATCTTCTTCGTTTGGTTTATGCATTTTCACCATTTTTGTTTTACACAACTCGCTTGATTCTTCACCAAACTCAAAACCAATTATCCCAAATGTTATATACATGCATTAGGATGATTTCTAATGTAATTTTAGCATAAAAACATTACAATTTTGTTCAAGAACGGATCAAATCACCTATTCATCAAAAACTCTATATTTCTATATTCTTCATTCATATTAAACATAAAAACCAAATTCAATTCATGGTGATTATCACATATCCTTTGATTTTTTATATTCTTCAGATGCTGAATCATACGACATGCAATTCCTACCCAAAACATGAGTTCTAATCATTCTTTTTTTCCCAAGAACATCAATTTATTCAATATATTTTGAAATCCTAAGCACATGGGAATTATAAATTTAAAATAAATCATAAATAAGAACTTTCCTCTTATGGTATTATCCAATTTCATTATTTGAAGTTGGGTTTGTTTGTCCTCCATCCCAATCCTTTCTCCAATGATGATTGTGGTTCAAGACATAGCTTGAATTTCTTGAGAACTCTGCCTTAAGCTTCAAGAATGGCCCCTCCTTCCTATCTAATGGTATCCTTTTTTTTTAAATATCTTAACCCTAGACTCTCACATCTAACATATGATAAAAGGTTAGTAAATTCGTATCTCTTTCCACCTAGGCTACCAAAAGACTAACATACCCTCATATGGTACCGGTTTAGTCTAAAATTGCCTCGGGACCTAATTAATACACCCGAGTATACTATTTTTACTATTTCAACCCTTTCGGAGTCATCCGTGACCTCGAAATAATCATACAAGTCACTCTAAACAAAATCATATATTGACCTCAATTTAGTCTACATGCGACTCCCAGTTGAGATAAATTCGATTATGTAAATATGACTCGCTATGACGCGTAATAACTTACATAAATTATTTACTATCCACTTAGTAAATTCAATGGCTAATATTAATCATAATTTCTCTCTAGATTAATATGTAATAACCACATTATTATTTAATTCAATTAAATTACGACACTCGTGTAATTTAAAACGAAACGAATTAATTACCAAATTAATTAAATTCAAAATACACGGAAATACGGGGTATTACAGAGGCCAACCCGAAATCCACGTGGTCTAACTGTTAGCTACCAGTAGCCAAACACACCTATGGTTGCGGGATGTTTATCCGCAATTATGGCTTCGAAACCCATAGTCGCAACTCCCTTCAACCAAATCAAATGCCGCACTAAAAAGGGGGTAAAAGAATAAATAAATATAATTGGGTTTTCAGCCCGAGAGTTACTAAAATGCTTCCTATCTAGATCACAAGAATAGAAGTGTCTAAAAATAAACCTGCATGCATCCACAATTGCTATAGCACACGCCTGACATGAAGGAATCATCATCCAGGTGTCCCTGTGTCTGGACACCTATTTATATATATATCTATATAATAAAGTAGAAAACTTATGTATGTCATAAGTTTAATTGATGATGTCATCCATATGATATTTTTTTGCACTTCCTATTTTATCCCTCAAGTTTTTGGTTTCCCCCTCTTTTTCTCCTCACTAATCAATTCCCCACCTTCCACTTTAATTCAAACAGAAGACTATTTTGGTAAAAACATACAAAACCCCTTAAAACCCTCTCTAATTTCTCCCGCATTCAGTCCTCTCACGCACCCGATGCTCACCCTCCCACATCCTCTCCCTCTCTCATCCGTCTTCCTCTTATAGGTCACTCTAAACTCCCATATATCTCTAACTTGCATCATCTCTATCTAAACCCACTGCACGAGACCAGCTGGCTCCTTATTACCCTTCGAAAAGAGTAATGGGGATTGTGGCACTAGGGGTGTCTGTGAGGCGCTTTAGAGAGAAAGAATGAACGAAGAGGGAAAGGGTTGAAATCAGGTATAGTCTTGCTCATTTATACCTCTGTTTTTAATGAAACATTGCCATTTGATGTTAATATAAAACTTGAAAGTATCATTCGATCCAGGTCTATCAATGATACATATGTATCACAGTCAGTTTTCTACGGCACATGAAAAAATCGATAGAGTTGGCTATAGATATCATTTCAGGTCTAATACAGTATGTGATACGCTTAATATTAACAACCATGGTATGATCTATTAACAATTTTCATACAAATTTGTATAGGGTGCGGTGTTGTATTTGTTGAAAAATGGCGAAGAAATTTAGATATGGTAAGAGAACTTTTCCTACATTTGCCTTTGAGATGTCTTATCATATTCAAATCAGTTTCAAAATAAGGGTTCTCTATCATATCCATCCCCCACTTAGCCGGTAACCACAAGTTGGGGTTGGATTTAGGGTTCCTTCTCTATCATTTCTCGGTGTGGCCATAGTAGGAGCTACAATAAAGATTTCACAATCCTGTAATGGATTATTTCTATACCGTTTGACCTCCTAATTAAAATTTCACCGTGTTTGCAATTCCCTTCTATTTCACTACTTGAACCTAATATCTTCACCGTCCTTATCATTTTTTTCAATTCTTTTTGACAAAAATTTTGATGGTTTATATGACTCAAGCTCTTGCTTATTGTAGTTTCTATTCCAGTTTATTTTCTCTATGATATTGTGTTTCTTTGCTCTATGTTACTGCCATTCTATTGTTGTGTCTTTTTTTTTTCGTGTGAGTTTGTGTATCTTCCTAGGTTTCTAATAGAGGTGTCGGATCAGTTCTTACTTTTAGATATTCTTATTTTGGTTTATTTCAGTATTTGTTAATCTCATATTATCGTATTGTCTATAATACCTATAAATACAATCGAACTATGAGCATTTACTAAAAAAAAATGTTCTAACACTAACTCAGTTGTCACCTCCTTTCTGCAGCTGCCTCCTTTCTGCATTTTACAACTCTAGCTACACATAGGTAATCGCTCACCACCAGCTGCACACGGGTAATCTCTCTATGACTTTATTTTTATTTTTTTATTTCAAAATCAAAGGTTAAGCCTCTTGATTTACTGTATGAATTTGTTTGTTTATGTTTTATTTTAAGAGGCACATAAATCTTAAATTACATCTCATGCTCCTCTCTCTCTCTCAACACTTATGATATCCTTTCAAACTCGGAAATAGTTTCGGCCATCACTTGGAAAGTATTGCCCACTATCACATCACATGAAACAGCCCACTGTCACATCTCCCAGTTTGTCTTAAGACTTTATAGGAAACCAGTATGTTCAATGCCTGTAATTTTCATACCTTAGTTTGTATGACATGTTTGATTTTGAGTGCATTTGAGATACCAATAACGGCTAATTCTAAATAAAAAAATGAGCATGATTCTTCTGATTTTCCAACTATGGGGCAGGCTCATTTCCTTACTATAGGTATCATAGTTTCAATTTCTCCTACTACAGTTTTTGAGACACAATGAGCAGTACTTCTGATGGACCTTTACTTGAGGAGGCGGTAATGCCATTGGATCCTCTAAAAGAGGAACATGTAGCAGTTGTATTTGAAGCAAAAAATGATTTTCCTTTATCTATAGAAAATGAAAATTGATGTTCGATTTATTTTCATTTTTTTCAGCGATTATGACTCATATGGGTAAATTTGTTTGGTATGACTAGGGCTTTGTTCTATTGGCTACTTGATGAACTTTTGATGATCTCCAGTGGTTAAAATAAAGGAAGTTGGTGGACTACCTCAATCACTTGATTATATGGCATCCAAGTGAACTAATTTTGATTTTATTGATTATGGATTAGTTTCATGAAGCTCTTTTGTCATACAGGTCAGACACAGTCTAGACTCCACTGTAGTCATTTAAAAATGAAGCAGATAATAGAAGTCGAACCAATAAAGACCAGGACATACTGGTACCCTTTTTACATGGATAATTGTTTAAGTTTTGTTCTAATTTCCTGTAGAATAACCTTATCTTGAGCTGAGATGAAATGTCAGAAACAAGTAGACCATTTAAAACACTGCAGTCGTGATGTTGGCTCCACTCAACATCCCTGCTATTGAAATCTTAACTGATATTTATTGCCAATATTTATTGTCTTTCTGCAACCAAAGCATTTTTCATAAATTTGATGCCTATATAACAGAAATGCATGACAGGGTTGTTGTGTTGGCTATAATCACAGGGATCAGTACACGATATGGATGGTATTACATGGCTTGCACATACTGCAGCAAATGGATTAAGAAGCTCAACATTGGTGCGAATCATCCAAGACAAACACAACATTCCAACTATAAGGTAACTTCAAATTTCATTCATAAAAAAAATCAACTCTTAAGTTACTGATCTCAACTAGAATTTACTCTCAATTTTAGCACAATTCAAATCCATTAATCCTTTTTGTGTAATGCTGGGAAAGTAAAAGAATCTTATGAGATCCTTCGGGAGATGAAAAAGAAAGGGATTAGGACAGATGTGTCGACGTATAATTCTTTAATGGAAGCCTGTCGTAGAGAAGATTTTCTTCGTCCTGCCAAATGTATTTTGGATGACATGTTTGCCAATGGTTGTTTTGCCACATATTGAAGAAATTTGTACCGCCTGATACTACAACATACACGTCCCTCCTTAAAGGGATTTGTTAAGAAAAAGATCTCGAGACAACCATATGTAAAGCAGGTTATTTTCTCGCTTCTTCTACTTTACTCTGTGATTGTATATACTCTGTAAAGAAGGTTACATACAATTAGTTATTAACTTTGCCTCGCTCAATGTTATTATCTTCAAAACCTGAGCCAATTATACAGTTATTTCGAGCTATGTAGGAAAATTGTTAAGTAATTCGAGCCATCACTATCGACTGAACGTCGCACTATGTAAGGTAAGATTTTTTTAGATTTTTGGGTTACGAATATGTCAATAATTATTGTTCATTATGTGTTTGTATTGTTAGTTTTTGGAACGTGTTCTCTGAACTTATCCCATCATTTTTTGCAGATTTGAACTTACTATAGTTAACACATTTATTACAGTTAAAGCTATCATTTCTCTGAGACATTCGAAGTAAATGGAGATAATGTAATTGAAGAGTTTTTGAATTTATTTTCAATGAAGAAATCCATAGAAGATAACAACAGTGATAGTTTCTTAGAAGAAGCCTATGAATAAGAGGATGGATTTAAATACAAATGGAACATCTAAGGGGTGACGACAAGACACGTGAATGAGGACAAGGTGTGTGGAATGTGGCGAAGCATTTGTATGCTACAGAAGATGACAATTGTGCCACCAGTGGTTTGATGAATCAACAAATTTTTATTTTTATGAAAAATTTGTGTTTGTATGATATTTTCATTATGTTGCTAAAATTGCCAATGGTGGCCTATCCCGTTCTTGAATAACGGAAAATTGATGCGTTTGTTTATAAGTTGTCCGAGATGGACTATTAGCATTACTGTTGGAGTATATTTTGTTTTTAAACATGTGGATAGTTGTATAAATAAATGAGCTTTTGCCCAAATTTTTTAATCTGTATGAGCTTTGTTTTGTTTTGAGATGAATCTTTGTAGACTATTGACAATTATCCTATTAAAATATTTTGAATATTTCATTGCTAAAGATGTCAATAAGGGTTTATGTATGAATATTGTTAAATAGTGACGTCATTTATACTAGGTCGGATGGATTATTTATGTGGTTGAAGTATTTTTTACACTTTAAACAGGTGGATATTCATATAAACGAAGGAAGTTATGTATAAATTTATTCTTATATTTTTACCTTTATTTTTATTGAAAATAAATTTTTGGACTTAAAATTATACTCGATTAAATAATTTCGGAAAAATGTCATTTTGGAAAATTGACCGTGAGTAATACTTTGTTATCGTGCTTTCAGGCACGGGCATTTGGTCATTTGGGAGGAGGAGCTACTATAACAAAAATTTGTTGGCTTTGTGAGGAATTACTGTGCTGGGAGGAGCTACTGTAACATCATTTGGTCTTTGATCAGTCACCACTTCTCACTAATAAGGCTCAAGAGCATCTAAAATAGACAAATCACCAAGACTAGCTCCCGCAATAGATTGTTTATAAGTAGCTTCCACAATTTTCATAGTAATATGTGTTTAGTAGAAAATTTTCAAAAAAAAATATGAGTAATGCTACACTTATCAGTACTTAGTATAGTGTTAGTAAAAGACACGCTTTATTATCTTTGTGCCTTTAAAGTCGAAAGTTTCATATTTTCATTATCGGATTTGGTTTGTGCAAGGTTTTTTTGTCAATTTTTTTACCTGTTCTGATTGCGTCATGTGGTAGTTGATTCAACTTTGTGTATAAGTTATTGGACTATTTATTATTTGTTGAATAATGGTGAATGAATTGTGAATGAAGGATTATTTTTAACTGATACTTATGTCAACATTTCATCTCTAAAATAAGTATTTGTCAATTTTTCCATTAAGTTTCTTGGACCATAAATACATATATGTCCATTTGTCCATTAAGTTTCGAGTTCGGCTTTAAGAGCTAACAATGTCTTGGGTGTAAGTAGGGGTGGCAATTCGGTTCAACGGGTCGTGTTTCGGGTCGACACGACACGATAAGGTTTTTTCAAACACGAACACGACACGACACGAATTCGTGTTTTTTTAATTGACACGAACACGGCCTGAATAAAAAATAACACAACACGACACGAATACAAGAATTTTAAAGTTTCATGTGTAAAAAATGCGATAACACGACACGACTCATAATTTAGACACGAACATGACATATCGTGTCAATTTTTGGTCAATTTCGTGTCGTTCCGTGTCATTTCTAAAATCTCCACCCCTAGGTGTAAGTTTCACATATTGCATTTAGCCCCCACTTTTGTTCTTGCAATATGCATCTATTTATTTTGGGCAAATTATGTACCTTACTTTTTCATGTGGAGGTGGATGTCGGCTTTCTAACCGCCATATATAAAGAGGTTGTTTCTGTGTCTCGAACCCCAGACCAACCGTAGCTTTGGCGAGGGCACTTGCCATCGCATCAAGGCACGAATTTAGGCTTTTCGAAATTATCAGCGTGCCTTCAGGCACGGGCATACCCTTGTATATATATATATATACATATATATCTATATAATAAAGTAGGAAGCTTATGTATGTCATAAGTTTGATCTATGATGTCATCCGTATGAATTTTTCCTACGCTACCTCTTTGGCCCTTAAAAATTTTGAGTTCCCCCTCTTTTTTTCTCACTACTTAATTCCCCCTCTTCTACTTTAATTCAAACATAAGGGCTAATTTGGTAAACACATAAAAATTGATACCTTTCACACCACATTCTCCCTTACACTCACCAAAAGCCCACGATCTCTGAGCTCTCTTCTCTCACTACCGAAACAGTTGTCCTCACAAGTCACAAACCTAGGTCTCTCTCTCTCTCTCTCTCTCTCTCTCTCTCTCTCTCTCTCTCTCTCTCCCCATCTACTATTGTTTGGGTGTGACTCGCATATCTAACAACTTTTATTAGGTTTGATTTTTAGGTTTTATGTTTTTCAATGCCATGTTATTGTTTGGGTTCAAAATCGGCACCAAGTTTTGCACAAATCAGTCTGAAGGTAGGATTTGTCAAAAATACTACTTTGGGCATATAACTTCTTTTGATTTTGAGATGTTGTTTTGCACAAGTCAGCTTTTATTAGGTTTGATTTTCTAACAATGATGTTTCATTTGTTCTTTACTTCATTTTTAGGAGAGGGTGATACTCTTTAAGAAGAAAACCCAACAATGCCTTTTTGGTATTAATGAGGTAAGTGAGATTATTTATTTATGCCCTATTTTGAAGATATATATCTATTGTTCATGAAATGTGTGTTTACTCATAAACTATTTGTTCATGAAATGTGTGTTTACCTATTGAAGATATATACATATTGTTCATGAAATGTGTTGTTAGTGCTTTGATTAGTTAGGTATGTTAATTAATGGAATCATGCTTGGGGTCTATTTTCATCTTCTTTAGATTTCTACAATAACCTTTGCAAAATGCTTTTAGTTTTTTTGGTAATTGTTTTAGTATTTGGTAATTGTTTTCATGTTCTTAAATGTTTTGGTATTTGGTAATTATTTTGACGATGGAAGTGAAACTGATTTATTATTTGGTCTCCCATTATTTTCCCATTTTATTAAGGTGAATTGTTTCATTTATGTGCAATAAAGCTTTATTTTCATTATTTTAGTGTTTCCACATTCATAGATGGTCTTATAGGATCATGTGCCCTGATTTGAGGTAAATTGATGCTATAACTTTGATTTACTATTTACTCATGCCTCACACGTATTTGAGAAAAGGCCCAATAATGTGAGTTCTATATATATGATAGATGTAAGTGACCATTTGTTTGAGTTTCAAATTGGGGTGATTTGAATTTTTTTACATCATAATTTTTGTCATGTGTTTCAGTTTAAAGTACATGGATTCTTCTCCAACTTGGTTGAAGTTGTGTTTTTGTAGCTCAAGATTCATTTTACAAGCCCACCTTGCTTAAATATTGCCATGTCAGTGGTTCAATCAGTGTTCATTTTTGCCCTATTTTGTGAGGTATTACTAGGGTCTTCCAAATTAACATCCATTTTGTTTCCCTTTTATGTAGTTTGGCTGTTTTATGGCTCAGAGATTAATCTTATTTTTTTCATCATCATAGTAGTTAAAATCTTCCATCGATTTACAAGTATGGGATTCTTAATTTTGTGAGGTTATTAGCCTCTTCAAGATAAGCTCATTCAATCAATCTACAGGTATGAGGTTCTAAATTTTGTTAAGACTTTTATGTGATTTTTTCAAATACGGGAAATCTCCATATGGATGTATTTTATAATCTCACCATAGGAGGCTAAAAGTCCAAAGGTTCTGATTTTTGTTGGATTTTATTATTATCATTTGGGGGTTTTAGTTTATTCTTACACCATTTGGACATATTTCATAGTCTCAACCCCCATATTTATTCGCTTCACAGTTCTAACATTGCTCAACTTATCTTCTTCAGCTATAGATCGCTCTAAGGGGTCTTCAAAACCTCCGGTTCATTCACATTTAATTGGTATGAACAATCTGGACTTTTTTTCTTTCGATTTTATCTCTCAACATGAATCAATTAATTGTAGATTATATAATTTCACACACACAATCACTCACACTCAATCAAAATTATAATTTCATTACTCTAACTATAATTTCATACACGCACAACATATTTTGGTGTTTTCATTGCTCTCTCATTTTGGCGTTTATATAAGAAACATACCATAGAGACAACATTCATTTATGGCGTTTGACATAGTTGGAACATGAATATTTTTCACACAGTTCATATTATTGTTGTTGTAGATGATCGTATTATCAATTGTGGATTTTGATTTGAAGTTAGGTAGTAAAGGAGTGTAAATAGAGACTTTGTTATGTTTTATAATATTTTGTTGCCAATTTTTGTTGTTTTATTGCTCAGTTTTTTTGTTCTATATAGATTTAAGTTAATTCAACTGGAAATTTTTGTGTTCTAGATGATGATATGAGTAATTTGGTGTAGATCGAGCTCTCCGAAGTTGTCTGAGGACTATTTCATATGTAGAAATCTTCATGATTGTTTGGGGTCAATTTGGTGACTTTCTCATCAGACCTTCACTCTCTCATCAGTTCCTAATCGACGACGTCTCTCTGCTGATCTGAAGTGACCTGCCTAAATGGTTAGACATGTTTGACAAATTTTGAATTAATTTGGTAATATACATAATTTTGAATGTTTTACCTAATAATGCTTGATATGTGTTTGTTTTATTACCCTTGAGACTTCAATGAGTCATTTGAAGTAAATTTTCCCTAAACGTGCATGACCTACCTTATTTAGTTGGTAGGTACTATAGGCTTATCCAAGAGGTATGTCTGATTGATACAAAAAACTAAGAGTGGAAAACAACACATAGGATACACAACTCAGTCAACTTCTCCCCAAAACAAAAATAACGTTAACGGAATATATAGTCTAAAAATTAGTTGCCCAATTTCAATTGGTTGCTCGATTTTACTTTATTGGAACTATAATTAAGAAATTAGATGTTTTGATTGTAACTATAATATAGCTTATAGGTAGTTCTTTATTTATGAATTAGAAGTTGGTGTACTACTACAAATTTAGTAGTCCAATTTCAAATATGTCCAACAGAATGAACTCTCATAGTTGTGGTGCTGTGAGAATAAGCTATGAGCACTGATATATGACTCCCTACGAGAGTTTAACTATGAGCAATTATATATGATTCCCTATGAGTGTTTAGCTATGAGATGCATATGGCTCTAATATCAGTGTTGAGAAGCAGCTACGTGAAGCAGCTATGAGAAGTGCCATAGATTAGTTTATGCATTTACCACAAGTCTGTCTTGCTTTGTATGAAAGCGGGAGCTGTAGCAGTGGTGGCACAGGTGTTGAAAGACATCGAGTTTATGCATTTCACACATGCGCGTGCACACACGCAAAAACTAATCTTAGTTTTGAGTTTCAATTTCAAAAGTTACGGATAGAGATTACGATTTGATTTGAAATTTTTAAGCTCCATGAATGGGTCCATACTATCCAAATAATAAAACATGATTAATCATCAATAAAAAAAAACAGGGTTATGTAGTTGTTTACTATGTATCATTACAACCATGAGAGAGCTTAACTTTATATATGATTTTTACTAAAATAAAAAATTGTTCATAGGAGGCCATACTTCAGCTATAATATCTCTGCATCTAAGTTTTCAAGATGAGGCCATATCTCAAAAGATATTGCCTTGAAAAGGCTTTGATATAACCTGAATTTGATAAATACCATTGATCTTTCTCACCATTGTTATAACCATTGTTGGTCATGTCCCCATTGGAACTTTTCTTAGGTTTTCCTACATTCTCTTTGTCTAACTCCATTGCAAATGAGTCTTTAAGATCAATGGCCATTTCATCTGCTTGAAACGAATGTATAGAAACGAATCCGACTGTATGTGAATCTTTATTCTCATAACTAATTTTTAGTAAAAAAGACCAGGAAAAGTTGAGCATTAACTCATATGATGGAGTGATGGTAAATGGATTGGAAGCTTCTTAAGATTTTCTCCCATTGCATTTTCGGTACAAATTGTTCCAAATAGTGTACTGATAGTGAATCTCTCTTTACAAATATTGTGTTTTCAGTAAAAATTGGTTCCAAATAATGTCTAATAGAATACAAACATAATTTTGTAGTTCCAAAAAGTGGCTACAATACAACCATAACTTCTTGAGTCCAATAGGTTGTCCAATTTCAATATCATCTTGGGTTCAATAAATGTGTTCCAATTAGTATTCCAATTTCAATAGCTGCTTAAATGTTTCAATATAAAAATTGCAATAGATGCTTTAATGTTTGAATAAATCTGAAATTGTTCTTCATGTTCATAGTAGATTCATATGCTTTGCTTAACTCAATTTATACATTTATATTATATTTTTCTAATTTTATGGAGAGTAAAAGGCTCTGATTTTTTTATAGTTGTGGAATACAAGAAGACATGGGCATCGAGGTCGAAAATGTAGTGGCTGCAAATCTTGATTTGAACAATAATGGTAATTGCAAGGTAAAAGCTAGCTTCTCTTGCCAACAATAATGGTAGTTTCATTGATATCTCTCGATCTCGAATGCATACCTCTAATTTGGAATGTTGTTTTAATAACATACACATTTGGATATATTTTGCGAAGGTCATGCTGGCCGAGATTTGTGCGAATAGTTGATTCAAGGAATGAAGAAGAATGAGCACGGCTGGAACAATTTTTTGTTTAGAATGCAGATTTTTGAACAACTTCACAGGTTTTGGGAGTTTCCAGTTCTCAACTACAATGCATATGTGAAGCAGTACTCAAAATTAATAAGGTATGGTTTACATTGTGCCTTAACTGTGAAATTGATATGTTGGAGGATGGATTAAATATTCAGAATAGTTTTTATTAAAGTTTGTTGTCTATTTAATATATGTGAAATAGGAGATCTACCTTTTGGGTTCAATGGAGGTACGTACACGATGCAAACTTTGTACTATCCATTGGTGAACTATGACACTGAATTCCCATAGATTGGAGCACCACACATACCTCTTAATGTCTGATCATCAACCTCGACATATCCCTCCTCAACATCGACTAAATTCCTATGCAACCGATGACCCTGGGCATTCTACATCTTGCTATGTTACACACACTCAACATCAAAGGAAAACCCATAAAATCTCCTACAATTTATCATGGTTATTGGCTTCCTCCAGAGCCCAATTGGTTGAAACTCAACACTGCTGGGCATTCTAAAGGATATCCAGGTATTGTTGCTTCTGCTGGAACTTTCGAAAATCATGTTTTTTTGTTGTGCGTGTGTGTGGGTGGGGGTGGGGTGGGGGGTGGGGGGGGGGGGGGGCTCTTTTGGGGTCAATATTGGATTAAAACTGCATTTTGTGCAGTTGGCTGTTATTGTAGGCATTGGATATGCTTGGGAGAAAAACTGGAAGTATTGTATTCTGGGCTCTTATTAGCCACCTTGGAATGTCAAAGTTAGGTAGGAAAATTGCAAATGGATGCTTAGTCAAAATAGATTTTATCGCACGTCTCTAATTTGGACACTGATCAACCCACTCTAAAATATTAGAACACTGCCCCACCAG
This sequence comes from Sambucus nigra, assembly GCA_949130495.1. Lineage (NCBI taxonomy): Eukaryota > Viridiplantae > Streptophyta > Magnoliopsida > Dipsacales > Adoxaceae > Sambucus > Sambucus nigra. The sequence goes on along the minus strand of OX422207.1, from coordinate 540,364,914 downwards.
CTATTACAACTCATATTTCCCATGATCCGTCCTTCCTGCCTGAATATAAGTTCAGGTAATTTCATTTCGTCAATGGTGAAGATGACCTATAATATTTTGTGTTCATTCAATATCAGGTATCATTCAATATCAGGTAAATTTTCTTTGATGATCTGAGATGATCTGAGAACAATTAAGGTCGAAAAAATTAAGGTCCGAAAAATCTGCTGCTGGTACTATTGGCACACAATTCGATTCAACATTCTATATAACTAGATCTGAAATCCTAACTCATAGATATGAAAAAAATAGGGTAGAAAGTCAATATAATTGTTCTCAGATCATCTCAGATCACTTGGTTATCAAATCAAAATTCTAACTCATAGATTTGAAAAATATAGTTCATTTTCAATGTGCCGTTATGTCAATATAGAGTTCTAACAATTTTTTATCTGTATATGTTTGTTCTTGATTTGTTATAATGTGTACATTAATGGTTGACTAAACTACTCTTTTCTTATCATTGATTGCTTTTGATTGATTTTGCAGATCTTCAAAAGTTCATTCTTGGGCTTTCTGCCTCTAAATCAGAGACCAACTGGCTTCACCAAATGTTATACCTCTATGATTCAAGCATATTTCAATGAAGAATTAATGATGCTTACCTTATGCTTCAACAGAGACATTGGTTCAGGACATGGTTGTCCCAATATCATCTGATAAAGTTGCGTGGGATGCTATATTGAACATGGCAAGTAACTTATTTGTATTGAAATATATAGTGTTGATCGTTATTTTGTTGTTATCATGTTAGCTTTCCCAAATATAATCGTGATTTTTTAAAGAAGTTGATTTTTCAAGTATTTGTTTGATGAATTTGGACTTCTTAATATTGTATAATTGATTATTACCCCATAACTAGGGTGGACATTCCAATATACAAAGGAGATTATGTCCATTTTAAAAAAAAATTGACACTTTGTTAATTTGAGGCACAATATTAATTTCATTGATGAATTTAGACTATTTGAATGTTATTGGACTATTTTTTTATTTGTTAATCAGGGTTGTTAGTCATATAAATAAAAGAGATTATGACCAATTTATTTAACATTACATTTTATTTTTGTGGCAAACAAAATTTTTGCCTTATTGCAATTACGTACTTTTGAAATTTTTTGTCGTTTTGCAATAATCAGCGTGCCTTCAGGCACGGGCATACCCTAGTATATATATATATATATATATATATATATATATATATATATATATATATACATATATATATATACATATATATATATATATATACATATATAGCAAAAGAGGGAAAAATAGATAAACGGGTCAGAGCCCGAGTTTGAAAATATTTTGCAAGTGCACAAATACCATATGGTTAAAATATGATTTTGTTTAATATTTAAATTGGTATCCCACTCACATGAGATACCCCTCACCCTCTTCTAATAGTACACACCTGTCGCATACCTACTAACTACCCTGCCTAACTAATCCGTTACACCAAATCTCTGAAAATCCCTATAAACCCGAGTACTAAGGGCTAAACTTCTCCCCATTCTCAACAATGCTCCACGTTCATGCGTGGGGTGTCTCGCGAAACGAAATTCAAACAAGGAACACCCCTATACACTACTACCTGGAAATGTCAATCGTCGGGATCCATTAGGCCCTCAGTACAAAATGTATATATATACTTATATAAATCCATACATATAATACTCACTTAAGTAAACAAATCACAATTTAAGTCCGGATAAAATCTCCCGGAATGAGAATAAATCCTTATTCAATTTTCTCTTTACACTAGTTAGAGATATATGATATCTTAAGCATATATACAGGCAATACAGTATAGACAAAAAGTATAATAACCATCCCACTGTTCTATAAATTGAGGTTGCGGTCTCTCAATGCTATCATCTTCTAGGGAATTACTTATATACCATCTTGGATACCCGTGGTCGGACTCTCACACCGACTACGTAAAAACCAAATCACAACGTATGGGAAGCGGTCATAGTTCCTCCCTAGAAATGAGAACGAAACATACCCACCACGTCTTACCCCTAATAAAAATCTTACAATATAAAAGGAGGCTATGAACTGCGGACTATATGCTCCCTGCTCCTCAAGCCAGGGGTCTCACCCACATCGCGCAACTTCCCATGATAACATTAGAGGGGTTATGCTTCACGTAAATATACCATTCACACACATATATATTTATACTTATATAATATATATATTCTGTAATAACTCATGTATATATAGTATATATCACTTCTCAATATATACATATGGCTATAATTGTAAATCCCTATAACAATAGCCAATAAGCCCGAATGTTCCCACTCGTAATAACGTTTAAGTACTCGCACACTTACGATACTTAACCCAAAAGTATTCTCTCACTTGATATATAACTTGTACCTTAATCACTGCTAAGGATTTATATACTCACCGAATTTACCTATTGGTAATAATTAAATAAGTATACCCTAAACTTATTCAAGCCCCAAAGGTATCGCACCACTTATAATAATCGTCGTCAATAGACGTATCGAGTAATCGCTAAAGCATCTTAGCCCCTATCCTCAATTTCCATCCTACTCACATCCTAGGATTTTATTCCAAACATATAGGGATATATTTATATGTATAATCACCCACCGAAATAATTTCCCGAGTTCTACTCATCCCGAACACCCTTAAATTAGGAATCCCTTGGATTTCACCTTTAATTAACCTAAAGGATACACCTCACTTCCATAATAGTTTAGAGGTACTTTCTCTACATTTAGGAACCCCAAATATTAACTCCTTAATTACATTAGGTTACAACCATCCATAATACCCTAATTAGGAAGGCCCTTTAATTTTTAAGCCCAAAGAGAAAAGGGATAAAAATAAAATCCTTGGGTAGAAAAAAGAGTGTTGGTTGACCGATCCCTGACCCCCGGTCTATCGCAGGTTGGGATTTTTCCTTGCTGTGAAATCAGTAAGCCCTTTTCCCCTTACCCGATTGACTGGACATAGGGGCGCGATCGACCGATCATACCAGTTAGGTTGGCCCTTTCCCTTTTTGGATGAAATCCAAAATTCCGAACATCCCATATATCAACCTAAACTCCATTCTTATGGTTTCTAATCTCCACCAACAACACTGCAAACACCTAAACATTGATTTCTAACTAACACATCAATTATTTGGGGGATTAAACCTGTAAGACCAAAGTAATTTCCTTTTGTTATGAATGCGGAAGCGTTGAAAGATGATGGTTCAATAATTAAACAAACCAAGTTTTAATTTCACAAAACGAATTACAACATAATTCAAGTCCTAGAATTTGCCTAAGTCATAATTAACAATTATTCAAAGTTAGGCGAAACCAATTTTAGCAAGTGACTTGAATAAACCAACTTTACCCAATATTTAATTTAAGTCCCAAATTAAATGAGTGTGATAATAAAACCCAATTTTATCTTGAAATTATCCTAAGCATGGATTCTAAATTATTATGCAAGATAAAATAAACAAAGTCACACTACACCGCGATGTACGAGGAAAAACCCACTAACGGGAAAAAACCTCGGGACGGCCCTAGCCTCAAATCCACTAAAAACGGTATTACAAAATACAAGACAAAAGACTTACTTCCTAAACTCGAATCCTCTCAAGCCGTGATGCTTCTTCTTGTATCAACCTCCAATTAGCGGATAACCAACGGAGCTCCACCGTGGTCTCGGAATTCATCGATCGGGAATTAGGCACACCGTCACCCTAACATGGAGCCTTTCTCCAAATGGGTAGAAATGAAACAAACTTCTCTTCAATTCGGTGTAGAGAAAAACCGGTGCCAAAACAATCTCCAAGCAATTAATATTTATATAGAAACTTGGATAAACAATTGGGTGTAAACTAGAGTGTGTATAAAATTTTTCTTGAAAGAATTACACTCAAAACTTGAACATTTTCCTAAAACTCATTTTGATCTCAAACTCTCTCTAGGAGATAAACAAGGTTGGAAAAGTTGTCTTGGAAAATGTGTTTCCCGCACATAATAAAGTATGAAAAAGTTGGTTGAAAACCAAGTGGAGAAGTGGGGAAAAAACTGTCAAAAAACTGCTCAAAACCGTTCCCGCCTGACGTCTCATTCGAACGAACTTGACTCTCGTTCAAACGAGACTTCTAACGAGCGACCAGCCTGGGCTCGTTAGAATCTCGTTAGATATCTCGTTAGAACGAAAACTCGTTCGAACGACATATCGAACGACATATCGAACGACTGTCTAGTTAGGGTCGTTGGCAAAACTCGTTCGAACGAACCTGGTTCGAACGACAAAACTCGTTCGAACAAAATCTGGTTCGAACGAAAAAACTCGTTCGAACGACATTTCTAACGAACATCCAGAAAGTTTACAAAATGCGATTTTGGCCCAGAAACTTTTATAAACTTTTATATACTTATTTTTGAAGTTTCTAATTGATTCTTTCTGAAAATAAAATGCAGTTTTTATTAACCTAACACCCAATACAAATTGTTCCAAGCTCCTATATAAATATAATTACATTCATACCTTGGGAGCATGGAACCTTAGTTGATGACGTACAAACGAGGCACATAAACTACGGCATGTTGATGATGCTTTATACTCTTTGCCGCTACGTCTTCAACAAACACTTCATAGGTCTTGAATATTACAATTAAATAAAATCCTATGAATAAATGTTTTTGTCCGGAATTGAGCCAAAACTATATATGGACTCAATTGGAAATTTGTGTCCTTAGAAATCTCCCCCTTTGGCTATTCCGGGACAAAAACCAAACCAAAATCCTAAAGGGCCGTCAAGCTCTACTAGACTCAAAACATAACCCGCCCAATCTTGACTCAACCCAAGGATCAAACGCTTTGCCATAGAAGGATGCCGCTTTAGAATAATTCCTGCACACTTAAGCAAACTCATCAAATGCATAGGGAATATCAAAATAGTAAATGCTATTAATTAATTACTCCCCCTAAATTAATTCTCCCTTTAAACACATGACCTACTTAGAAAGACGTCTCCCCCTAAGATAAATCTCCCCCAAACGAAGATACGATAATAATAGGATTAGATACCATTTCTCCCCTTATCATCATTCTCCCCCTTTTTGTTCGGGAATAGGCAAAGGATAAAGAACTAATAAACAGCATGTGAAAGCTTAAAGTGATAAAACATGAAAGCATATGGGCAATTAAAACCAGGGCAAAGACAAACAAATATCATATATATATACATTAGAAATATACCAATATAGTACTTGCATATATATATAGATATAAACACACACATGACACAAAATACAATAAGTTTGCACACTCGTATGGCAAAAATGTGTCATATGGAAACGGAAGTGTAGGGGTGTGAACTAGCAATAAGTAAATTTAGACCCAAACACTTAAGAAACGTTCACGGAGTTCTCATTTGATTGCAAACTTCATCACAGTTAAATATAACCTCATGTGACAATATAAAGATTGAACTCAATGAACAAACATACACAATGCATACAAGCCTAGCATTATGATGATTCTACAAACCAAATAGAGTCATGACATTAAAGACAACTAGGATAAACGGACATTGTGCAAACCGTTGATATACCATCCAATTCTCCCTCAATAAGCATATATATTCTTTTGTTTTGTGAATGAATATATCAAACAAACATAGGCCTTGGCAATTGCTTTATGTTAAATGCCAAATATTATGTTTTTAGGCCTTTGGATCACGCATTTCTTTTAGATCCAATCAACGATGGCTTACTATCGCAAAGGATTTAATTCATCCTTTCGGAGCCTTTCCCCGTGCATATATTAATTTATCATGTTTTCATTTTTCACACAAATCTCACATGCAACGGATTTTGACATGCACTAGTCCTCCTAGGTCATAGATATGTAGATGACTAGATTGATAGGAGAACACCTCAAAAAGCTCAAATATAACATGTGACATTAAGATTTCAAAAGAGCTCGTGCATGTGTGAATAGAGGCATATAGAAATAGAATCCATTTAAACAATACAAAATCCAACTACTCCATAAAATATGGTAAAGAACATAATAAGGATTGAAAATCTAAACCAAAAGTTCTAGCCACATGGAAGCGTAAATGATAGGATTCAAACACAAATATATGCCACATAAAGTGTGTCAAACAAAAATACACACAAAAACAAAATCGTTTTGAGTTTTTAAACATATTTAATCAAAAATAAATATATACTCAAAAGGACAAACAAAAATCATTTGTATTTTTCATTAAGCTTAAATGAAATAAATAAAACACAAATGATAAACAAAAATCTTTTTATATTATGCAGTCGATTCAAACACAAAATATAATACAAAAAGATAAACAAGTCATAATTTCTAGCATGTGATATGAAATAAGGCAATGACTAGAAAATGACTAAACATGCATACATTTTGCATATGAATATAGCATGAAGTACAAACGCTAAAGTATGCAAACACTAACACATTCATCCATTAGATTTAGCAAGGGAGGAAGGATGTGAAAGTAAATGAGAATCAAAATCCCTATTTTGTAAGGCAACCAAGTCGGATTTCCTAACCCAAATTAATGAAGAATTACTATCTTGGGGTGTAGGAACGTTAGCTATCGTGGTTACTTTACTATGGGATTTTCTAGGAATTCGTTTAAGATCAAAACAAAATTTCTTAAGATGACCTTTTCGACCACAATGTGAACAAGTGAAAACATGTCGAAAAGATTTACCTAAGGAGTGATCTTGAAATGCATTCCTAGTAGATTCTCCTAAAATGCTGGTTTTGACTTTAGGGTTAAATTCATTACAAGTATTGAAGCCTAAACCAAAAGTGTCATTTTTAACTTGGACCGTTCCTAACATTTTATCAAGTTTTTCTGAACGACATTCCAAATCAAATTTGACATTACTAGAATCTTTTAATTTATTTTCCAACTCAACAATGTTAGATTCTAGTAAAACATTTCGCTCTTCAAAAGCAAGAAGCTCCTTTTTCAAGGATTCCATTAAACCCCTAAGGCTATCTCTCTCGCCTTCTACATAGTTAAGCTTCTCTTGAAGATTCCTCTCACATGTCCTAAGGTCTTCTATTAAGGCACTTTCATTAACAACCTTGACACTCTCTCTTAAATTCGCTTCTAACTTCAAATTAGCCTTTTTCAATTTGATAGATTCTTTATATAATTCATGAAAAGCATTTTGAAGTTCACTTTCATCAACCTCTTCTTCATTTTCACTCTCTCTTTCTTCTCCACTCTCACTATCATCAAAAATAAGGGAATCATGAACAATGACCTTGGAAGTGGCATGTGCTATCGTATCATCAATCGATGAGTTCTCACTATCACTCACATGACTTGCCATAAAAGCCACAAAATTTTTCTTAGTGGGGGAATCGGGCTTTTCTTCCTTATCACTATCACTAAGGGTTGAATTATATGAAATAGGTCGCTTACCATCTTTCCTTAGTTTAGTGGGGCACTCATAAGCCCTATGGCCATAACCTTCACAACCAAAACACTTATTAGACTCGTCCCTATCAACATTTTCATTACAAGGTTTAGGGATCTTATCGGCTTTAGAAATCTTCTCGTTTTTATCATGTTTAGAAGATTCATGTTTAGAAGATTCAAATTTCTTAAAATCATTTTTATATTTATCTTTGTTGAATTTAAGAAATTTTCTAAATTTACGAGCAAATAAAGCCATATTTTCCGAGTCACTATCACTATCGCTCTCTACTACTTGTTTAACCTCTTTTCGGGCTTTTAAAGCAACACCCTTTTCGATTTTCTTTTCATTTTTAGAGGGAAACATATCCAGTTCATAGGTTTGTAAATCACCTACAAGCTCTTCTAATTTCGTAGAGGCTAAAGTGGGTAAAGAATTTAAAACGGTCACTTTAGGAATAAATCTATCGGGTAGGGACCTCAAAATTTTCTTTACTACACGGTCGTCAGGTATTTTCTCTCCCAAGTTAAAGGATGAATTAACAATATCAGAAAGTCTAGCATAAAATTTATCAAAAGTTTCTTTTTCATCCATTTTGATAGTTTCAAATTGAGTGGTGAGGTTTTGGAGTTTTGAAGCTTTAACGACACTCGTTCCTTCATGAGTTAATTGTAAAATATCCCAAGCTTCTTTAGCGGTCTCACACGTCATAATGCGTCGGAATTCATCCGATGTGACAGCGCTAAATAAAGCATTTAAACCACGAGAATTAAAATTTGCAAGCTTAAACTCATTTTCGGTCCATCTATCGACGGGTTTGGGAACTTGTTCATTTTCAATTAAATGTGTTGGTGGAGTCCAACCGTTAACAACAGACATCCAAACACGTTCATCGATAGATTTAAGTGCCGATTTCATTCGCGCTTTCCAATACGCGTAGTTAGAACCATCAAAAATAGGAAATTTTGAAAATGGGGAAAAATCCATTTTAGCCAAAAATTAAAAAGATCTTAACGAAATAATTTATCGTTTTTGGCTCTGATACCAATTTGTAAGACCAAAGTAATTTCCTTTTGTTATGAATGCGGAAGCATTGAAAGATGATGGTTCAATAATTAAACAAACCAAGTTTTAATTTCACAAAACGAATTACAACATAATTCAAGTCCTAGAATTTGCCTAAGTCATAATTAACAATTATTCAAAGTTAGGCGAAACCAATTTTAGCAAGTGACTTGAATAAACCAACTTTACCCAATATTTAATTTAAGTCCCAAATTAAATGAGTGTGATAATAAAACCCAATTTTATCTTGAAATTATCCTAAGCATGGATTCTAAATTATTGTGCAAGATAAAATAAACAAAGTCACACTACATCGCGATGTACGAGGAAAAACCCACTAACGGAAAAAAACCTCGGGACGGCCCTAGCCTCAAATCCACTAAAAACGGTATTACAAAATACAAGACAAAAGACTTACTTCCTAAACTCGAACCCTCTCAAGCCGTGATGCTTCTTCTTGTATCAACCTCCAATTAGCGGATAACCAACGGAGCTCCACCGTGGTCTCGGAATACATCGATCGGGCAACTAGGCACACCGTCACCCTAACATGGAGCCTTTCTCCAAATGGGTAGAAATGAAACAAACTTCTCTTCAATTCGGTGTAGAGAAAAACCGGTGCCAAAACAATCTCCAAGCAATTAATATTTATATAGAAACTTGGATAAACAATTGGGTGTAAACTAGAGTGTGTATAAAATTTTTCTTGAAAGAATTACACTCAAAACTTGAACATTTTCCTAAAACTCATTTTGATCTCAAACTCTCTCTAGGAGATAAACAAGGTTGGAAAAGTTGTCTTGGAAAATGTGTTTCCCTCACATAATAAAGTATGAAAAAGTTGGTTGAAAACCAAGTGGAGAAGTGGGGAAAAAACTGTCAAAAAACTGCTCAAAACCGTTCCCGCCTGACGTCTCGTTCGAACGAACTTGACTCTCGTTCGAACGAGACTTATAACGAGCGACCAGCCTGGGCTCGTTAGAATCTCGTTAGATATCTCGTTAGAACGAAAACTCGTTCGAACGACATATCGAACGACATATCGAACGACTGTCCAGTTAGGGTCGTTGGCAAAACTCGTTCGAACGAACCTGGTTCGAACGACAAAACTCGTTCGAACAAAATCTGGTTCGAACGAAAAAACTCGTTCGAACGACATTTCTAACGAACATCCAGAAAGTTTACAAAATGCGATTTTGGCCCAGAAACTTTTATAAACTTTTATATACTTATTTTTGAAGTTTCTAATTGATTCTTTCTGAAAATAAAATGCAGTTTTTATTAACCTAACACCCAATACAAATTGTTCCAAGCTCCTATATAAATATAATTACATTCATACCTTGGGAGCATGGAGCCTTAGTTGATGACGTACAAACGAGGCACATAAACTACGGCATGTTGATGATGCTTTATACTCTTTGCCGCTACGTCTTCAACAAACACTTCATAGGTCTTGAATATTACAATTAAATAAAATCCTATGAATAAATGTTTTTGTCCGGAATTGAGCCAAAACTGTATATGGACTCAATTGGAAATTTGTGCCCTTACAAAACCAATTTTCTTAGATTTAAACCCAAAAATCCTTAAAGCCCTAGGTTTTACCATTTCCCCAATTTCAATTCATTTCTTCCCTCCATTATTAAACACTAGAAATCAATAAAAGTTTACACTACATCAATTTGGAAACTCATACACAAACTACCCAAATTTATTTTAAGGCTTCTAACCCAAAATTATATAGTTTACCAAATATAATATGAGATATACACACTAAATGAAATAAAGCAAGTAAACACTTGCCTCGAGGATGAAATCCGAAGACCTTGAGTCGAATCCCGCAGAGTTTGGCCAGAATCTCCCTTTCCTCTATTCTTTTCTCCTCTTCCTTTATTTTTCTCCTTTTCTTTATTTCTTTCTCCCTCTCTCGTGCCTTTATAAGGGAGAAATAAGGGATTGTCCCTTATTAACTCAAAAATGATTCATTTACTCAATTACGAGTCCCTATTGGTCCAAAAATTCCCAAAACCCAAATACTACCCCCGGATACTCAATTCTGACTATCTCAGTCATTCCGAAACCAACCGCGCACTCGAAATCTCCATCTGAGTCACTTAACTGCAATTCACTAATTAAACCCAACACAACTTAATACGAGTTTTTCACATAAAACATTATCCTTTGTCACTTTACCCAAGTGTGTCGTATAATTAAAATACTCCGACTCATTTTAATTTAATAAAGGACTTATCACCTGGTATTTAATTAGTCAAGGTGTCGCAGGTGATATCAGAGCATCAGGTATCTGTGTATGTATGAGTGTACGGAGGTTCAAAAATGGATTTTGGCGACATTTAAGCTGTTTGGAGTAGCTCTTCAGTAGGGGGAGTCCACTACCACAGTAGAGGATAGGGATATAATGACTATTTAAGACTTTTGGGTGAGGTTTGACCACAAATTCTTTCCTTCAGCTGTTCAGATCGAAATGAGGTGGAAACTTTTGGACCTCACCCAGGAAGGGAAATCAGTTGCCGAGTATGAAGAAGAATTCACTAGGCTGACAAATCTCGTACTAGGAGAGGTTCCCATTGAAGGAAAGAGAATTAAAATGTTCATGGATAGTATTAATGGGAGCATTCGCTAACATCTCTTGGATAATATTTCATTGCAGACCTATGGAGATGTGTTGAATGCAGTGTTGCCTCACTGCCAAGATCACCGCCTTCATGCTAAGGGAATCAAGTGGGGGATTGAGTCCAGTTAGCAAGGAAAGAATGAGGGAGGTAGTGGAAGTGGAACAACATCCATCCAGGGTCAATAGAGGCAGGGGGAACATAAATTCTAACCAGGGGATTATGCTAAGCAACTTAAATTGGGAGGCTTTTGATTTGGGAAGGGAGGTAATAGGCAGGGCCACCAGATCAATCAGGGGTAGCAGGGCCGCTAGGGACAATAACACATTCACCATGGCCAACAGGGCCTAGGGAAATGTGGAAATGGTCAGCATGACCGAGGTCAACATGGTCGTAATGGGGGACAATTTTTCGGTAGATGCTTCACATGTGGCAAGACTCGCCACAGGAAGCTAGATTGTTCACATAAGGTCAAGATACCCCATTAGCAGGGTGCTAATCAGGATCCGTAGAGGCCAATGTTTCCAGTTGCCCTTCCAGCACCAGCATAGGTACCAGCCTTACCTGCCATTGCTCCCGCTGCCCCACCACATAAGTGGTAGTTACAGTATAGGCATGTGTACAACGTCCAGCGGGTAGCAGTTGAGGGTATGTTTTCTATTTATGTGGCTATGGAACATATTTTGTTTAATATAGGGTCTTCACATTCTTTCATAGCCATTAGATTTGCATGGGCCACGGGGTTGTTAGACATGGCCAGTAGTACTAATACATATGTAGACTCATCGATGGGTAGTGGGACGCCTATTTTCTCTATATGCCAGGGTGTGAGTATAGATATTGGGAGTCTAATTTTACCATCTAATATGATTATGTTAGACATGTCCACATTTGATGCTATTATTTGGATGGATTGGCTTATTTCTTATAGAGCAATGATTGATTGCTTTGGTAGGAGCTTTATTTTTGCTATACTAGGTTAGGAGATGTTCTTAGTGGTCGATGCCTTGCCCCGAGGGAGGATCGTCCACTCATTTGTATTGCATAGAGGAGGAGACCTCCATGAGAGTTATGATTCCACTTAATTCAATTCCTGTTGTTAGGGAATTTGCAGATGTGTTACAAAACATACCAGGGTTATCGTCGAGTAGAGAAATTGAGTTTTTGATTGACTTAGCACCGGGCACTCGATCGATAGCCCGTGCCCCCTACCGTATGGATTCTGCAGAGATGAGGGAGTTGAGGGATCAGATTGAATAGTTTCTAGGATAGGGTTTCATTCATAGAAGTACCTTACCTTGGGGTACCCTGGTTCTGTTTGTGAATAAGAAGGATGGATCCATATGTTTGTGCGTAGATTATTGGGAACTTAATAAAGTCATGATCCAAAATAAGTATGCATTACCCCGCATCGATGATTTATTTGACCAGCTAAGAAGAGAAGCATACTTCTCAAAGATAGACTTAAGGTTTGGATATCACCAGTTGCGAATCAGGGAGCAGGATGTGTCAAAGACTATTTTTCTGACAAGGTATGGATCTTATGAATTCCTAGTTATGCCATTCGGGTTGACCAATGCGCCTACTGTATTTATGGACAATGAATAGGGTGTTCAAAGAGTTCCTATATCAATTTATCATTGTTTTCATAAATGATATCCTGGTTTATTCTTGTACCGGAGAGGAACATGCCGAGCATTTACGAAGGGTCCTACAGACACTATGAGAGCATCAATTGTATGCCAAGTATGAAAATTGTGGATTTTAGCTCTGGGAGGTGCCATTTATGGGGCATATAATGTCAAAAAGGGGTTTAGCTGTGGATCCTAACAAAGTATCAACACTAAAGGAGTGGGGACAACACATGACACTGACCAAAGTTCACAGTTTCTTGGGATTGACTAGTTACTATAGACGATTTATCAGGGGATTTTCGAAGATTGCGGGTCTAATGTAAAATCTAACCCATAAGGGCATAAAGTTTGTTTGGGATAATGCGTGTAAGTTGGCATTTGATGAATTAAAGGATATGTTGACTTCAACACCCGTACTAACACTGGCTAGGCCAGGAGTGGAGTACCTAGTATACACTCATGCATCGCTACAGGGACTTAGTGGGGTGCTGCAACGGAAAGGGCAAGTTATTGCTTATGCCAATGGGAAGCTTAAGCCTCATGAGAAGAACTACCCTACCCACAACATGGAGCTAGCAGTAGTCGTATTTTCCCTTCGAATATGGAGACATTATTTATTGGGTGAATTTTTTTGCCTATTCATGGATCAAAATTCATTATAGTATTTGTTCACTCAGAGAGAATTGAATATGCGTCAACGCAGGTGGCTTGAATTCGTGAAAGATTATCAATTTGAGATACATTACCACCCAGGGAAGGCTAACGTGGTAGCAGACGTATTGAGTCGTAGACCTAAAGTTGAACTAACCGCAGTATGGAAGGCTAAATGGAAAGAACTGGGCCATCAGGATGTCATTTCTAGGTCATTTATGTCAGTTATGACCATTACTCCTCAGATTATGATGCGAGTAGTACAGGCTCAGGAAGAGGATTCATTTTGTGAGGAGAAAATTCGATAAATTTTGGACTAGGGAGCAGAGTCTTACTCAGTAAGTTCTGAGGGAGGCTTGCGTTTTAATAATAGACTGATTGTTTCAGAAGGGGAAGAGTTGCGACACGCAATTATGCCAGAGTCGTATGGATCCCGATTTGCAGTATATACCGATGGGGATAAGATATACCAAGATATGCTACGATAGTATTGGTTGAGTGGGATAAAGAGAGACATTGATGAGTTTATCTCTAAGTGTTCTACCTGTCAGTTAGTGAAGGTGCATCATCAGAAGGCAGTTGGGTTGCTTTAGCCACTAGATATTCCAATGTGGAAATGGGGGAGAATTTCCATGGACTTTATCACTGTGTTGCCTACTACTCAAAAGGGTAATGATTCCATATGGGTGATTGTGGATCGTTGGACTAAGGTATCTCATTTCTTAGCCGTTCGGACTGATATTTCAACGGGGAAGTATGTATATCTCTTTATAGCCGAGGTAGTGAGGTTACATGGGGTACCGCTTAGAATTGTGTCTAATCGGGATAAGATCTTTGTCTCCAGATTTTCAGAGAGTTTTCACGAGGCCATGGGTACCGAGGTGTGATTGAGTACGACCTATCACCCGCAGACGGATGGGCAGACTGAGTGTACTAATCAAATATTAGAGGATATGTTGCACATGTGTATTATGGATTTTAGAGGGAGTTGGGAATAGTATCTTCCACTGGTGGAATTTGCCTATAGCAATTCCTATTAGTTCACCATTGGAATGGCCCCATTTGATATGTTACATGGTAGACGTTTTCGCTCTCCTTCATGTTGGTTAAAAGTGGGGGAACAACTTACTTGTGCCAGAAGTGATCCATGACACGTCTGCCAGGATTGAAATGATCAGGAGTCGCATTCGGGTAGCCCAGGATAGACAGAAGAGCTAAACCAATGCCAAGTGGTTCTTCAGGGCGTTTAATGTGGGGGACCAGGTGTTACTGTGCGCGTCTCCTACGAAAGGAATCATGAGATTCGGGAAGAAACTAAACAAATATTTTGGGTGTAAAACACTTGGTTTTGTTCTAAAGATTAAGCATTTTTAACAAAAACCACATGAACTTTTTCTTGGAAGAATTAGGCTCTCAAAAACTCTCTAAGAGATGGAAAAAGTTGTTTAAAAAGTTGTTCCATCACTAGTTTTATCATGTAAAAGGTTAGTGGGAAAGGTGGGAAAGTGGGAAAAACTTGCAAAATAACTGCTTCCGCTGAAATCTCGTTCGAACGAGTTGGTTCGAACAAGTTTGTTCGAACAAAACTTCTAACGAGTAAACAGAATTTTTTTTTTGAAATCTCATTTAAAATCTCATTCAAACGAGGTTGTTCGAACGACATTGTTCGAACGACTTTTCTAACGAGATTTCAGGCCATGATTCTAGAGAATTTTGAAACGAATGCATGGCCGCCATTTTCACATTTATTTTTTATTTTTTATGAATTTGATATGATTTTTCTATGAAAAGATGTCCGAGAACAAAATCTTTAGAACTATGAATTCCAAAAATATTCAACGAAAAAGACTAACACCCAAATTAAATTTCCAAGTTCCTATATATATATATATATATATATATATATATATATATATATATATATATATTAATGCATTCATACCTTTATGAGACATTGGAATCCACATGTTGGTGACGTGAAACTTGGCACGAAAATTGGCAATGATGAAGCTTTTAAATTATGGGCCGCTACGTCATCAACTCCTCAAACAGATCATAGGCTTGATAGGGAAAACTTCTATCCTATGGCTCAAATGGTTTTATCCAAAAATGAGCCAACACTACATAGGACTCAATTGGATATTTGTGTCCTTACAAATCTCCCCCTTTGGCTATTTCGGGATAAAAACCAAACAAAAATCCTAAAGGGTCGTCAAGCTCAACTAGACTAAAAAACATCCAACCCAAAATAAAAAGTTACAAGCTTGACGCAAAACCCAAGATTGACTATATTTGTTTATATAAAGATGCCGCTAAAAGTCCTTCACACTTAAGCAAAATATTAAACACATATGGAATATCAAAATATTAAATGCAATTAAAATAATTACTCCCCCTAAGTTAATGCTCCCCTTTATCAAATAAATGACCTATTTAGAAAGACGTCTCACCCTAAGTTAAATCTCCCAAACTAAGATACGACTACAATAGGATTAGATACCATTTCCCCCTATCATTCTCCCCCTTTTTGTTCAGGAATAGAAAAAGGTGATAGAATTAATTAAATACTCATTTCTCCCCCAGTTGAACGAAGTACCATTTACACCCCCAGCACCCCTAAAAACTACATAAGGGATATAAATATGGGATAGAAAGTAAAACATGCATGAAGTGATAGGATCATTAAGGCCCAAGGGCAACAACAATTTGAACTAATCCATACAAATATTAAAGGATACCAACTATGATGTAACAAATAAAATGATATCAATTTGAAAAATAAGGAATTAAGTATGATATATCAAGCCAAAATTTTGCAACAAGTTAGATACCAATTATGAATTAAAGCATAGGTGGACTATATAGAATGGAAAAGACTCAAAACAAACACAATATCATATATATGTATACACAATAGATATAAAATATGTACAAGCACACATATATAGATATAAACACACAAATGACACAAAGTACAATACTATAAGTTTTCCACACTCTTATGACATAAATGTGTCATATGGAAACGAAAGTTAAGGGATGTGAAGTCAAAACCCAATCACTTAAACATGTTCACGGAGTTCTCATTTAATTGGAAAACTTTATCAACTAGATTTACCCTTATGTGATAGGATAAAGTGAACTCATGAACAAACAAACACAATGCATAAAGCGTGGCTTGTTGATGATTCTACAAACCAATAGAGTCATGACAATGAAAGCACAACTAGGATAAACGAACATCGTGAAAACCGTTGATATACCATCCAAACCCCATCAAAATAAGCATATTATTCTTGAATGACTATATCAAACAAAAAAAATATCGGCCTTGGCTAAATATTTTGTTTTAATGCCATATTCTTTAAGGCCTTTGGACCACGCATTTCTTTATGTCCATAGCAAATGGTGGCTTACTCGCAAAGGATGGCATTTCCTTTCGGAGCCATTTACCGTGCACACACACACACACACACACACACACAGATATATATATATATATATATATATATATATATATATATATATATATATATATATATATATATATATATATATATATATATAATTTTTTTATCACACAATTCTCACGTGCAACGGATTTAACACGCACATATCCGCCTAAGTCATAATATATGTAGATGACAAGATTTGTAGGAGAACACCTCACAAAACTCAAATATACATGTGGAGTTTAAATTCAAAAGAGCTCGTTCATGTGTGTGAAAAGTCATATAAAAGCGAAACCATTAAACAAGACAAACTTAAACTACACCATGCAAGCAGGATAAAGAAAATTTTAAGGATTAAAATTATAACCAAAAGTTCTAGCCACATGGTAGGGGGATGAAGGATTCAAACACAAACATTTGCCACAAAAGGTGTGTGAAATCAAAATACACATAAAGGAAAAAAATATTTTTGAGTTTTTCAAAAGTTTAACTAAATACAAAGATATTTACTCAAAAGACAAATAAAATCATTTGTATTTTTATTAAGTCTACATTACTCCTAAGATAAAACAGAAATGATAAACAAAATCTTTTTCTATTTTTCAATTAATGCAAAAAAAATGAAAAGAATATAATACAAAAGATAAACAAAAATCATTTTTCTAGCATGTAATTAAGCATGGACCATAGACCAAAAAATGATAAACAAGCATAAAATTGGCATGAACATATAGCATGAAGAACAAAAGCTAAAGTATGCAAACATGAAAGCCATTACTCATAGGATATAGCCAGTAAAGAGTCATTAACTAGCATGTTAGAACCATCAAAAACTGTAAATTTGAAAAAATTCCTATTTTCCCAAAAATAAATTTCCTAAAAGTTAGCATCACGCAATAATTTAGTGTAACCCACTCTGATACCACTTATAAGAGCGGAAGGTCCCCAAATTTTGAAATTCTTTAAACTTAATGTGATGGTTCAAGAAAATTATCTTATCCAAATTCACAATTAAAATTTTGAATTTTAATTTTTTCTAAACTAAAATTAAACTAGAACAAATGTGTGAATTTTTCTTAACTATAAATTTAATTCAATCCAAGTCCTAAAATTTTCCTAACAAGAATAACTGACTTTTCTATTTAGGCCGAACGAAATTTTATCAAATTAAATAATCTTGACTTGAATTAAATTAGCTTAAAATTCACCCAAACTAATTTTAGCACCAAACTACACTAGTGTGAGATTTAAACCAATTTTATCTTGAATTAACTGAAGCAGGCGTGCTACGTGATTTTCGTAATATAAAAATAAAACCAATGACACTGCGCGCCGATGTACGAGGAAAACAAAAATTGTAAAAACCTCGGATGACCCAGGACTAACAAATTCACTATATATGATTTTACATTTACAAGAAAAAAGTCTTACTACACTCGACTTGACTCCTTTCAAGCCCCAATGCTTCTTCTTGCAAAAGGCTTACTAAAATCCGTCTAGCAAATAACTCCGGAGTCCACTGGAATCTTGGAGTCCACCAATGGAGGCACAACCGACTGTCAACCACGCATGGTGCCTTTCACCATGTGAGAACACCTCACCGAAAAAATTGTCTACCTTTTGAGGGTAGTGAAGAAACCAAAACAATCTCCTTCAAATGATTGAGAATAAAATAGGTGCCAAACAATCTCCAAACAAAGAAATATATATATATATATATATATATATAGAGAGAGAGAGAGAGAGAGAGAGAGAGAGAGAGCGAGAGAGAACTTGGATAGAAAGTAAAGAAATATTTTGGGTGTAAAATACTTGGTTTTGTTATAAAGATTAAGCATTTTTAACAAAAACCAAGGGACTATTTTCTTGGAAGAATTAGGCTCTCAATCATTCTCTAAGTGAAGGAAAAAGTTATTTTAAAAAAACTTGTTTCCCTTACTAGTTTTATCATGTAAAAGTTTAGTGGGAAAAGTGGGAAAGTTGGAAAAACTGGCAAAATAACTACTCCCGCTGAAATCTCGTTCGAACGGGTTGGTTTGAACGAGTTTGTTCAAACGAGAAAACATAAAAAAAATTCTAAAATCTGGTTTGAAATCTTGTTTGAACAAGGACGTTCGAACGAATTTTCTAGCCAAAATTCATGCCATGTTCTAGAGAATTTTGATACGAAAACGTAGCCGTCAGTTTCGTATTTTTCTAATTTTTTTTGGATTTGATATGATTTTTATACGAAAATGTGTCCGAGAACAAAATCTTTAGAACTCTAAATTCCAAAAAAATACTAACACCCAAATTAAATTTCCAAGATCCTATATATGTTAATGCCTTCATAACTTTAGGATACATTGGAATTCACATGTTGATGACGTGAAAATTGGCATGAAAATCGACAATGATGAATATTTTAAATTCTAGGCCGCTACGTCATCAACTACTCAAACACGTCATAGGCTTGATAGGGAAAACTTATATCCTATGACTTAAATGGTTTTGTCCATAATTGAGCCAACACTACATAAGACTCAATTGGAAATTTGTATCCTTACTAATCTCCCCCTCAGGCTTTTTCAGGAAAAAAACAAACAAAAATCCTAAAGGGTCGTCAAGATCAACAAAAACATCCCACCCAAAATACAAACTTACAAGCTTGACGCAAAACCCAAGATTGACTATCTTTGTCAATATAAAGATGCCGCTAAAAGTCCTGCACACTTAAGGAAAACCTTAAACGCATATGGAATATCAAAATATTAAATGCAATTAAAATAATTACTCTCCCTAAATTAACTCTCCCATTTATCAAATAAATGACCTACTTTGAAAGTCGTATCCCCCTAAGTTAAATCTCCCAAACTAAGATACGATTACAATAGGATTAGATACCATTTCTCCCCTATCATTCTCCCCCTTTTTCTTCACGAATAGACAAAGGTGATAGAATTAATTAAATACTCATTTCTCCCCCAATTGAACGAAGTACAAACCCCCCCTCCCCCCGCCTAAAAATGACATAAGGGATATAAATATGGGAAAGAAAGTAAAACATACATGAAGTGATAGGATCATTAAGGCCTAAGGGAAACAACAATTTGAACTAATCCATATAAATATTAAAGGATACCATCTATGATAATACAAACAAAATGATATCAATTTGAAAAATAATGAATTAAGTATGATATATCAAGCCAAAATTTTGCAACAAGTTAGATACCAATTATGAATTAAAGCATATGCGGACTATCTAGAATGGCAAAGGCTCAAAACAAACACAATATCAAATATATGTATACACAATAGATATAAAATATGTACACGTACACATATATAGATATAAACACACAAATGACACAAATTATAATACTATAAGTTTTTCACACTCTTATGGTATAAATGTGTCATATAGAAACGAAAGTGAAGGAGTGTGAAGTAGATACTAATGAAGCTAAAACCCAATCACTTAAACATGTTCACGGAGTTCTCATTTGATTGCAAAACTTTATCAACTAGATTTAACATTATGTGAAAGGATAAAGTAAACTCATGAACAAACAAACACAATGCATACAAGCCTAGCATGTTGATGATTCTACAAACCAATAGAGTAAAGACAATGAAAGCACAACTAGGATAAATGGACATTGTGAAAACCGTTGATATACCATCCAAACTCCCTCAAAATAAGCATATTATTTTTGAATGACTATATCAAACTAAAAAATATAGGCCTTGGGTAAATATTTTCTTTTAATTCCATATTATTTTAGGCCTTTGGACCACGTATTTCTTTTAGGTCCATAGAAAATGGTGGCTTACTCACAAAGGATGGCATTTCCTTTCGGAGCCCTTACCCGTGCACATATATATATCATTCTTTTATCACGTAATTCTCACGTGCAACAGATTTAACATGCACATATCCTCCTAGGTCATAATATATGTAGAGGACACGATTGGTAGGAGAACACCTCACAAAGCTTAAATATACATGTGAAGTTGAAATTCAAAAGAGCTTGTGCATGTGTGTGAAAAGGCATATGAAAGGGAATCCATTAAGCAAGACAAACTTAAACTACTAAAGAACATTTTAAGGATTAAAATTATAACAAAAAATTCTAGCCACATGGTAGCGGGATGAAGGATTCAAACACAAACATATGCCACAAAAGGTGTGTAAAATCAAAATACACACAAAAGAAAAAAATATTTTTGAGTTTTTCAAAAGTTTAAGTAAACACAAAGATATTTACTCAAAAGACAAACAAAAATCATTTGTATTTTTCATTAAGTCTATATTACTCCTAAGATAAAACAGAAATGATAAACAAAATATTTTTGTATTTTTCAATTATATCAAACAAAAATGAAAAGAATATAATACAAAAGATAAACAAAAATCATTATTCTAGCATGTGATTAAGCATGGAGCATAGACTAGAAAATGATAAACAAGCATATAATTAGCATGAATATATAGCATGAAGAACAAAAGCTAAAGTATGCAAACATGCAAGCCATTACTCATAGGATATAGCAAGTGAAGAGTCATGAACTAGCATGTTAGAACCATCAACAACTGCAAATTTTGAAAAATTCATATTTTCCCAAAAATAAATTTCCTAAAAATTAACATCACACAATAATTTAGTCTAACCCGCTCTGATACCACTTGTAAAAGCGGAAGGCCCCCAAATTTTAAAATTCTTTAAACGTAATGTGATGGATCAAGAAAATTATATTATCCAAATTCACAATTAAAATATTGAATTTTAATTTTTTGAAACTAAAATTAAACTAGAACAAATATGTGAATTTTTCTTCAGTATAAATTTAATTCAACCCAAGTCCTAAAATTTGCCTAATAAGAATAACTCACTTTTCTATTTACTCCAAACAAAATTTTATCGAATTAAATAATCTTGAATTGAATTAAATTAGCTTAAAATTAACCCAAACTAATTTTAGCACCAAATTACACTAGTGTGAGATTTAAACCAATTGAATCTTGAATTATCCTAAGAATGCGGTCTACATGATTTTTGCAAGATAAAAATTAAACCAATCACCCTACGCGCCGATGTATGAGAAAAACCCAAATCGGAAAAAACGTCGGATGATCCTTGCCTAACAAATTCACTAGATATGGTTTTACAATTACAAGATAAAATACTTACAACACTTGACTTGACTCTCTTCAAGCCCCGACGCTTCTTCTTGCAAATACCTCAATCTAGCAAATTACTCCGGAGTTCACCAGAATCTTGGAGTCCACCAATGAATGCACAACCCACCTTCAACCACACATGGTACCTTTCACCATGTGAGAACACCGCAACGAAACAAATGTCTTCCTTTTGAGGGTAGTAAAGAAACCCAAAAAATCCCCTTCAAATGATTGAGAATAAAATAGGTGCCAAACAATATCCAAAAAAAGATATATATATATATATATATAGAGAGAGAGAGAGAGAGAGAGAGAACTTGGATAGAAACTAAAAAAATATTTTGGGTGTAAGACACTTGGTTTTGTTCTAAAGATTAAGCATTTTTAACAAAAACCAAGGGAACTTTTTCTTGGAAGAATTAGTCTCTCAAAATCTCTCTAAGAAATGGAAAAAGTTATTTGAAAAAATTTGTTTTCGCATTAGTTTTATCATGCAAAATTTTAGTGGGAAAGGTGTGAAAGTGGAAAAAATTGGCAAAATAACTCCTCCCACTGAAATCTCGTTCGAACGAGTTGGTTCGAATGAGTTTGTTCCAATAAAACTTCTAACAAGAAAATATAAAAAAATCTGAAATCTCATTCGAACGAGGTCATTTGAACTACTTTTCTAACAAGATTTTAGGCCATGATTCTAGAGAATTTTGATACGAACACGTGGCGGCCAGTTTCGTATTTTTTTGATTTTTTTCGGATTTGATATGATTTTTCTATGGAAAGGTGATCGAGATCAAAATCTTTAGAACTATAAGTTCGAAAAAAATTTAACAAAAAAATACTAACACCCAAATTAAATTTCCAAGATCCTGTATATATATTAATGCATTCATACCTTTAGGTGACATTGGAATCCACATGTTGATGGCGTGAAACTTGGCACGAAAATCAGTAATAATGAAGGTTTTAAATTCTGGGGCGCAACGTCATCAACTCCTCAAAAACGTCAAAGGTTTGATAGGGAAAACTTCTATCCTATGACTAAAATGGTTTTGTTCGGAATTGAGCCAACACAATATAAGACTCAATTGGAAATTTGTGTCCTTACAGTTCCGCTTGTGCGTGTTCAATGGGCACACAATAATGTGGAGGAGTCTACTTGGGAACACGAGGTTGATATATGCGACCGCTACCCGAAGTTATTTCTATCGGGTATGTCTTTTTTTGAATTTCGGGATGAAATTTTGTTATTAAGGGAAAGTACGTAATACCCCATAATTTTTAATGATTTTAAAATGGGATTAATTAGGATTAATTGTGAGATATTTAAAATTAATCTGGATTTAAATATTACTCGCTAGTAAAGTAATATGTGATATAAGTTGAATATTACTTAGTGATTAAAAGTAATATATGATTATGACTTTACATGATTTAATAAAAATTATCGCGAGTGATGAATACGATAATTACGGGAATTAAGTCAGGACGTACGTGTGAGTCGTGTCAGGACTAAATTTAAAAGAATTACATGTAAAATAGTTTTATGTCATCCAAATGGTCGTTTTGACTGCCCCCCAGTGTCCGAAAGCATTTGATTAGTCGAAAATGCCTACTTGGGTGTTTAATTTGGGTCTTGGGACACTTTGGAACCGAATAGACGATCATTTTCCAAATGGGGTGAATAGTACCCATGCATTTTAGAGAATTTATATAAGTTGTAGAGTTGGTAACAGTGAGATTCATTCACCAAAATTATAGGAAGGGACATAGGGAGAGTGAGAGACTTCTCTGGAGAAAGGAAAAGCCAGATCCATGAAACCAAGGGACTAGGTCTGAGAGTGCGGCTGCAATAGAATTTTCGTGCGGAAGTAAACTTATTTGCCGAATAAACCCCTAATACTAACAAGTTAACGATGTTATCCTTTAGGGGACCAAATTAAACTTTTACTTAATTTGTTAACTTTATGAAAATGAATTTGATTTTCAAAGTTAATTAACAGTCCAAATTATTATCTTTTTAAATCAAAGTGATTTACAAAAATAATAACCAATTCAATTTTAGGCGAGTTTCTATTTAGTTAAACCTACTTTTTCATGTGAGGTGATATACGAAAAATATAAAGCACACTGTGTTTATTTTACGTCGCAAAAACCCTTCCTCGGGAAAAATGACGGACTCCTCTAGGAGTCACCTAATCTACTTCTACTAAAACAATAAATCAATAGGGCCGATTTACAAACAACAAACTCGACAAATAAAGAAGAAATATATAGCGATTACCCCACTCGACCAAAACTCCTGCCTATTTGCTTATTCTGTGTGACACCCCGCCTAATGGGATACCGAGCGGTCACTCCTATATCAAATTATAACAGGAGTCTCATATGGATCATTCTTAGCATCACTGTTGAAAAATCCATTTAATTACTAATAACCTATTAGGCCGGTGTCAAAATTTTAACTTTACAACTCTTTTTAACAACTGCAAATAAAACATCCACACAGTTTTGCAGAAATGAAACTGAAATGAAATAAGATAACCGAACACTCGGTCAAAATATACAACCATATGGAATGCTGTACTAAAAGAATAAATAAATGCAATTGGACCATTGGCCCGAATATTTATACAGTACCTCCTATCTAGAGTTCAAGGATAAAAGCGTCTATCGAGAATCCTGCACGCATCCACAGCTGCTGCAGCTGACGTCTGACTCGAAAGATGTGTCATCCAGGCGTCCCTGTGTCTGGACACCTATATATATATATATATATATAATATATATATATAGCAAGAAAGGAAAAGTAGATAAACGGGTCAGAGCCCTAGTTTTGAAAATATTTAGCATGTGCATAAATGCCTTATTATTTTGAAAAAGGTTTTACCTCATATTTAAGTTTGGTATCGCACTCCCATGAGATACCCCTCACCTCTCTTCTAATAGTGCACTCCTAGAGCATCCCTCTAAACATCCTAGTCAAGCTATCCTGCTAAACTAGTCTATCACCAACCCACTATCAATCTTAAATTGTCCAAGGAATGTACTAAGGGCTAAACTCCACCCAGTCTCAACGCTATGCCATGTTCGTGCGTGGGGTGTCTCGCGAAGTGAAATCCAAACGAGGAACCCCCCGATACACTACTACGCGGCACGGTCGATCGTCGAGATCCGCCAGTCCCTCAGTACAGAATATATATGTAAATAAGTATGTATACCACAAGAAATACTAATATTAGAGAACTAAGGATTAAACTTCTCCCCAGTCTCAACACAGTTCCATATTCGTGCGTGGGGTGTCTCGCAAAGTGAAATCCAAACAAGGAACCCCCCCGATACACTACTATGCGGCAAGGTCGATCATCGGGATCCATTAGACCCTCGGTACTCGATTCATCCATTTATATACATTTTACCATATACATCCGGATCTATCTCCCGGAATGAGAATACATTTACAAAGTATTTATCAATACTTATCATTTTTATCTCAAAACCTTCCATTTCCCTTCTCATATCCAGGAAATGTATTTAAAAGCCAATTCATTATCATGAATTGCTTTAATAAATCATATACCTTTTTAAAAGCCAATTTTATTATCATAAAAATGCTTTTCCGTTTCAAAATATCCCATTTCCCTTTTTATATTCAGGAAATGTATTCAAAGCTATTTTCATTATCATAAAAATGCTTTGATCATATCATATGCTTCCACATCCCTTCTTCCATTCGGGAAGTGTTACCGAAGCCAATCCATATAACCCATTTCCCTTCCTATATCCAGGAAATGTAATTAAAGCCAATCCATTATCATGAATTGCTTTAATATAACGCGTTCTAAGACCGCCCGTCCGAGTTTCCCCACCGTGCGCGCACCTAAATGGCTATCATCTTCCAGGGCCTATCATAAGACAACCTGGGATCCTACATCGCAAGACATCGGGAAGCGGCCATATGCCTGCGGGATAGTCAAGACCACACCCGGAATCTCCTAACCAGCGCAGAAAAATACAACAAACGCTCATATGGACTATAGGACTATATCCACCCTGCGTTAATTTGTCAGGGGGGCTTCACCATATGCACGCAACTTCCATTATGATAGCGATTTAGAGAGGTGTGTATCCTCAATTTTTATCATTTATGAAAATCATTTGTCTTTCCATTTTGAAAACATTCATATTTTATTTTCAAAATCATTATCTCATATCATATATATACTTAATCACATAGTATATATATATATACCCTATATTCCTCCTCGAATATATAAATGGCCATTAATGCCAATGATATCTAGCGATGACCATTAATCCCAAAGATTCTCTCAAAGAATCATAATCATGCATTCATATAAGCATGATATTAAACCCAAAGTATTTCTTCACTTCGATAAATAATAATTACCTTAATTATCTCTTAAGGAATTTATTGGATATTTCCAATTATACTAATTCACTCTAAGTGAATATACACATATACATATATTCCCAATTCATCAAGTCCTTTAGGACATAACCCTCTATAATACTCTAATTTAGAAGGCCCTTAAACTTTAATCTCAAAGAGGAGAAAGAATAATGATCTCCAAAATATTGGGCTGAAAACAGGGCACCGGTCGACCGGTCCTAGACCCCCGGTCGATCGCGGGTTGTAAATAACCCTACGAAGCAAAGCAGTTGGCCCTTTCTCCTTGACGCGGTCGACCGGCCTTAGGGGCGCGGTCGACCGGTCATACCAGGTCTCCTAAATTAAATCTCCTCAATTCCTTTTATCCAACAACCCAAATTCATTTTTGGGGTTTCTAAACTACCCCCAAAATTATCCCGAACATCTACGCAATTAATTCTAGCCGTAATTTTTCCAATTCCCGATTTGATTTCCGAGTTGATGATTTCAACCCGAAACTGCCATCTTGTAAAAATCATATCAAATCGTAGAAAAATCATAAAAATACACGGTCAGCTCCCACGCGACCGTATCGAAAAGATCTACAACTTTCATGTTTTGGCCAAAAGCTAAATCAATTCTTTTCCTGACCAAAAAGGCTCCCTAAAGTGACGGGTTACTATTTATCGTCTTCTCCGAGACGATTTCGGCCATTAAAGCTTCTCCCAAGCTTTTGTCGCCTCACCCAACGTCCTACAACCTCAACCAACTACAAATACACGTATATTAAGGGTTCTAAACATCCTAGAACCCAAAACCATCAATTAATTTAAGTTAAAACCTAAGTTCCACAATTTGAAATATTATTGGGGTTTAATTGTTTTAACTTCCAAAAACCCGTTTTATCCATGATAATCCACCCCAAAACCTTTAGGGTTTGTTTATACCAAACTACGGTATGAGATATTTATGCAAAAAGATAAATAAAGAAAGTAAACACTTGCCTCGTGGATAAAATCCGACGACCTCGAGTCGAATCCGGCGGAGTTGGCCCGAATCTCCATTTTCTCCTTCCTCTCTCTCTTCTCTCTCTTTTCTTTCTTTCCTTTCTCTCTTTTCTCCCTCTCCCTCTCTTTATATAGAAAGAAAAGGGTTTAACCCCTTAAAACCCAAAAACGGCTCGTTTACCCAATTACGAGTTACTTTTACCTCTAAAATTACCCGAAACTCATTTTCGACAATCAGACACTCTTTTTCGACTATCTCGGACATTCCGAGACTCACGGGGCAGTCGGTATCCTTGGAGTTGGTCGGTATTCCATCCTTAATGACTAGGATTAGTCTCCCACGATATAACATGTGTCATTATCTTAATGGTTCATGTAGATGGTCAATTTTGATGTCAACGGAATCCCCTAA
The DNA here is from genome assembly GCA_949130495.1 of Sambucus nigra. Lineage (NCBI taxonomy): Eukaryota > Viridiplantae > Streptophyta > Magnoliopsida > Dipsacales > Adoxaceae > Sambucus > Sambucus nigra. Next base: position 540,336,998 of record OX422207.1, on the reverse strand, counting down.
TGTTTCATTCTTGAAGTTTTTACAAGAGTATGGAACATTTGGCTCTTAAAGTTTCTCGATCAACAATTTTAGGCATGGTCGGTTGTCGACTTCCCTTACATGTAAAAAATTTATAGTTTAATTATGGTAATATAATACGTGTGTTATTTTTAAAATCATCCACAACTTTAATGAATTGTTTTTGGGAAGATCCGTCTTTTCATCTTTTAGCCGCCACCAGTTCAATCGACACTGCTTTTTAATCATTACTTTTCCAGTTTTTAAGGAAACCTATAAAGATTGGGAAAAGCCACAAAATTTTTCTACCTCAAATCTTATGAGTGTTTATGGGCTACAGTATTTTCAAGCTTTCTTTTTCTTTGTCGAACGATCGTTTTATGTTCTTCAGTTCTTGCTGAATCCTTAATTCATGTAAGAATTCTTTCTTTTTTCTTCTATTCTTCCTCATGGTCTACTCTGTTGATTCTCTTGATGAATTCATAAATGAATTTAATATTCCCTCTTGGGTTTTTTTGGTACACGCTATTTTACCTACTGATTTTTTCTCACTTGTTGAGGGTTACTGGTTTCCATTTATTTTTATAGCTGAATGTGGGTTTACTTTTCCTCCCAACCCACTGTGCCTTGAATTTTGTCAATAATTTGACATTGTCCCAGCTAGGGTAGCCCCCAATACTTGGAGGGTTGTGGATAGAGTGTATAGGTTGAATCAAATTCATTGAACCCGTCTAGGGATTCCAAAAAGAATATTTTGTTATAAGTGGGTGACTAGTGACACCACTTTATATTTAAAGACTATGGATGTAAATAAAGCGTTAGTAGTTAATCTTTAAGACTCCAATAAGGAATATTTTGAGCATGGGGTTGTTGTAAAAAACTTGCAATACTCCTCTTTGACTGGAAATGCTGAGTACCAGGGGCCTAGGTGCCCTCCTTTTGGAAATAGGATAGGTCCTTCGTCATTTAACTGTTTTTCCTTATATATATATATATCTATTTAAATGTTACATTAATTACTGCTCTGTAAATTCTTATTACAGCTGATTAGAAAAGAAGGTGCCCTAAGGAAAGTGAAGTGAATTTGAGGGAGTTGAAGTTTATTTGGGGACTTCATCGAAGGATTGGCAAAGAGCACGTCAGGTTTGCATCTTATTTGCTGCAGTACAAGAACACAATCTTTTCCTTTCTTTCTCGTCCTACTCATTCCCCTGTAGTTGACCTGGAACAAGAACCTCCTTCTACTTCCTCAGGCATTGCATTTGGCAGTGGTGACCTTGCTGCCCTTTTCCCTTCCTCCTTAGATTCAAATTTACCCTTTGCTGTATCCATGAGGAAGAGGAAGATTCCCAACATTTTGGGAGACATAGCTGCCAATCCCCCTTTGAAATGAGCAAATACATGGGTGAAAAATAAAAATGAGACTGGAAAGAAGCTCCCAACTAAGAAAATTGAAGAGAGCTCCCTGACTATAATAAATAAAGGCTTATTTTTTAAGTTAGAAGAAGGTTCTTCTGCTCATCTCGACCAACGTGAATTGGTCGACATATCTTCTTTTGCCTTTCCAATGGTCCTTGGCCCTGGATTGGCAAGACATTAATAAAGTCTAGGACTTTGCCTGACCATATGAGTGTTACTGCTGCAATACCTCGCTCCAAGAGTTCTGATAGGGCTAGGGGTTTGCAAAAAAAACTGATCAGATCGAAAACCGAACCGAATCATCTAGAATGGAACTAAAACCGATGGTTTTTTTAGCCCGATCCGATCTACAATTTACGGGTTTAAAAAACTAACCATGTCGATTCAGTTGACGATTTAGACATGGGAAAAATCGATTCAAACCCAACCGAAATCAATAATTATATTAAAAAACCTTAAATAACTTATATTTTTATATCTAAAAACCATTAATCTCTCTAAAAAACAGACCAAAACTGAAAACCGACCTTAAAAAACCCGGCCAAAATAGAAAACCGCCAAAAATTGACCCGAACCAAAATCGATGTGAACCAAAATTGAAGTTTTTTTTATCATCGATTCGGTTTCGGTATGACTTTTTCCAAAACTGAACCGATCAGTTCGGTTTGAATTGGAGTCCAAAACCAAACCGGCCCATGAACACCCCTATATAGGGTTGCGTAAAGCCTTTGAACACCCCTATATATGGTTCCTTAAAGACTTTCTCTGGTATATTCTTTTTACCTTCTTTAATTGCTATCTCTTGATTTTTCTTCATCATATTAACTTTCCTTATTGTTCTTATGCAGTTCCTCATTGACTTAAATAATATGTTGGAGAAAGATGAGGCTTTGAGAGCTTCTTCCTGTGGTGAAGTTGAAGAATATTTCAAAGAGTTGAAAAGTCTCTGTTTGGTTCCTAACAAGCATTGCCTAATGAACAAAAAAAATTAGAGGAAAGGATGAAAACCACTGAAGAAGATGCTGAGACTCCTCGGGGTCTGGCTAATAAGTTGCATAAGCACTTAAATGCCGCGAAAGTCAAGTATGCCCAGCTACAGAAGTACATGGGTGTTGAGAAGGTGAAGAGTGCTAAGGTCAGATAGGATGGCTTTAATAGAGTACGGGATAAGGCCTTTGGTTCAGCTTCTTTGCAAATTGAGTTTGTGAAGAAAAAATGCTTCAAGGGTGGTTAGTATGTTGCTCTGGTTGAGGTCGGCACTCCAAAGGATTTTAAGCTATTCTCGCGATATGATCCTGGGACTCCTCCAAATCTAGATGTGGATGTTTATTATGGGGGATCTAGTGAATCATTGATAATGGTGGAGTCTACTGATCAATACTAAGATGTTGATTCTACCACGCCCTCCAAAGTTAATCCTCCTCTTCCTTCAGCTCCTGCTTCTTCTTCAGCTATTCCTAAGGCAAATAAGAAGAAAGTGTAAAACCAAGCAGCTTTTGTTTTCCTTTTTTCAATAATTGTACTTTTTTTAAGATGTATTTTTACTTCCCTTTTTATTTATGAAAAGAGAGATATTTGTGTTCCTCTGCTGGTGTTTTTCAATACTTTGCACCTTGTTGATTGATGACTATCTTCTTCTTAATAGTTTATGGATAAATTGCAATACTTCTTATCTACTGTCTCCGAGCCACTCCAGAGGTGTAATGATATTTTCAAAGGTGGTCACTTATCTCTGACTGAGGATGACCTACTGAAGTTTCTCGGGGAAACGATATCTGAGCAAGCCCAAGAGACCAATGTTAAGGTGAAGTGTCTTCTTGATCGTGCAGTGGCCAACAACGTTGCCTACTATGAAATGATTAAAGAGCTGCAGGAGGAGAATAATGAAGCCAGGGCGCCCTTACATGAGTATTATGAGAAGAAATTCCAAGCCCTTAGTAAAGGTTGGGATTTGAGCAAAAGTTGGATAAATTTGCTTCTCATTTTGATGGCAAGAATTCCTATTAAGACGCGAGGTTGATGAAGCAATGGACATTGCCCAACTTCCACAGGAAGAAAATAACAAATTGATAGATGAACTTGATGCCCTGAAGTCATCCACTGCTATTTTTGCTACTACATATGAGGGTTATTCCTTATTGGAAGATGAAAATGCAAGGTTGAGTGAGGAGTTGGAGGCTTTGAAGAAAATAAAACTTGCTTATTCATCTTCCCAAGCTAGAGTCAAACGTGGAAAAGGTACTGGATGAGGTACTATAGTGGAAGTTAGGACCCAACATTCCCTAGCCAATCAAGCTACATAATTAAAAGATAAAGATCAAGCTATTTCTAAGATGTCTCAGAAGCTATAGACCTTGTCTAAATAACTATCCACTCAATCTTCTGAATTACAAGCTAAGGATGGAGTATTGAAAAAACTACATTCTCAGGTTGATAAATTAAACTTTCAATTCCATAAATAACCAAGGGAAGTCTAGATGGATGGGTATACTGAAGCTGTGGGGCATCTTGATGATAAGCGTCAACAAGCTAATAATAAGATCTATAAATGGGGTTGGATAAATGCTTTAATAGTGATGAAAGTGGATACAAATAGATCACTATGGGAATAGTATGATACAGGCTTGCTTGATCTTGACAATCCTCCTTTTAAATTATATTTCAATTGGATTCCTGATCATCGTATTCCCTAAAACTTGATTTCAAAATACTTGGGAGATGACGAGCTTCATGACGAATTAGAGATCATCCGACCTCCTCACTTGCTTGATCATCCTAGTCACAATAATACCAGAATGCTTTAGGATTTTAAATTCATCAACTCTACTTATACTTTAGATGATCCTCCTGCTAAAATGAATCCTATTCTAAAAGCGGAAGGGAAATGCCCTACAGAATGAAGATTTGTACTTTTTTTGTTAACACAATCACGTAATTACTTTGATTGAATGAAATGGAAATTTGATTAACTTATATATTGTTGAATGTTAATCCTTTCTTTGTCATTAATTCTATTGATACACTTTTATTAAGTTGAGTATCAATGATCAATGAGTGCATATGTTATACTAGCATACTTAGATTAAAATTTAAATTTAGAGCTAGTTAGATGAATACATAGTTTCTACTAGAATACTTAGATTAAAATCTAAATTTAGATCTAGTTACCCATGTGTCTCCAAAGTTTTTTCTAAGGCACGCAAGTATTGGATTTTTGTATTAAATACCAGTGGTGTGACCAAGCGTTTGTGGAATATGAGCTTACATTCCGCTTGAGGAACCTTAGCAACATTCTTCCTATACTTTGTCGAGTAGGAAAAAGATTTTGTTCTATCCTTATGTTTGCGGACCAAGTTTCTTAGGATTTAATATCCTGTCGACTTGGACTTCGTGTATCAACAATCAAGTCTATGGTTGCTTCGAGGAACTTATTGCTTCTGTCGAGAAACTTCCCGGGTAATGTTCGTTGAGTCAAGCAATAATTTTCTAAACCGTGCGATAATTTATAACTTTTTATCAAGCTGGTGTAGTGCATAACACGAGTACTACCAAAAAATGAACAACAGAAATGGAAAGGAACTGAATATTTTATTAATATTGTAAGTTGAAAACTGATTACAGCATCATTGATACTAATTTTGAAGATGCTCTGCATGCCATGGGTTTTTAAATTCTTCACCTTCCAAGATTTCAATTCGACAGGTTCCAAGTATGATCACTACTGAAACATGGTAGGTACCATGCCAATTGGCTTCAAGCTTGTTATTTTTCTACAACACTTTCTTCAACACATAATCTCCTTCCTTTAAGTTTGTCGGTTTCATCCTTTTATTATAAAAGTGAGTTGTTCTTTGCTTATAGGCCACATTGGACAAGGCAACATCTTCTCTTAGTTCTTCCAGCATGTCAAGATCTAACCTTCTCATTAAGTCATTATAGGAGAGTTAAAATTTAAAACTCTATGAGATGGTAAACCTAGCTCGGAAGGAATGACAACTTTAGTCCCAAATGCTAACTTATATAGGGATTCTACACTTATTGTTCGCGATGTTGTTCTATATTCCCACAAGATAGAGTTTAGGTCATTTATCCAATTTACCTTGGCATCATCAAGACTTTTCTTCAACCCTCTAAAAATGGTTTTGCTCATAACTTCAATCTGTCCATTACTCTGAGGTTGTCTTGGAGCAGAATGCAATTTGTGAACATTGGATTGAGCACAATAATTTGTGAACTCATCATTGTCAAAATGTGTTCCATGGTCAGTAATGAAAGCATAAGGAAACCCATACGTACAAATGATGTTTTTCCATGTGAATTGATAGACCTTTTCATAAGGCATATCTATTAAAGGCTCTGTCTCCACCCATTTTGTAAAATAATCCACGGTGACTACCAAATATTTAAATCTTCCTCGGGTGGTTGGTAGTAGCCCGACCAGGTCTATACTCCACATGGAAAATTTCCATGGTGAAGTTATTGGAGTGAGAGAACCCTGTGGAGTTTCGATAATTGTGGAAAATCATTGGGATTTATCACACGTCTTGGCAAAAGTTACACAGTCTCCTCGCATTATTGGCCAGTAATACCCTTAAGTACTGATTCTTTGAAGAAGTGTTCTCCTTGCTATGTGAGATCCACATGATCATTCATGCACCTCCTGAATTAGATCTTCAACCTCTGATGGATGCACACAGCACTGCAAATTGACTTTTAGTCCTCTCCTGTACAGAACACCCTTATCTAATACATATCGAGTTGCTTAGTATTTTAAATTCCTTGCTTCCACTATATTTTTTGGTAGAGTTCCTTCTTCAATGTATGCTCTCATGGGATCCATCTAGGATAGCCCCATATCTATAGAAATGAAATTGATAATCAAATCTTCATCTATACTCCTTTTGGCCAAATTCTCAATAAGGATAGTTCATCGAAGTTCAATTCTGGTAGCAGAGGCTAGATCAGAAAGAGAATCAACTCAGGCATTTTCCAACCTTGGGATTCTCTCCATCTGAAAGGCTGGTAATTTTGCATTGACTTCCATCGCCTTGGATAAATACCTGGTTGTCAGTTCTCTTTTGGCTCCATATAAACCCAGTGTTTGGTTTACTACCAGCTGAGAGTCATTGTGTGACACAACTTTATCAGGACTCAATGAGTGGGCTAAACTTAGGGATATAATAATATCTTCGTACTCTACTTCATTGTTTGAAGCCTGGAATGGAAAACGTAGTGCATACTGCATATCAATACCATCAAGAGTATTAAGTATTATACCTGCTCCACTGCCGATTGAACAAGATGACCCATTAACATATAAGTTCCATATGGGGACGTTATTATCAAATGATTGATCTGTCAAATGCATGTAGTGGGATATTTATCTCTTTTCTTCTTCATACTTCCTGGTCATCTCCTGCGTTCAAAAGAGGAGTCTGGTAGGTCTACACTCACTTCTTCTGAAGAAAGTTCTTCTAGAGTTTTCTTGGTAACATTACTTTCTCCTGATTCTTGTTTTATCTTATCACTTAATTTCTCGGGGACCTTAGAGTAGGTCAACTCCGCTATGAAATCTTCCACTGTTGGACTTTCAGAGAAGACCTTGGTTCATATATGATATCATAGTCCCCGATTTCCACAACCTAGTGCATTAATCTACCAGATTTCTCTGGTTTATACAATGCCTGCCTTAGAGGCATATTGGTGTAAACTATGATTGTATGGGATTGGAAATAGGGTTTCACGCATTTAGACACTTCAATCAATGCCAATGCCAATTTCTCCAAAATGGGGGTATCTAATTTTTTCTCATCGAAAAGCCTTACTACTATAGTAGAAGGGCATTTGAACTCCATTATCTTCTCGAATCAATGTGGAACTTACTGCGGGAGAGAAATATAGGTGACCCCAATGTGACACCCCGCCTAATAAAATACCGGGTGATTAGTCCTATATCAAATTAAATGGGAATCTCTTATGGTTCATTCTTAGTATCAATGTCGTTGAGTGATTAATTACTAACCACCTAGTCTTTCATTAAGATGATGCCAAATTTTATCTTTATAAATCCAACCCAACTAACATACTAGGAAATCAAATTAACGAATACAAGAAAGAAACTAAACATGCCACAAAGTAAGTACAAGATTTTTTCGAACAACGTCGACTACAAGTAATCCATATAGTGCAAGTATAAAATAATACTGATACATGCCAAGACTAAATATAAAAGTACAACCGAAAAAGTCTGTATCTAGGGATAGAATGAGACAAGCGTATACACAAAGAACCAACAGCAGTCCACAAATGTTGCAACCACACACCCTATAAGAGGAATCAGGCATGGCTCCCCTATTGTAGGACACCTAAGAGGTTTTTGAAAATATTTTATAGCAGGGGTTAGAACCCAAAACATTTAAAAATCTTTAGGAAGTGTATTTAAATGCAAGAAATAAAAATGCAAATGATCGCCATGTCTAAACTAGTGTCGCTCACTCCCTTGATTTTACCTCACCCCTCAACTAATGTTCACGCCTAATGAATTATACATACTACACCTAGCCACTTCCCCCATAACTAGCCTTGTCCCAAAATATTGTACTAATCTCCCCACTATAATACCCCAAGTGAGAATAATACATTTTTATGAGTTATAATACACATTAACTTCCATGAAGCATCATTTCTCACTTTAATTCATATAACATTCCCATAAGTTATATTTGTATGTACATTTGCCACCATGTATATATATAAATTCTCGTATATAATTTTGCACTATATATACGTATAATATCACAACATTAGAACATATGTCGGATATAAATGCTATCACCAAACGCTTAGGAGGCGACCATTAGTTCCCCCCAAAAGTGTCCGTTCCATACTGTAATGACCCACACATAATACGAACGCTATGGCCTAGGGAATATACTCAACTTGCATTCGCTAGTCAGGGGACTCACCCACATCGCGCAACCTCTTATGATAGCATTAATATTGGTATGGCTTTAATATATATATTATTCACACAAATATATATATATATATATATATATATATATTTGTGCTACACATTGACATATATATAGAAATCTAGGCTATCAGAGTATTATGCCCATACCTAAGCCTAAAACATTTCAGTCTCTGGTCCGACTTCATTTTTATTTAATTACATAGTAATTAATTCCCATTATTTGTGCGTATCCCTTTCAAGTATATCCTAACTCTCTATATCTCGACCCGAAATTCAATATTTTCAATTCTCCTTTCAATTTCATGCAATCGAGTCTAATCGCTTAAACAACAAGATTACAATAAGAAAAATCATGAACTTACATCTCCAATTTCATGCAAGCAAGTCTAATGAATTTCAAGATTAGTTATTCCCAAATTAACCCTAATTCAATACTCAATTTCATAATTCAGTTAGGGCAGGAACTGTAAGTCTACAACACAATAGGTATGTAAGTCTACAACACAATTGTAGAAATCTAGCAAACATCAGAGATGGTTCGAACGAAGGGCCCTATCATTCGAACGACAGTGGATCTCGTTCGAATGAAATACCATGTCGTTCGAATGACCTTGGTATTTCTCCACTCTCTCTACCACTAAAAAACTCAGTCTTCCATTAACCAGTTTTAACCTCTGTTTTGAGCAGATTTCTGCATTAAAACATCACCAAATTCATCTTAAGTCCATTATTTTATTATAACAATTCTATCCCTAACAATTCCACTAATTCAATTATTAATTTCATTAACTATCAAGACCCCTACAGATTTATAACTCTCATTAAAAGGAAATCCTCAATTTGCTTAAGAACAAACCCTATAATTTAATTGGATTCCACCTCTTTTAATATGAAAAGATGGATGCAATTTAATAATCACAATTTAAACCACTTTCCTCAAAAAAGAACATCTAGGGCTTTGAATGAAGGTGTTGAATTGCAATGGAAAATAATCTCTCCAAAATTCCCATGTTCCTTTTCTCTTTGGCTCTCCCTTTAGCTTTTTCCGCTTTTTAGTCTTCTAATGTGATTTAATGATGCCTAACCCTTACACATTTGGGGTTAAAAGCCCTATTCACTTTTTTGGGCCTATGGGCCTTATAAAAGGGTACATACTCTCTATATGGAGCTAACATATGTCTAATTAGGCCCCAATACTCAATATATGCATATAACCACTCATTTCGGGCTGTTTTGGCCCTACCGGAGTCAACCGCATGTGTAAAATCGCCATCCAGAATAAATTTCTAAAATTAACTCTCACCCATTAACTTATTTAAATATATTCACTTTTAAATATTCTCATTAATTTATGCATTACTAATTATCGAATTAATTAAAATAATAACCCAGAAATTATGAGGTGTTACACTCAAATACTTTTTCAAATCCCCAAAAGCTTTTTCACATTCTTCATTCTTTCAAAGATTTTATGGGCACCTTGAAGAATGGTAGGCATCTATATGTAGCTCGTGACACAAATCTAGTAAAGGCGGCTACTCGTCCAGTTAGTCTTTGCACATCTTTCTTGAAAGTCAAAGATTGCATTTCAATTAGTGCCTTGATCTTGTTTAGATTTTCTTCAATTACCCTTTAATTTATTATGTACCCGTGGAACATTCCCTCTTGCACCCCAAAAACACATTTGGTTGGATTCATCTTTATCTGGTGCTTCTGAAGTTGATCAAAAGTCTGGTTGAGGTCGACAATGTGATTGGATGCCTTTTTACTTTTTGTAAGCATATCAACTACATAAACTTCCATATTCTTGCCTATCTGTTCCTCGAACACCTTGTTGATCAACCTTTGATATGTAACACCTGCATTTTTCAAACCAAAAGTCATAAAATTATAACAATATGTTCCTAGGGGAGTGATGAAAGAAGTTCTTTCCCTATTCTCAGGTTTCATTTTTATCTCGTTATAGCCAGAATAAGCATCCATAAAGCTGAGAAGCTCATGTCCTGATGTAGCATCCATGAGCTGATATATTCGGGGTAAAGGAAAGTGATCATTTGGGCATGCTTTATTTAAATTCATGAAGTCTACACACATTCTACGCTTGTTGATTTTCTTTTTTACTATAACTACATTGTCCTACCATTCTGGGTATTTCACTTCATTAATAAAAGTTGTTTTCTGAAGCTTTTAGACCTCTTCTTGTATGGCTTGGTTCTTCTCGGGGCTGAACACTCTTTTCCATTGTTTGATTGGTTTAACTTATTTATTTATGTTGAGATCATGACAAAGGAAATTAGGATATATCTAGGCATGTCTTCATGACTCCAGGAAAATGCATGCTTTCTCTATTTAAGGAATCTCACTAGTTCCTGTTTAAGAACATGATCCAATGTTGTCCCTATCTGAGTGGTGCGTTCTGGTTTATCATCATCTAACATGATTCTTTCAATTTCTTCCATAATCTTTCCATTTACCAACTCTATTTCCTCTCTTGGATCTAAGGTTTCAACCTCATATTCTTCATCAATCTCAGGAGTATCCACTTGGTAGGTAGTGGTTTTCTTCTTTATTTCCTCCAAGTATTCTTGCTCGGTAAAATAATAATAACACTCCCGAGCTACTTTCTAATCACCTTTCACAAGTCCCATACCAAAATTAGTAGATAACTTTAGACACTAATGAACAGTGGATGGTACTACTTCGAACTTATTTAGCCCTACTCTCCCCATGACTATATTGTAAGCTGAATGGACATTTTTATACATTAAAAGAAATGAATCTTCTCTATTTGGCTAGCTGGCCAAGTGCCTATCATTGCCTCCATTTTAATGGTTCCCAAAGGGAAGACTTTCTCACCTGCAAAGCCTATTAGTGGTCGATGATAAGGCTTTAACTGGCTAAGTTTAAAATCCAAGTTGTCGAAACAAGGATAGAACATGATATCCTCCGAGCTACCATTATCTACTAATACTCTAGAGATGATGATTTATTCTTTTCCGACTTTGATTACCAGTGAGTCTTCATAAGGATACAGTACTCCTGAAAGGTCGTTTTTAGATAAACCAATTACTAGTTTGTCTTTATTAACCTTCTTTGGTCAATCCTCCTCTGCAAGGTTGATCCTCTGTATATACGAGAAAGCTTATGCCTTATGGAGGTAAACTTTTCTCTCTGTTGTATGATCTCCTCCTCCTGAGTCTCCACTTGTAATCATTTAGTAATCAAAGGAACCAAAATTGAAGCACAATACCTCATTATCTAGTTATCAATTTTTAAGGAGATCTTCATCATCATCATGATCATCTTCATGAGTTATTTTATTCTCCTCTCTAGGATTGCAAGGAGATTTTGATCTATGTCAACCTCCTGCATTGTTTTTCTGATCAACGTACTGATTTAGTTTTCCTCTACGGATGAGAGTTTCAATCTCATTTTAAAGAGCTATGCAACGTTCCGTCATGTAACCGTGATCCCTATGAAATTCATCGTACTTAGTTTTATCTCTCTTGGTTAGGAAATTTATAACTTATTAGGATAGTGAAATCTTTATTACACTAGATTTCCTCTAAAATATGGTGAATTCCCGCAGTTAGCGGAGTATAGTCGTTGTACTTATTGAGTCTCTCCAAAACCCCTTTTCGTCTTGATTCCCTATGTCCTATGGGTTCTTTATGAACTTTCTTATCATTTTTTCCATCAATTTTTTTTCCCGAGATACGCTTGACTGCCATTGCTTCCTTGGCATTCATGATCTTTGCTGCTTTGGCCATCAATTCTGCCATTGTCTTTGGAGGATCCTTAGCAAGAGTGTAATAAAATTTTTCGGGGAGCAATCCACTCATAAGGGAAGTAATTGCAGTCTTCTCCTCATAATCTGCTACTTCTAGTTTCTCATTATTAAAATGAGTGATGTAATCTCTGGTTCTCTCTCCTCCTTTCTGTTTCACACTTAGTAAGTGTTCCACCCTTTTCACATGATTTGCTCCGAAGAAAAAGTTGTTAATGAATAATTCGACTAGTTAGTTGAAGCTAGAAATTTGTCCCCGAGGAAGACCATTGTACCAGATTTCGGCAAATTTAGTAATAGTTAAAGAAAAGGCTCTACACCTCATTTCGCCGTGGGTGACATAAATATTACCAGTTGCATGGTATTGTTCTATATGGAGGACTATATTAGTTTTTCCATCATATTTGGGCGTTAATACTGGAGCCTTGAACTTTGATGGAGTAGGGAAATCCACAATTGCTTGCACAAATGGAGACCCTTTTGCAAAACTTCTTTGCAATGGGGTTTTTGTTTTCACTATTTCTCCCAATATGTCTTCCAATCTCTGTATGGAGACTTTCCTTGCATCATTGGCAGAACCGTATTTATGCGTTGTAACTTTATTAGTTTCTGAGCTTTCTTCCAGAAACCGTTGTTAGATCCGAGTAATAGTTCATCGGGCATTTGATCTAGATTAATCCATTCTTTTCCTTTGATCAGATGGTCATCTAGTATTACCATATCTTTCCTTTGGAACATTTCTATTCCCACTGGGTCCTAAATAATCAAAGGGAGATTCTTGACTTAATCTTTCTAAGGATCTTGGCCTTTATGGAGAATAAGACTGCGTATGAAGATATTCTGATGGCCCGAGTAATGAAGCTGACCTTGGATGATAGGATTCATATCTTGTTGATATCAAATGGCTACGCTGACCACCTCTTGGTGGGGGTGGTGGCATATTTCCTTGAGCAGATGGAGAATGCAATCCGTCTTGGAGGGTTTACAAAAGTTTCCTGATTGTATCTTGTATGGCCTCTTGGCCTCTTACAAGATTGGCCAGAATCCTAATTAAATCATTTGCAGATGGAAGAGTAGAAGGAGCAGGAAGAATACCTTCATTCCTGAGACTTTATTGAGGAATTTCAACCATTTAGGTGTTTGGTTGAGTGAGATCGATTTGAAATATCGTTCTCACAGACGACGCCAATCTATTGTTGCAAAAAACTAGACTAGGCTAATTACTTGATCATAGATAAATAGAAAATAAAGAGACAAGAGATTTTTAAAGTGGTTTGGCTTGATTGAAGAGCCTGCATTCACTATTGTATATTGCTTTGGTATTGTTCAATTGCCTATCTTTTCGTCTCCCCCTGTATATAGGTTTACAATGTATTTATAGCCCCATGGAGTGTAGAGGAGATGGAATATCAAAGGATGTAATATCTTTATATCACAGACATTTACATTTATACAATCATTAATATATACAACTATTGGTGTTTGCCTGTGATCATTGGTTGGAATCCCCGATGTTGATTAGTAGTCCTGGAGTTAGTTGGCATTCCATCCGTAATGTCTTGGATTAATCCCCCATTGTATAACACGTTTTAGTATCTGAATGGTCCATGTAGATGAATAATTTTTGTATCAACATCAAATAAAGTCATATGACCTGCCTTGAAGAGATCATTACATCTTTTGAGTAGTTAGAAATCATTAGTGGAAAATTGATCGAATATATAATAGAATAAAGAATTGGAGATAGAGGAAGACAAGTGCAAAGAAATGTTCATTTTCATTAACGAAAATCCAATTCCAAGTACATTGATATGAAATAGAAAGCAAAAATAAAGATAAAAACAAAAGTTGCTCGCCACACAATTCTACACCTTCTTTCTATCAGAAGTGGCCAAAGTTTGGGAAGGGGCAGAGATAGATGGAGTGACTTATGGGGTGACTTGCTAACAGGAAGGAGGGATTGAAAACCCAAATGCTGATGCCTGTGGTTAATCGACAGAGTTCAAGACAAGAGTAGAATCCTCTGATCCTCCATCATCCTCAATATCCTCATCCAAGTTGGGAGGATAACCAAGAACATTCCTAATGAACAACTCAGAGTCCTGGTATGTGTTAATCTCCGTGAAAGCTGCCGACCAGCTATCCTTGAAGAATTTATTCTTTACAAATTCAATCTAAGAAGAGGCAACGCTGATAGCCTTCTTACAACCTCTAATGAAATAAGATTCCATGGCTTTCAATCTCTTGGCCTTCTCAGTAGCCAAACTCACTACACAAAAACTGGCGATTGGTCACGACCAAAATCCCTAACTAAGACTGTGGGTCGCGGACTTGGGTCGTGACCATTTCAGGCATGACCAATTTCGTGGGTCGCGGCATAAGTTCGTGACCCACAAATGGTCACGGCCAGAAGGGGTCATGGCAGATGGTCGCGGACTTCGGCTGCGACCCATATCGTGATGGGTCGCGGCCCAAGTCCTTGACCCACAACCGTGACAAATTGGTCGCGGCCCAAGTTCGTGACCCACAACCATGACAAATTGGTCACGGACTTGGGCCACGACCCACAACCGTGATAAAAAAATGGTCGCGAACCAAGTTCGTGACCCACAACAGTGAAACATTGGTCGTGGACTTAGTCCACGACCCACAACCGCAACAAAAAAAATTGAAATAAATGGTCGCGGACCAATTCCTTGACCCACAACCGTGACAAATTGGTCGCGGACTTGGGCCGCGACTCATAATCGCGACTAAAAAAAGGAAAAAAATGGTCGCGGACTTTAGCCACGACCATTTTTGGTCATGTTTGGGGGTCAAGGACTTTGGCCAGGACCATTTTCATGCGCGAGGAAAAAAATAAAAATGATCATGCACAAAGTCCATGACCATATTAAACTATAATTAAATTTTTTTTTTTTGTCCAATCCTAAAATTGGGGGTCCTGTGAGTGCTATGTCGGTTGCTAAGTGTAACGTTGGGACGGGTACGAGGTGTTACAAATATTTATAATTGGAAGAACATTAAAAATAATCACAGACCAAAAAAAATTGGGCACAGTTTTCTCTATTTTCAGGACATTCCAAACCCTGTAAATGTAAAACCATCTTATTATAAAGCCCACATGGCCATAAATTTAAAAATCAAATTATAAAATCCCACACGACCATAAAACTAAACAATAAAAGCCCGCACAGTTGTAACACGTAAAAAACATAATCCTGAATGTCCACAACATTATATAGACAATCTTCATGTTGTAATCCATTGTCTCCTTCATTTGTTCCACGTGCAAAAATCCTACAAATGGTAGGATACAGGAAAAAATGATATGAGTGTCCAAGTAGTTTTACAAAATATTTATTCAAGCTAAAAAATTGCATATATGAGTTATAATGGCTAGTTTTTAAGACTAAGTTAAGAAATATGCAAAATATCATCGTATTCTCAAACCGACTGTCCCGTGATCGCGCGGTCAGTTCGTATGAGTTACATTGGTCCCGTACGAGGTGTTGGTGCCACTCACAGGGCCGTTTGGGGGCTGTTTCGGGTCTTCCCGCACTAACGCCATGTTTTGCCTAAGTTAAGATATTTTCAAATTATCGTCGTATTCTGAAATTAGGTTTCCGGTGATCGCGTGGTTAGTTCGTATGAGTTACATTGGCCCTGTGCGAGGTATTGGTGCCACTCATCCGTTCGGGGGCTATTTCGGGTTCTCCCCCACTAACGCCAAGTTTTTATGCCTAAGACTAGAAATATGCAAATTATCATCGTAATCTCAAACCGGCAGTCCCGTGATCACGTGGTCAGTTTGTACGAGTTACATTGGTCCCGTGTGAGGTGTTGGTGCCACTCACGGGGCCATTCAGGGGCTGTTTCGGGCTTTCACCCACTAAGGGCAAGTTTTTAACCGAAAGTCTAGAAATATGAAAATTATCGTCATATTCTCAAACCAGGAGTTCCACGATCCTGCGCTCAGTTCATAGGAGTCATATAGGTCCCGTGTGAAGTGTTGGTGCCTCTCACGGGGCCGTTCGAGGGCTATTTCGGGTTTTTCCCACTAACGCCATGTTTTGCCTAAGTCCTGATACTTTTAAATTATTGTCGTATTCTCAAATCGAGAGTCCCGTGATCGCGCGGTCAGTTCGTACGAGTTACATTGGTCCCGTTCGAGGTGTTGGTGCCACTCACGGGGCCGTTCGGGGGCTGTTTTGAGTTTCCCCCACTAACGGCAAGTTTTATACCTAAGTCTAGGAATATGCAAATTATCGTGGTACTCTAAAATTGGCAGTCCCATGATTGTGCAGTTAGTTCGTATGAGTTACATTGGTCTTGTGCGAGGTATTGGTGCCACTCAGGGCTGTTCGGGGGTTGTTTCGGTTTTTTGCCCACTAACGATAAGTTTTTAAGCCTAAGTCTTGAAATATGAAAATTATCATTGTATTCTCATACCGGGAGTTCCGTGATCGTGGGGTTAGTTCATACGAGTTACATTGGTCCCATGGGAGGTGTTAGTGCCACTCACGAGGTCGTTCGGGGGTTGTTTTGGGGTTTCCCCACTAACGCCAAGTTTTTAAGCCTAACTCTAGAAATATGCAAATTATCATCGTATTCTCAAATCGGCAGTCCCGTGATTATGCGGTCAGTTCGTACGAGTTACATTGGTCTTGTTCGAGGTGTTGGTGCCACTCACGGGGCCGTTCGGGGGCTGTTTTGAGTTTCCCCCACTAACGGCAAGATTTATGCCTAAGTTTAGGAATATGCAAATTATCGTGGTACTCTCAAATTGGCAGTCCCGTGATCGTGAAGTTAGTTCGTATGAGTTACATTGGTCTTGTGCGAGGTATTGGTGCCACTCAAGGGCTGTTCGGGGGTTGTTTAGGGTTTTCTCCCACTAACGATAAGTTTTTAACCCTAAGTCTTGAAATATGCAAATTATCATCGTATTCTCATATCGGGAGTCCCGTGATCGTGAGGTTAGTTCGTACGAGTTACATTGGTCCCATGCAAGGTGTTAGTGCCACTCACGAGGTCGTTTGGGGGGTTGTTTTGGGGTTTCCCCACTAACGCCAAGTTTTTAATCCTAACTCTAGAAATATGCAAATTATCATTGTATTCTCAAACCGGCAGTCCCGTGATTACGTGATCAGTTCATATGAGTTACATTGGTCCCGTGCGAGCTGTGGCTGCCATTGACGAGGCTGTTTTGCGTTTTCCCCCACTAACGCTATGTTTTGCCTAAGTCTTGATATTTTTAAATTATCATCATATTTTCAAACTGTGAGTCCCGTGATCGTGCGGCCAGTTAGTACGAGTTACATTGGCCCTGCGCGAGGTGTTGGTGCCACTCATGGGGCCATTCGGGGGCTGTTTCGGGTTCTCCAGCACTAACGCCATGTTTTTAAGCCTAAGTTAAAAAATATGCAAATTATCGTCGTATTCCCAAATTGGTAGTCCCGTGATCGCGCAGTCAGTTCGTACGAGTTACATTGGTCCCGTGCGAGGTGTTGGTGCCACTCACGGGGCCATTCGGGGGCTATTTTGGATTCTCTCCCACTAACGCCAAGTTTTTAGGCTTAAGACAAGAAATATGCAAATTATCATCATACTCTCAAACCGACAGTCCCGTGATCACATGGTCAATTTGTACGAGTTACATTGGTCCCGTGCGAGGTGTTGGTGCCACTCACGGGGCCATTCGGGGGCTGTTTCGGGCTTTCACCCACTAAGGGCAAGTTTTTAAGCCAAAGTCTAGAAATATGAAAATTATCGTCATATTCTCAAACCGGGACTTCCACGATCGTGCGGTCAGTTCATAGGAGTCACATTTGTCCCGTGTGAGCTGTTGGTGCCCTCACAGGGCCGTTTGGGGGCTGTTTCGGGTTTTCACCACTAACGCCATGTTTTACCTAAGTCTTGATATTTTTAAATTATTGTCGTATTCTCAAACCGAGAGTCCTGTGATCGTGCAGTCAGTTCGTACGAGATTCATTGGTCCCGTTCGAGGTGTTGGTGCCACTCACGGGGCCGTTCGGGGGGCTGTTTCGAGTTTTCCCCCACTAACGGTAAGATTTTAGCCTAAGTCTAGGAATATGCAAATTATCGTGGTACTCTCAAATTGGCAGTCCCGTGATCGTGCAGTTAGTTTGTATGAGTTACATTGGTCTTGTGCGAGGTTATGGTGCAACTCAAGGGCTGTTCGGGGCTTGTTTCGAGTTTTCGCCCACTAACGGTAAGTGTTTAAGCCTAAGTCTTGAAATATACAAATTATCACCGTATTCTCATACCAGGAGTCCCGTGATCGTGAGGTTAGTTCGTACGAGTTACATTGGTCCCATGCGAGGTGTTAGTGCCACTCACGAGGTCGTTCGGGGGTTGTTTTGGGGTTTCCCCACTAACACCACGTTTTTAAGCCTAACTATAGATATATGCAAATTATCATCGTATTCTCAAACCGGCGGTCTCGTGATTACGCGATCAGTTTGTACGAGTTACATTGGTCCCGTGCGAGGCGTTGGTGCCATTGATAGGGCTGTTTCCGGTTTTTCCCCACTAATGCTATGTTTTGCCTAAGTCATGATATTTTTGAATTATCGTCGTATTTTCAAACTGGGAGTCCCGTGATCGCGCGACCACTTCATACGAGTTACATTGGCCCTGCGCGAGGTGTTGGTGCCACTCATGGGGCCGTTCGGGGGCTGTTTCGGGTTCTCCCCCACTAACGCCAAGTTTTTAAGCCTAAGTCTAGTAGTATGAAAATTATCATCGTATTCTCAAATTGGCAGTCCCATGATTGAGGAGTCAGTTCGTACGAGTTACCTTGGTCCCGTGCGAGGTGTTGGTGCCACTCACGGGGCCGTTCGGGGCCTGTTTCGGGTTCTCCCCCACCAAGGCTATGTTTTTAAGCCTAAGACTACAAATATGCAAATTATCGTCGTACTCTCAAATCGAAAGTCCCGTGATCATGTGGTGAGTTTGTACGAGTTACATTGGACATGTGCGAGGTGTTGGTGCCACTCACGGGGCCATTTGAGGGTTGTTTCGGGCTTTCACCCACTAAGGGCAGGTTTTTAAGCCAAAGTATAGAAATATGAAAATTATCGTCATATTCTCAAACCGGGACTTCCACGATCGTGCGGTCAGTTCATAGGAGTCACATTTGTCCCGTGTGAGCTGTTGGTGCCCTCACAGGGCCGTTTGGGGGCTGTTTCGGGTTTTCACCACTAACGCCATGTTTTGCCTAAGTCTTGATATTTTTAAATTATTGTCGTATTCTCAAACCGAGAGTCCTGTGATCGTGCAGTCAGTTCGTACGAGATTCATTGGTCCCGTTCGAGGTGTTGGTGCCACTCACGGGGCCGTTCGGGGGGCTGTTTCGAGTTTTCCCCCACTAACGGTAAGATTTTAGCCTAAGTCTAGGAATATGCAAATTATCGTGGTACTCTCAAATTGGCAGTCCCGTGATCGTGAAGTTAGTTTGTATGAGTTACATTGGTCTTGTGCGAGGTTATGGTGCAACTCAAGGGCTGTTCGGGGCTTGTTTCGAGTTTTCGCCCACTAACGATAAGTGTTTAAGCCTAAGTCTTGAAATATACAAATTATCACCGTATTCTCATACCAGGAGTCCCGTGATCGTGAGGTTAGTTCGTACGAGTTACATTGGTCCCATGCGAGGTGTTAGTGCCACTCACGAGGTCGTTCGGGGGTTGTTTTGGGGTTTCCCCACTAACACCACGTTTTTAAGCCTAACTATAGATATATGCAAATTATCATCGTATTCTCAAACCGGCGGTCTCGTGATTACGCGATCAGTTTGTACGAGTTACATTGGTCCCGTGCGAGGCGTTGGTGCCATTGATAGGGCTGTTTCCGGTTTTTCCCCACTAATGCTATGTTTTGCCTAAGTCATGATATTTTTGAATTATCGTCGTATTTTCAAACTGGGAGTCCCGTGATCGCGCGACCACTTCATACGAGTTACATTGGCCCTGCGCGAGGTGTTGGTGCCACTCATGGGGCCGTTCGGGGGCTGTTTCGGGTTCTCCCCCACTAACGCCAAGTTTTTAAGCCTAAGTCTAGTAGTATGAAAATTATCATCGTATTCTCAAATTGGCAGTCCCATGATTGAGGAGTCAGTTCGTACGAGTTACCTTGGTCCCGTGCGAGGTGTTGGTGCCACTCACGGGGCCGTTCGGGGCCTGTTTCGGGTTCTCCCCCACCAAGGCTATGTTTTTAAGCCTAAGACTACAAATATGCAAATTATCGTCGTACTCTCAAATCGAAAGTCCCGTGATCATGTGGTGAGTTTGTACGAGTTACATTGGACATGTGCGAGGTGTTGGTGCCACTCACGGGGCCATTTGAGGGTTGTTTCGGGCTTTCACCCACTAAGGGCAGGTTTTTAAGCCAAAGTATAGAAATATGAAAATTATCATCATATTCTCAAACCGGGACTTCCACGATCGTGCGGTCAGTTCATAGGAGTCACATTTGTCCCGTGTGAGCTGTTGGTGCCCTCACAGGGCCGTTTGGGGGCTGTTTCGGGTTTTCACCACTAACGCCATGTTTTGCCTAAGTCTTGATATTTTTAAATTATTGTTGTATTCTCAAACCGAGAGTCCTGTGATCGTGCAGTCAGTTCGTACGAGATTCATTGGTCCCGTTCGAGGTGTTGGTGCCACTCACGGGGCCGTTCGGGGGGCTGTTTCGAGTTTTCCCCCACTAACGGTAAGATTTTAGCCTAAGTCTAGGAATATGCAAATTATCGTGGTACTCTCAAATTGGCAGTCCCGTGATCGTGCAGTTAGTTTGTATGAGTTACATTGGTATTGTGCGAGGTTATGGTGCAACTCAAGGGCTGTTCGGGGCTTGTTTCGAGTTTTCGCCCACTAACGGTAAGTGTTTAAGCCTAAGTCTTGAAATATACAAATTATCACCGTATTCTCATACCAGGAGTCCCGTGATCGTGAGGTTAGTTCGTACGAGTTACATTGGTCCCATGCGAGGTGTTAGTGCCACTCACGAGGTCGTTCGGGGGTTGTTTTGGGGTTTCCCCACTAACACCACGTTTTTAAGCCTAACTATAGATATATGCAAATTATCATCGTATTCTCAAACCGGCGGTCTCGTGATTACGCGATCAGTTTGTACGAGTTACATTGGTCCCGTGCGAGGCGTTGGTGCCATTGATAGGGCTGTTTCCGGTTTTTCCCCACTAATGCTATGTTTTGCCTAAGTCATGATATTTTTGAATTATCGTCGTATTTTCAAACTGGGAGTCCCGTGATCGCGCGACCACTTCATACGAGTTACATTGGCCCTGCGCGAGGTGTTGGTGCCACTCATGGGGCCGTTCGGGGGCTGTTTCGGGTTCTCCCCCACTAACGCCAAGTTTTTAAGCCTAAGTCTAGTAGTATGAAAATTATCATCGTATTCTCAAATTGGCAGTCCCATGATTGAGGAGTCAGTTCGTACGAGTTACCTTGGTCCCGTGCGAGGTGTTGGTGCCACTCACGGGGCCGTTCGGGGCCTGTTTCGGATTCTCCCCCACCAAGGCTATGTTTTTAAGCCTAAGACTACAAATATGCAAATTATCGTCGTACTCTCAAATCGAAAGTCCCGTGATCATGTGGTGAGTTTGTACGAGTTACATTGGACATGTGCGAGGTGTTGGTGCCACTCACGGGGCCATTTGAGGGTTGTTTCGGGCTTTCACCCACTAAGGGCAGGTTTTTAAGCCAAAGTATAGAAATATGAAAATTATCGTCATATTCTCAAACCGGGAGTTCCACGATCGTGTGGTCAGTTCATAGGAGTCACATTGGTCCCGTGTGAGGTGTTGGTGCCACTCACTGGGCCGTTCGGGGGTTGTTTCGGGTTTTCTCCACTAATGCCTTATTTTGCCTAAGTCTTGATATTTTAAAATTATTATCGTATTCTCCAACCGATAGTCCCATGATCGTGCGGTCAGTGCGTACGAGTTACATCGGTCCCGTTCGTGGTGTTGGTGCCACTTACGGGGCCGTTCGAAGGTTGTTTCGAGTTTTCCCCCACTAACGGCAAGATTTAAGCCTAAGTCTAGGAATATGCAAATTATCGTGCTACTCTAAAATTGGCAGTCCCATGATTGTGAAGTTAGTTCGTATGAGTTACATTGGTCTTGTGCGAGGTATTGGTGCCACTCAGGGCTGTTCGGGGGTTGTTTCGGTTTTTTGCCCACTAACGATAAGTTTTTAAGCCTAAGTCTTGAAATATGAAAATTATCATTGTATTCTCATACCGGGAGTTCCGTGATCGTGGGGTTAGTTCATACGAGTTACATTGGTCCCATGGGAGGTGTTAGTGCCACTCACGAGGTCGTTCGGGGGTTGTTTTGGGGTTTCCCCACTAACGCCAAGTTTTTAAGCCTAACTCTAGAAATATGCAAATTATCATCCTATTCTCAAATCGGCAGTCCCGTGATTATGCGGTCAGTTCGTACGAGTTACATTGGTCTTGTTCGAGGTGTTGGTGCCACTCACGGGGCCGTTCGGGGGCTGTTTTGAGTTTCCCCCACTAACGGCAAGATTTATGCCTAAGTTTAGGAATATGCAAATTATCGTGGTACTCTCAAATTGGCAGTCCCGTGATCGTGAAGTTAGTTCGTATGAGTTACATTGGTCTTGTGCGAGGTATTGGTGCCACTCAAGGGCTGTTCGGGGGTTGTTTAGGGTTTTCTCCCACTAACGATAAGTTTTTAACCCTAAGTCTTGAAATATGCAAATTATCATCGTATTCTCATATCGGGAGTCCCTTGATCGTGAGGTTAGTTCGTACGAGTTACATTGGTCCCATGCAAGGTGTTAGTGCCACTCACGAGGTCGTTTGGGGGGTTGTTTTGGGGTTTCCCCACTAACGCCAAGTTTTTAATCCTAACTCTAGAAATATGCAAATTATCATTGTATTCTCAAACCGGCAGTCCCGTGATTACGTGATCAGTTCATATGAGTTACATTGGTCCCGTGCGAGCTGTGGCTGCCATTGACGAGGCTGTTTTGCGTTTTCCCCCACTAACGCTACGTTTTGCCTAAGTCTTGATATTTTTAAATTATCATCATATTTTCAAACTGTGAGTCCCGTGATCATGCGGCCAGTTAGTACGAGTTACATTGGCCCTGCGCGAGGTGTTGGTGCCACTCATGGGGCCATTCGGGGGCTGTTTCGGGTTCTCCAGCACTAACGCCATGTTTTTAAGCCTAAGTTAAAAAATATGCAAATTATCGTCGTATTCCCAAATTGGTAGTCCCGTGATCGAGCAGTCAGTTCGTACGAGTTACATTGGTCCCGTGCGAGGTGTTGGTGCCACTCACGGGGCCATTCGGGGGCTATTTTGGATTCTCTCCCACTAACGCCAAGTTTTTAGGCTTAAGACAAGAAATATGCAAATTATCATCATACTCTCAAACCGACAGTCCCGTGATCACATGGTCAGTTTGTACGAGTTACATTGGTCCCGTGCGAGGTGTTGGTGCCACTCACGGGGCCATTCGGGGGCTATTTCGGGCTTTCACCCACTAAGGGCAAATTTTTAAGCCAAAGTTTAGAAATATGAAAATTATCGTCATATTCTCAAACCGGGACTTCCACGATCGTGCGGTCAGTTCATAGGAGTCACATTGGTCCCGTGTGAGGTGTTGGTGCACTCACAGGGCCGTTTGGGGGCTGTTTCGGGTTTTCACCACTAACGCCATGTTTTGCCTAAGTCTTGATATTTTTAAATTATTGTCGTATTCTCAAACCGAGAGTCCTGTGATCGTGCAGTCAGTTCGTATGGAATTCATTGGTCTCGTTCGAGGTGTTGGTGCCACTCACGGGGCCGTTCGGGGGGCTGTTTCGAGTTTTCCCCCACTAACGGCAAGATTTTAGCCTAAGTCTAGGAATATGCAAATTATCGTGGTACTCTCAAATTGGCAGTCCCGTGATCGTGCAGTTAGTTCGTATGAGTTACATTGGTCTTGTGCGAGGTTATGGTACAACTCAAGGGCTGTTCGGGGCTTGTTTCGAGTTTTCGCCCACTAACGGTAAGTTTTTAAGCCTAAGTCTTGAAATATACAAATTATCACCGTATTCTCATACCAGAAGTCCCGTGATCGTGAGGTTAGTTCGTACGAGTTACATTGGTCCCATGCGAGGTGTTAGTGCCACTCACGATGTCGTTCGGGGGTTGTTTTGGGGTTTCCCCACTAACGCCACGTTTTTAAGCCTAACTATAGAAATATGCAAATTATCATCGTATTCTCAAACCGGCAGTCTCGTGATTACGCGATCTGTTTGTACGAGTTACATTGGTCCCGTGCGAGGCGTTGGTGCCATTAATAGGGCTGTTTCGGGTTTTTCCCCACTAATGCTATGTTTTGCCTAAGTCATGATATTTTTGAATTATCGTCGTATTTTCAAACTGGGAGTCCCGTGATCACGCGACCACTTCATACGAGTTACATTGGCCCTGCGCGAGGTGTTGGTGCCACTCATGGGGCCGTTTGGGGGCTGTTTCCGGTTCTCCCCCACGAAAGCCAACTTTTTAAGCCTAAGTCTAGTAGTATGAAAATTATCATCGTATTCTCAAATTGGCAGTCCCATGATTGCGGAGTCAGTTCGTACGAGTTACCTTGGTCCCGTGCGAGGTGTTGGTGCCACTCACGGGGCCGTTCGGGGATTGTTTCGGGTTCTCCCCCACCAAGGCTAAGTTTTTAAGCCTAAGACTAGAAATATGCAAATTATCATCGTACTCTCAAACCGAAAGTCCTGTGATCATGTGGTGAGTTTGTACGAGTTACATTGGACATGTGCGAGGTGTTGGTGCCACTCACGGGGCCATTTGAGGGTTGTTTCGGGCTTTCACCCACTAAGGGAAGGTTTTTAAGCCAAAGTCTAGAAATATGAAAATTATCGTCATATTCTCAAACCGGGAGTTCCACGATCGTGCGGTCAGTTCATAGGAGTCACATTGGTCCCGTGTGAGGTGTTGGTGCCACTCACGGGGCCGTTCGGGGGTTGTTTCGGGTTTTCTCTACTAACGCCTTATTTTACCTAAGTCCTGATATTTTTAAATTGTTATCATATTCTCCAACCGATAGTCCCATGATCGTGTGGTCAGTGCGTACGAGTTACATCGGTCCTGTTCGTGGTGTTGGTGCCACATACGGGGCCGTTCGAGGGTTGTTTCGAGTTTTCCCCCACTAACGGCAAGATTTAAGCCTAAGTCTAGTAATATGCAAATTATTGTGCTACCCTAAAATTGGCAGTCCCATGATTGTGCAGTTAGTTCGTATGAGTTACATTGGTCTTGTGCGAGGTATTGGTGCCACTCAGGGCTGTTCGGGGGTTGTTTCGGTTTTTTGCCCACTAACGATAAGTTTTTAAGCCTAAGTCTTGAAATATGAAAATTATCATTGTATTCTCATACCGGGAGTTCCGTGATCGTGCGGTTAGTTCATACGAGTTACATTGGTCCCATGGGAGGTGTTAGTGCCACTCACGAGGTCGTTCGGGGGTTGTTTTGGGGTTTCCCCACTAACGCCAAGTTTTTAAGCCTAACTCTAGAAATATGCAAATTATCATCGTATTCTCAAATCGGCAGTCCCGTGATTATGCGGTCAGTTCGTACGAGTTACATTTGTCCCGTGCGAGGTGTTGGTGCCATTCATAGGGCTGTTTCGGGTTTTCCCCCACTAATGCTATGATTTTCCTGAGTCCTGATATTTTAAATTATCATCGTATTTTGAAACTGGGAGTCCCATGATCGCGCTACCAGTTCGTACGAGTTACATTGGCCCTGCGCGAGGTGTTGGTGCCACTAATGGGGCCGTTCGGGGGATGTTTCGGATTCTCCCCCACTAACGCCATGTTTTTAAGCTTAAGTCTAGAAATATGCAAATTATCGTCGTACTCTCAAATTGGCAGTCCCGTTATTGTGCAGTCAGTTCACATGAGTTACATTGGTCTCATGCGAGGTGTCGGTTTCCCTCACGGGGCCGTTTGAGGGCTGTTTCGAGTTTTCACCACTAAGGGCAACTTTTTAAGCCAAAGTCTTGAAATATAAAAATTATCGTCATATTGTCAATTGGGGAGTCCCACGATCGTGCGGTCAGTTTGTAGGGTCACATTAGTCCCGTGCGAGGTGTTGGTGCCACTCACGGGGCCATTCGGAGATTATTTCGGGTTTCCCCCACTAACACCATCTTTTGCCTACGTCCTAATATTTTTAAATTATTATCGAATTCTCAAATCGGGAGTCCCGCGATCGGGCGATCAGTTCATACGAATTACATTGGTCCTGTATGAGGTGTTGGTGCCACTCACGGGGCCTTTCCGGGGCCTATTTCGAGTTTTCCCCCTCTAACGGCAAGATTTTAAGCCTAGGTCTATAAATATGCAAATTATCGGGGTACTCTCAAATCGGCAGTCCCGTGATCGTGCGGTCAGTTCGTATGAGATACATTGGTCTAGTGCGAGGTATTAGTGCCACTAAAGGGTTGTTCGTGGGTTTGCCCACTAACGACAAGTTTTTAAGCTAAGTCTTAAAATATGCAAATTATCGTCATATTCCCAAATCCAGAGTCCGGTGATCGCGCGGTTAGTTTGTACGAGATACATTGATCCCTTGCGAGGTGTTAGTGCCACTCACGGGGTCATTTGGGGACTGTTTGGGAGTTTCCCTAATAACGCCGTGTTTTTAAGCCTAAGTTTACAAATACGCAAATTATCGTCGTATTCTCAAACCGGTAGTCCCGTGATTATGTAGTCAGCTTGTACGAGTAACATTGGTCCCGTACGAGGTGTTGGTGACATTCACAGGGCTGTTTTGGGTTTTCCCCCACTAATGCAATTTTTTCCCAAAGTCCTAATATTTTTAAATTATTGTTGTATTCTCAAATTTGGAGTCCCGTGATCGTGCTGTCAGTTCGTACGTGTTACATTGGTCCCGTGCGAGGTGTTGGTTCCACTCACTGGGTCGTTCGGGGGCTATGTCGAATTTTCCCCCACTAACGGCCAGATTTTATGCCTAAGTCTAGAAATATGCAAATTATTGTGGTACTCTCAAATTGGCAGTCCCGTGATCATGCGGTCAGCTCGTACGAGTTACATTGGTTCTGTGCGAGGTGTTGGTGCCACTCAGGGCTGTTCGGGGTTTGTTTCAGGTTTTTGCCCACTAACGGCAAGTTTTTAAGACTAAGCCTTAAAATATGAAAATTATGGTCGTATTCTCAAACTGGGAGTCCCGTGATCACGCGGTTAGTTCGTATGAGTTACATTGGTCCCGTGCAAGGTGTTAGTGACACTCACGGGGTCGTTCAGGGGCTATTTTGGGGTTTCCCCACTAACCCCAAGTTTTTAAGCCTAAGTCTAGAAATATGCAAATTATTGTGGTACTCTCAAATTAGCAGTCCCGTGATCATGCGGTCAGCTCGTACGAGTTACATTGATTCTGTGCGAGGTGTTGGTGCCACTCAGGGCTGTTCGGGGGTTGTTTCAGGTTTTTGCCCACTAACGACAAGTTTTTAAGACTAAGCCTCAAAATATGCAAATTATGGTCGTATTCTCAAACTGGGAGTCCCGTGATCACGCGGTTAGTTCGTATGAGTTACATTGGTCCCGTGCAAGGTGTTAGTGACACTCACGGGGTCGTTCAGGAGCTATTTTGGGGTTTCCCCACTAACGCCAAGTTTTTAAGCCTAGGTCTAGAAATATGCAAATTATTGTGGTACTCTCAAATTGGCAGTCCCGTGATCATGCGGTCAGCTCGTACGAGTTACATTGGTTATGTG
The DNA here is from genome assembly GCA_949130495.1 of Sambucus nigra. NCBI lineage: Eukaryota > Viridiplantae > Streptophyta > Magnoliopsida > Dipsacales > Adoxaceae > Sambucus > Sambucus nigra. Next base: position 540,309,013 of record OX422207.1, on the reverse strand, counting down.
CGAGGTGTTGGTGCCACTCAGGGCTGTTCGGGGGTTGTTTCAGGTTTTTGCCCACTAACGACAAGTTTTTAAGACTAAGCCTCAAAATATGCAAATTATGGTCGTATTCTCAAACTGGGAGTCCCGTGATTACGCGGTCAGTTCGGAGGAGTTACATTGGTCCCGTGCGAGGTGTTGGTGCCATTCACAGGGCTGTTTCAGGTTTTCCCCCACTAACGAAATGTTTTGCCTAAGTCCTGGTATTTTCAAATTATTGTTGAATTTTCAAACCGGGAGTTACGTGACCGTGCGGCCAGTTCATACGAGTTACATTGGCCCTGCGCGAGGTGTTGGTGCCACTCACAGGGCCATTTGGGGGATGTTTCGGGTTCTCCCCCACTAACGCCAAGTTTTTAAGCCTAAGTCTAGAAATATACAAATTATCATCGTATTCTCAAATCATCAATCTCGTGATCACGTGGTCAGTTCGTACGAGTTACATTGGTCCCGTGAGAGGTGTTGGTGCCTCTCACAGGGCCATTCGAGGTTGTTTTGGGTTTCCCCGACTAACGAAAAGATTTTAAGCCTAAGTCTAGAAATATGAAAATTATCGTTGTACTCTCAAATCAACAGTCCCGTGGTCGCGCCGTCAGTTCGTACAAGTTACATTCGTCCCGTACGAGGTGTTGGTGCCACGCACGGGTTCATTTGGGGGCTATTTTGGGTTTTCCCCCACTAAGGACAAGGTTTTAATCCTAAGACTAGAAATATGCAAATTATCATCATACTCTCAAATCGGCAGTCCCGTGATCGCGCGGTCAGCTAGAACGAGTTACATTAGTCCCGTGCGAGGTGTTGGTGCCCCTGACGGGGCCGTTCGGAGGCTATTTTTGATTTTCGCGCACTAAGGGAAAGTTTATAAGCCAAAGTCTAGAAATATAAAAATTATCATCGTATTCTCAAATCGGGAGTACCACGACTGTGCGGTCAGTTCGTAGGAGTCACATTGGTCTCGTACGAGGTGTTGGTGTGACTCACAGGGCCGTTTGGGGGTTGTTTTGGGTTTCCCCCCCACTAATGCCATGTTTTGCCTAAGTCCTGATATTTTTAAATTATTATTGTATTCTCAAACAGGGAGTCTCGTGATCGCACGGTCTGTTCGTACGAGTAATATTGGTCCCGTGCGAGGTGTTGGTGCCACTCACAGGGTCGTTCGGGGGCTATTTCAAGTTTTCCCCTACTAACGTCAAGATTTTCAGCCTAAGTCAAGAAATATGCAAACTAATGTGGTATTGTCAAATTGGCAGTCCCATGATTGTGTGGTTCGTTCGTTCGAGATACATTGTTCCGGTGCGAGGGGTTGGTGCCACTCAGGGTTGTTCGGGGTTTGTTTCGGGTTTTCACCCACTAACGGCAAGTTTTTAAGCCTTAGCCTTGAAATATGCAAACTATCATCATATTCTCAAACCGGGAGTCCTGTTATTGCATAGTCTGTTCACACGAGTTACATTGGTCCCGTGAGAGGTGTTAGTGCCACTCACGGGGCCGTTTGAGTGCTATTTTGGGGTTTCCCCACTAACGCCAAGTTTTTAAGCCTAAGTCTAGAATTATGAAAACTATCATCGTATTCTTAAATCGGCAGTCTCGTGACTGTGCGGTCAGTTCGTACGACTTAGATTGGTCCCGTGTGAGGTGTTTGTGCCACTAACGGGGCTGCTTTGGGTTTTTCCCCACTAACGCCATGTTTTCCCAGAGTCCTCATATTTTTAAATTATCGTTGTATTCTCAAACCGGGAGTCCTGTGATGGCACTGTTAATTCGTACGAGTTACATTAGCCTTGCGCGAGTTGGTGGTGCCACTCACGGGGCCGTTCGGGGGCTGTTTCGGGTTCTCCCCCACTAACACCAAGTTTTTAAGCCTAACTCTAGAAATATTCAAACTATCATCGTATTCTCAAATTGGTAGTCCGGTAATCACGCGATCAGTTCGTACAAGTTACATCGGTCCTGTGCGACGTGTTGGTGCCACTCACGGGGCCGTTCGGGGGCTATTTTGGGTTTTCCCCACTAACAGAAATATTTTAAGCCTAAGTATAGAAATATGCATATTATCATCGTACACTCAAATCGACAGTCCCGTGATCATGCAGTCAGTTTGTACGAGTTACATTGGTCCCGTGCGTGGTGTTTGTGCCACTCACGGGGCCGTTCGGTGGATATTTCGAGTTTTCACCCACCAGAGCTAAGATTTAAAGCCTACGTCTAGAAATATGCAAATTATCATCGTACTCTCAAACCGACAGTCCCGTGATCACGCGATCAGTTGATACGAGTTACATTGGTCCCGTGTGAGGTGTTGGTACCACTCAGGGGCCGTTCGGGGGATGTTTAGAGTTTTCACCCACTATAGAAAAGTTTTTAGCCTAAGACTAGAAATATGCAAATTATCATCATATTCTCAAACCGGGAGTCCCGTGATCACGCGGTCAGATCGTACGAGTTACATTGGTCCCGTGAGAGGTGTTGGTACCACTCACGCGGTCGTTCAGGTGTTGTTTCGTGTTTTCCCCATTAATGCCATGTTTTTAAGCCTAAGTCTAGAAATATCCAAATTATCATCATATTCTCAAATCGATAGTCCCATGGTTATGCGATCAGTTCGTAGGAGTTACATTTGTCCCGTGCGAGGTGTTGGTGCCACTAATGGGGCCTTTCGAGGGCTATTACGCATTTTCCCCAACTAAGGCCAAATTTTTAAGCCTAAGACTAGAAATATGCAAATTATCATAGTACTCTCAAACCGGGAGTCTCGTGATCATGTGGTCAGTTTGTATGAGTTACATTGGTCCCGTGTGAGGTGTTGGTGCCACTCACGGGGCCATTCGGGGGATGTTTCGGGCTTTCACCCACTAAGGGAAGGTTGTTAAGCCAAAGTCTAGAAATATGAAAATTATCATCGTATTCTCAAACTGGGAGTTCCACGATCGTGCGGTCAGTTCATAGGAGTCACATTGGTCCCGTGTGAGGTGTGGGTGCCACTTACGGGGCCGTTGGGGATGTTTCAGATTTTCTCCACTAACGCCATGCTTTGCCTAAGTCTTGATATTTTTAAATTATTGTTGTATTCTCAAATCGAGAGTCCCAGGATCGCGCGGTCAGTTCATATGAGTTACATTGGTCCCGTTCGTGGTGTTGGTTCCACTTACGGGGCCGTTCGTAGGTTGTTTCGAGTTTTCCCCCACTAACGGCAAGATTTAAGCCTAAGTCTAGGAATATGCAAATTATCGTGGTACTCTCAAATTGGCAGTCTCGTGATCGTGCAGTTAGTTCGTATGAGTTACATTGGTCTTGTTCGAGGTATTGGTGTTACTCAAGGGCTGTTCGGGGGTTGTTTCGGGTTTTCGCCCACTAACTATAAGTTTTTAAGCCTAAGTCTTGAAATATGAAAATTATTGTCCTATTCTCATACCGAGAGTCCCGTGATCGTGAGTTTAGTTCGTACGAGTTACATTGGTCCCATGCGAGGTGTTACTACCACTCACGAGGTCGTTCGGGGGTTGTTTTGCGGTTTCCCCACTAACGCCAAGGTTTTAAGCCTAACTCTAGAAATATGCAAATTATCATCGTATTCTCAAATCGGCAGTCCCGTGATTACGCGGTCAGTTCGTACGAGTTACATTCGTCTCGTGCGAGGTGTTGGTGCCATTGACAGGGTTGTTTCGGGTTTTGCCCCACTAACGCTATGTTTTGGCTAAGTCCTGATATTTTTAAATTATCATCATATTTTCAAACTGGGAGTCCCGTGATCACGCGACCAGTTCGTACGAGTTACATTTTCCCAGCGCGAGGTGTTAGTTCCACTCATGGGGCCGTTCGGGGGATGTTCCGGGTTCTCCACCACCCCAAGTTTTAAAGCCTAAGTTAAAAAATATGCAAATTATCATCGTATTCTCAAATTGGCAGTCCCGTGATCGTGCAGTCAGTTCGTACGAGTTACATTGGTCCCGTGCGAGGTGTTGGTGCCTCTAACGGGGCCGTTCGGGGGCTGTTTTGGGTTTTCCCCCACTAACGACAAGATTTTAAGCCTTAGTCTAGAAATATGCAAATTATCGTCGCACTCTCAAACCTATTGTCCCGTGGTCGCGCGGCCAGTTTGTACGAGTTACATTGGTCCCGTGCGAGGTGCTGGTGCCACGCACGGGTCCGTTTGGTGGATGTTTTGGGTTTTCCCCCATTAACGTCAAGATTTTATGCCTAAGACTAGAAATATGCAAATTATCATCGTACTCTAAAACCGAAAGTCCTTTGATCACGCGGTCAGTTCGTACGAGTTACATTGGTCTCGTGCGAGGTGTTGGTTCCCCTCACGGGGTCGTTTGAGGTCTGTTTCGAGTTTTCGCCACTAAGCGCAACTTTTTAAGCCAAAGTCTTGAAATATGAAAATTATCATCGTATTCTCAAATCGGGAGTCCCAAGATCGCGCGGTCAGTTTTTGGGAGTCACATTGTTCCCGTGCGAGGTGTTGGTGCCACTCACGGGGCCATTCGGGGATTATTTCGGGTTTCCCCCACTAACGCCATCGTTTGCCTACGTCCTGATATTTTTAAATTATTGTCGTATTCTCAAACCGGGAGTCCCGTGATCAGGCGATCAATTCGTATGAATTACATTGGTCCCGTACGAGGTGTTGGTGCCACTCACGGGGCCAATCCGGGGGCTATTTCGGGTTTTCCCCCACTAACGACAAGATTTTAAGCCTAAGTCTAGAAATATGAAAATTATCGGGGTACTCTCAAATCGGTAGTCCCGTGATCTTGCGGTCAGTTCCTATGAGTCACATTGGTCCAGTATGAGGTATTAGTGCCACTAAAGGGCTGTTCGGGGGTTGTTCGGGTTTTTGCCCACTAACGACAAGTTTTTAAGCCTAAGTCTTAAAATATGCAAATTATCGTCATATTCCCAAATCGGGAGTCCCATGATCGTGCGGTTACTTTGTACGAGATACATTGGTCTCATGCGAGGTGTTAGTGCCACTCACGGGGTCATTCGGGGACTGTTTTGGGGTTTCCCTAATAACGCCGTATTTTAAAGCCTAAGTTTAGAAATACGCAAATTATTGTCGCATTCTCAAACCCGTAGTCCCGTCATTATGCAGTCAGTTCGTACGAGTTACCTTGGTCCCGTGCGAGGTGTTGGTGCCATTCACAGGGTTGTTTTGGGTTTTCCCCCACTAACGCCATGTTTTACCTAAGTCCTAATATTTTTAAATTATTGTTGTATTCTAAAACCGGGAGTCCCGTGATCGTGCTGTCAGTTCGTACGTGTTACATTGGTCCCGTGCGAGGTGTTTTTTCCACTCACTGGGACGTTCGGGGGCTATGTCGAGTTTTCCCCCACTAACGGCCAGATTTTAAGCCTAAGTTTAGGAATATGCAAATTATCGTGGTACTCTCAAATTGGCAGTCCCGTGATCGTGAAGTTAGTTCGTATGAGTTACATTGGTCTTGTGCGAGGTGTTGGTGCCACTCAAGGGCTGTTCGGGGTTTGTGTAGATTTTCTCCCACTAACGATAAGTTTTTAAGCCTAAGTCTTGAAATATGCAAATTATCGTCGTATTCTCATACCGGGAGTCCCGTGATCGTGAGGTTAGTTCGTATGAGTTACATTGGTCCCGTGCAAGGTGTTAGTGACACTCACGGGGTCGCTCGCGGGCTATTTTTGGGTTTCCCCACTAACGCCATGTTTTTAAGCCTAAGTCTAGAAATATACAAATTATCATCGTATTATCAAATCGATAGTCCCGTGATTATGCAGTCAGTTCTTAGGAGTTACATTGGTCCCGTGCGAGGTGTTGGTGCCATTCACAGGGCTGTTTCAGGTTTTCCCACACTAACGCAATCTTTTTCCTAAGTCATGATATTTTCAAATTATCATCGTATTTTCAAACCGGGAGTTACGTGACCGTGCGGCTAGTTCGTACGAGCTACATTGGCCCTACGCGAGGTGTTGGTGCCACTCACAGGGCCATTCGGGGGATGTTTCGGGTTCTCTCCCACTAACGCCAAGTTTTTAAGCCTAAGTCTAGAAATATACAAATTATCATCGTATTCTCAAATCGTCAATCTCGTGATCGCGTGGTCAGTTCGTACAAGTTACATTGGTCCCGTGCGAGGTGTTGGTGCCTCTCACAGGGCTGTTCGGAGTTGTTTTGGGTTTCCCCCACTAACGAAAAGATTTTAAGCCTAAGTCTAGAAATATGAAAATTATCGTTGTACTCTCAAATCAACAGTCCCGTGGTCAAGCGGTCAGTTCGTACGAGTTACATTGGTCCTATGTGAGGTGTTGGTGCCACGCACGGGTCCATTTGGGGCCTGTTTTGGGTTTTCCCCACTAAGGACAAGATTTTAAGCCTAAGACTAAAAATATGCAAATTATCATCGTACTCTCAAATCAGCAGTCCTGTGATCGCACGGTCAGTTCGTACGAGTTACATTAGTCCCGTGCGAGGTGTTGGAGCCCCCCACGGGGCCATTCGGAGGCTGTTTTTGATTTTCTCCCACTAAGGGAAAGTTTTTAAGACAAAGTCTAGAAATATGAAAATTATCATTGTATTCTGAAATCGGGAGTACCACGACTGCACAGTCAGTTCGTAGGAGTCACATTGGTCCCGTGCGAGGTGTTGGTGCCACTCACAAGGTCGTTCTTGGGCAGTTTCGGGTTTTCCCCCCACTAACGCCATGTTTTGCCCAAGTCCTGATATTTTTAAATTATTGTCGTATTCTCAAACAGGGAGTCCCGTGATCGCGCGGTCAGTTCGTACGAGTAACATTGGTCCCGTGCGAGGTGTTGGTGCCACTCACGGGGCCGTTCGGGGGCTATTTCGAGTTTTCCCCCACTAACGTCAAGATTTTAAGCCTAAGTCAAGAAATATGCAAACTGACGTGGTTCTGTCAAATTATCAGTCCCGTGATCGTGTGGTTAGTTCGTTTGAGTTACATTGGTCCGGTGCGAGGGGTTGGTGCCACGCAGGGCTGTTCGGGGTCTGTTTCGGGTTTTTGCCCACTAACGACAAGTTTTTAAGCCTTAGACTTAAAATATGCAAATTATCATCGTATTCTCAAACCGGGAGTCCCGTTATCGTACGGTTTGTTCATACGAGTTACATTGGTCCCGTGAGAGGTGCTAGTACCACTAACAGGGCCGTTTGAGTGTTGTTTCGGGGTTTCATCACTAACGCCAAGTTTTTAAGGGTAAGTCTAGAAATATGAAAATTATCATCATATTCTTAAATCGGCAGTCTCATGATTGCACGGTCAGTTCGTACGAATTACATTGGTCCCATGTGAGGTGTTTGTGCCACTAACGGGGCAATTTTGGGTTTTTCCCCACTAACGCAATGTTTTACCAGAGTCCTCATATTTTTAAATTATTGTTGTATTCTCAAACCAGGAGTCCCGTGATGGCGCTGTTAATTCCTTTGAGTTATATTGGCCCTGCGCGAGCTGGTGGTTCCACTCACGAGGCCGTTCGGGGGCTGTTTCGGGTTCTCCCCCACTAATGCCAAGTTTTTAAGCCTAACTCTAGAAATATGCAAACTATCATCGTATTCTCAAATCGGTAGTTCGGTAATCACGCGGTCAATTCGTATGAGTTACATCGGTCCCGTCCGAGGTGTTGGTGCCACTCACGGGGCCATTTGGGGGCTGCTTTGGGTTTTCCCCACTAACAGAAAGATTTTAAGCCTAAGTATAGAAATATGCATATTATCATCGTACTCTCAAACCGATAGTCCCATGATCGTGCGGTCAGTTTGTACGAGTTACATTGGTCCCGTGCGTGGTGTTTGTGCCACTCACGGAGCCGTTCGGTGGCTATTTCGAGTTTTCACCCACTAACGCTAAGATTTAAAGCCTACATCTAGAAATATGCAAATTATCATCGTACGCTCAAACCGGACGTGGTTCATACGAGTTACATTGGTCCCCTATGAGGTTTTGGTGCCACTCAGGGGACGTTCCGGGGATGTTTAAAGTTTTCACCCAATATTGGAGAATTTTTAAGCCGAAGACTAAAAATATGAAAATTATCATCGTATTGTCAAACCGGGAGTCTCGTGATCGCGCTATCAGTTCGTACAAGTTACATTGGTCCTGTGTGAGGTGTTGGTACCACTCACGCGGTCGTTCGGGTGCTGTTTCGAGTTTTCCCCATTAACACCACGTTTTTAAGCCTAAGACTAGAAATATCCAAATTATTATCATATTCTCAAATCGATAGTCCCGTGGTTACGCGATCAGTTCGTAGGAGTTACATTTGTCCCGTGCGAGGTGTTGGTGCCACTAATGGGGCCGTTCGAGGGCTATTTCGCATTTCCCCCAACTAAGGCCAAGTTTTTAAGCCTAAGACTAGAAATATGCAAATTATCATCATATTCTCAAACCGAGAGTCCCATGATCGCGCGGTCAGTTCGTACGAGTTACATTGGTCTCGTGTGAGGTGTTAGTGCCACTCACGGGGCCGTTTGGGTGATGTTTTAGGTTTTCCCACACTAACGCCAAGTTTTTAAGCCTAAGTCTAGAAATATGCAAATTATCATCGTATTCTCAAACCGGAAGTACCGTGATCTCGTGGTCATTTTGTACGAGTTACATTGGTCCTGTGCGAGGTGTTAGTTCCACTCACGGGGCCGTTCGATGGCTGTTTCGGGTTTTCCCCCACTAACGGAAAGATTTAATCCAACGTCAAGAAATATGAAAATTATCATCGTACTCTAAAACTGACAGTCTTGTGATCGCGTGGTCAGCTCGTACGAGTTGCATTGGTCCAATGCAAGGTGTTGGTGCCACTCACGGGGCCGTTCGAAGGCTGTTTCGAGTTTTAGCCCACTAACAACAAGTTTTTAAGCCTTAGACTAGAAATACACAAATTATCATCGTATTCTCAAACTGGGAGTCTCGTGATCATACGTTTAGTTCGTACGAGTTGCTATGGTCCCATGCAAGGTGTTGGTACCACTCACGGGGCCGTTCGGGGGCTGTTTTGGATTTTTCCCCACTAACGCCAAGTTTTTAAGCCTAAGTCTTGAAATATACAAATTATTGTCATATTCTCAAAACGCCAGTCCCATGATCATGTGGTCAATTCGTACGAGTTACATTGGTTCCATTCAAGGTGTTGGTGCCACTCACGGGGCTATTGGGGGATATTTTGGGTTTTCCCCCACTAACGCCATGTTTTGACTAAGTCCTGATATTTTTAAATTATCGTCGTATTCTCAAAATGGGCCTCTGGTGATCGCGCAGTCCGTTCATACGAGTTACATTGGTCCTGTGCAAGGTGTTGGTGACACTCGCGGGGTCGTTCGGGGCTGTTTCGAGCTCTCCCCCACTAACGCCAAGTTTTTAATCCTAAGTCTAGAAATATGCAAATTATCATTGTATTCTCAAATCGGCAGCCCCGTTATGGGGCGGTCAATTCGTTCTAGTTACATTGCTTACGTGCGAGGTGTTGGTGACTCTCCCGGGGCCGTTTGGGGTCTTTGTCGGGTTTTCTCCCACTAAAGGCAAGTTTATAAGCCTAAGTCTAGAAATGTGAAAATTATCATCGTATTCTTAAATCGATAGTCCCATGATCACGTGAGAAGTTCGTACGAGTCAAATTGGTCCCGTGCAAGGTGTTGGTGCTAATCACGACCCCGTTCGGGGGCTATTTTAGGTTTTCCCCACTAACGCCATGTTTTGCCTAAGTCCTGATATTTTTAAATTATTGTTGTATTCTCAAACCAGGAGTCCCGTGATCGCACAGGCAGTTCGTACGAGTTACATTGGTCCCGTGCGAGGTGTTGGTGCTAGTCACGGGGCCGTTCGAGGGCTATTTCGGGTTTTCACCCACTAACGACAAGATTTTAAGCCTAAGTCTAGAAATATGAAAATTATCATTGTACTCTCAAATCGGCAGTCTCGTGATCGCGTGGTGAGTTCGTACGAGTTACATTGGTCCCGTTCGAGGTGTAGGTGCCACTCACGGGGCCGTTCGGGGGCTGTTTTGAGTTTTCCTCCACTAACGCCAGGTTTTTAAGCCTAAGTTTAGAAATATGAAAAATATCATCATATTCTCAAACCGGTAGTCCCGTGATTGCGTGGTCAGTTCGTACGAGTTACATTGGTCCGGTGCGAGGTGTTAGTGCCACTCACGGGGCCGTTTGGGGGTTGTTTTGGGTTTTCCCGCACTAACGCCATGTTTTGCCAAGTCCTAATATTTTTAAATTATCGTCTTATTCTCAAACCGAAAGTCCTGTGATCGCGCGGTCAGTTCGTACGAGTTACATTGGTTCTGTAAGAGTTGTTGCTACCATTCACGGGGCCGTTCGAGGGCTATTTCGGATTCTCCCCCACTAATGCCATGTTTTTAATAGTAAGTTTAAAAATATGCAAATTATCATCATATTCTCAAACCGACAGTCCCGAGATCACGTGGTCAGTTCGTACGAGTTACATTGGTCCCATGCTAGGTGTTGGTGCCACGCATGGGCCCGTTCAGGGGTTGTTTTAGGTTTTCCCCCACTAACACCATGTTTTGCCTAAGTCTTGATATTTTTAAATTATAATCATATTCTCAAAATGGGGGTCCTGTGATCGTGAGGGAAGTTTCGATGAATTACATTGGTCCTATGCGAGGTGTTGATGTCAATCACGGGGCCGTTCGGGGTCTGTTTCGGGTTTTACCCCCGAATGGCAAGATTTTAGGCATAAGTTTAGAATATGCAAAGTATCATCGTACTATCAAACCGTTAGTCTCGTGATTTTGCGATCAGTTTGAAGGAGTTACATTGGCCCCGTGCAATGTGTTGGTGCCACTCACGGGGCCGTTCGCCTGCTTTTTTGGGTTTTCACCCACAAGCGGCAAGTTTTCTGCCTAAGTCTATGAATATGAAAATTATCCTCGTATTCTCAAAGCGAGAGTCCCGTGATCATGGGGTCAGTTCATACGAGTCACATTTGTCCCATGCGAGGTGTTGGTGCCACTCACGTGGTCGTCCAGAGGCTATTTCAGGTATTCCCCCATTAACGCCATGTTTTGCCTAAGTCTTGATAATTTTAAATTAGCATCTTATTCTCATACAGGGAGTCCCTTGATCACGCGGTCAGTTCGTATGAGTTGCATTGGTCCCGCGCGAGGTGTTGGTGCAACTCACGGGGCCGTTCAGGGGCTGTTTTGTGTTATTCCCCACTAACGCCAAGTTTTTAAGGCTAAGTCTTGAAATATCCAAATTATCATTATATTCTCAAACTGACAGTCCCGTGATCGCACGGTCAGTTTGTACGAGTTACGTTGGTCTCGTGCGAGGTGTTGGTGCCACTTATGGGGCCATTTGGTGGCTGTTTCGGGTTTTCACCCACTAACGGTAAGTTTCTAAGACTAAGTCTTAAAATATGCAAATTATCATCGTATTCTCAAACCGGGAGTCCCGTGGTCGCGCTGTCAGTTCGTACGATTTACATTAGACTCATGCGAGTTGTTGGTACCACTCAAGTGGCCGTTTTTTTTTTAGTTTTCCCCCACTAACGGAAATATTTTAAGACTCAGTCTAGAAATATGAAAATTATCATCGTACTCACAAACCGATAGTCCCGTGATCGTGCGATCAGTTCGTACAAGTTACATTAGTCCCATGAGAGGTGCTGGTGCCACTCACGGGGCCGTTCGGGGGCTATTTCGAGTTTTTTCCCTCTAATGGCTTGTTTTTAAGCCTAGAATAGAAATATGAAAATTATTGTCATATTCTCAAACCAGGAGCCCCGTGATCGCGCGATCAGTTTGTACGAGTTATGTTGGTCCCGTGCGAGGTGTTGGTGCCACTCACGGGGCTGTTTGGGGACTGTCTCGGGTTTTCCCCCACTAACGCCAAGTTTTAAAGCCTAAGTCTAGAAATATGGAAATTATCATCGTATTCTCAAACTGGGAGTCCTGTGATAACGCGGTTAGTTCATACGAGTTACATTGGTCCCGTGTCAGTTGTTAGTGCCACTCATGGTCCCGTTCAGGGATTGTTTCACGTTTTCCCCCACTAACGCCAAGTTTTGCCTAAGTCCTAATATTTTCAAATTATCATCGTATTCTCAAAATAGGACTGCTATGATCGCGCGTGTGGTTCATACGAATTACATTGGGGACATTCGGGGGATGTTTTGGGTTTTCCCCCTAACGGTAAGATTTTAAGCATAAGTTTAGAAATATGCAAATTATCATCCTACTGTCAAACTGGCAGTCCCGTGATCACGCAGTCAGTTCGTACGAGTTACATTGGTCCCGTGCGACGTGTTGGTGTCACTCACGGGGCCGTTCAGGGGCTGTTTCAGGATTTCACCCACTAACGGCAAGTTTTTAAGCCTAAGTCTAGAAATATGCAAATTATCGGTGTATTCTCAAATCCACTATCCCATTATCGTGCGGTCAGTTCGTACGAGTTGCATTGGTCCCATGCGAGGTGTTGGTGTTACTCACGAGGCCGTTCGGGGCTGTTTCGAGTTTTCCCCCACTAACTCCATGTTTTGCCTCAGTCCTTATATTTTCAAATTATCGTCCTATTATCAAAACGAGAGTTCCATGATCACGTGGTCAGTTCGTATGAGTTACATTGCCCCTGCGTAACGTGTTGGTGCCACTCACGGGGCTATTCGAGGGTTGATTTTGGTTCTTTCCCACTAATGCTATGTTTTTAAGCCTAAGTCTAGGAATATGCAAATTATCATTGTATTCTTATATCGGCAGTCTTGTAATCGCACGGCCAGTTCGTAAGAGTTACGTTGGTCCCCTGCGAGGTGTTGGTACCACTCACGGGGCCGTTCGGGGGGTGTTTCAGGTTTTCACCCACTAACAGTAAGTTTTTAAGCCTAAGTCTAAAAATATACAAATTATCATCGTATTCACAAACTGTGAGTCCTATGATCGCGAGGTCAGTTGATACAAGTTACATTAGTCCCGTGCGAGCTGTTGGTGCCACTCAAGGGGCCATTCGGGGGCTATTTCGGGCTTTCCCCACTAACGGCAAGATTTTAAGACTAAGTTTGGAAATATGAAAATTATCATCATACTCTCAAACCGATTGTCCCGTGATCACGTGGTTAGTTCGTACGAGTTACATTGGTCCCATGCGAGGTGTTGGTGCCACTCACGGGTTCGTTCGGGGGCTGTTTTGAGTTTTTGACCTCTAATGGCAAGTTTTTAAGCCTAAAAATAAAAATATGAAAATTATTGTCGTATTCTCAAATCGGGAGCACCGTGATCGCACGGTTAGTTCGAACGAGTTATATTTTTCCCATGCGAGGTGTTGGTACCACTCACGGGGTTGTTCGGGGGTTGTTTCGAGTTTTCCCCCACTAACGCCAACTTTTTAAGCATAAGTTCAGCAATATTCAAATTAGCATCGTATTCTCAAACTGGCAGTCCCGTGATCACGCAGTTTGTTTGTACGAGATACATTGGTCCCATGCGAGGTATTGGTGCCACTCACGTGGTCGTTCGGGGGCTGTTTCGGGTTTCCCCCTCTAACGCCATGCTTTTCCAAAGTCCTAATATTTTTAAATTATTATTTTATTCTCAAACATGGAGTCCCTTGATCGCGCGGTCAGTTCATAGGAGTTACATTGGTCCTCTACAAGGTGTTGGTGCCTCTAATGGGGCCGTTTGGGGGCTGTTCCGGGTTCTCCCCCCACTAATGCCACGTTTTGAAGCCTAAGTCTAGAAATATTCATATTATCATTGTATTCTCAAATTGGCAGTCCCGTGATCACGCGGTGAGGTCGTACGAGTTATATTGGTCCTCTGCGAGGTGTTGGTGCCACTCATGGGGGCATTCGGGGGTTGTTTCGCATTTTCACCCACTAACGACACGTTTTTAATCCTAATTCTAGAAATATGTAAATCATTGTTGTATTCTCAAATCGGGAGTCCCATGATCAAGCGGTGCATTCGTACAAGTTACATTGGTCCCGTGCGAGGTGTTGGTGCCACTCATGGGTCCGTTCATGGGATGTTTCGGGGTTCCCCCACAAACGCCATGTTTTGGCTACGACTTGATATTTTTAAATTATCATCTTATTCTCAAACCAGGAATCCCGTGATCGCGCGATCAGTTCGTACGAGTTACATTGGTCCTGTATGAGGTGTTGCTACCATTCACGGGGTCGTTCGGGGGATGGTTCAGAATCTCCCCCACTAATGCCATGTTTTACCTAATTCTTAATATTTTTAAATTATCATCATATTCTCAAAACAAGAGTCCCGTGATTGTGTAGGCAGTTCGTACGATTTACAATGATCCCGTGCGAGGTCTTGGTGCCACTCACGGGGCCGTTCGGGGGCTGTTTTGGGTTTTCCCCCCTAACGGAAAGATTTCAAGCCTAAGTTTAGAAATATGCAAATTATCGTCGTACTCTTAAATCGACAGTCTCGTGATAGTGCGGTTAGTTCGTACGAGTTCTATTGGTCCCGTACGACATGTTGGTGCCACTCATGGGGCCGTTCGGGGGTTATTTAGGGTTTTCACCCACTAACGAAAAGTTTTTAAGCCTGAGTCTAGAAATATACAAATTATCATTGTATTCTCAAACCGGGTGTCCCATAATCGCGTGGTTAGTTCGTATGAGTGGCATTGGTCCCGTGCGAGGTGTTGGTGCCACTCACGTGGCCGTTCGGGGGCTATTTGGGGTTTTCCCCCACTAACGCCATGTTTTTCCCTAAGTAGTGATATTTTTAAATTATCATCTTGTTCTTAAATAGGGAGTCCCTTGATCACGCGATCAGTTCGTACGAGTTACATTGGACCTGTGCGAGGTGTTGGTGCCACTCACGGTGCCGTTCGAGGGCTATTTCGGGTTCTTCCCCACTAACGCTATGTTTTTAAGCCTAAGTCTAGAAATATGCAAATTATCGTTGTATTCACAAATTGGTAGTCCCGTGATCGCGCGGTCAGTTCGAACGAGTTACAATTGTCCCGTGCGAGGTGTTGGTGCCACTCACGAGCCCGTTCGGGGGCTGTTTTGGTATTCCCCACTAATGGCTAGATTTTAATCTTAAATCTAGAAGTACGGACATTATCATCGTACTTTCAAATCCGGATTCCCATGATCGTACGGTCAGTTCATACGAGTTACATTGGTCCCGTGCAAGGTGTTGGTGCCACTCAGGAGGCCGTTCGGTGGCTCTTTCTTGTTTTTCCCACTAACTCCATGTTTTGCCTCAGTCCTTATATTTTCAAATTATCATCATATTCTCAAACTTAGATCCCCGTGATCGCGCGGTCAGTTCGTGCGAGTTACATTGGTCATGCGTGAGGTGTTGGTACCACTCACGGGGCCGTTCGGCGGTGTTTCGGGTTCTTCCCCACTAACACCATGTTTTTAAGCCTAAGTCTAGAAATATGCAAATTATTGTTTTATTCTCAAACTGACAGTCCCGTGATCACGTGGTCAGTTCGTACGCATTACATTGGTCCTGTACGAGGTCTTAGTGCCACTCACGGGGCCGTTCAGGGGTTGTTTCGGGTTTTCACCCACTAACGGCAAGTTTTTAAGTTTAAGTTTAGAAATAAGCAAATTATCATCATATTCTCAAACCGTGAGTCCCGTGATCACGCAGTCAGTTTGTACGAGTTACATTTGTCCTGTGCGAGGTGTTGGTGCCACTCACGAGGCCGTTCGGGGGCTATTTCGGGTTTGCCTCCACTAATAACAAGATTTTAGTCCAAAGTCTAGAAATATGCAAATTATCATCGTACTCTCAAATCGACAGTCCCATGATCGAGCAATCAGTTCATACGAGTTACATTTGTCCCGTAAGAGGTGTTGGTGCCACTCATAGGGCCATTCGGGGGCTGTTTCGGGTTTTTGCCCACTAACAACAAGTTTTTAAGCCTAAATCTAGGAATATGAAAATTATCATCGTATTCTCAAACTGGGAGTCCCATGATCGCACGATTAGTTCGTGCGAGTAACATTGGTCCCGTGCGAGGTGTTGGTGCCACTCATAGGGCCGTTCAGGGGCTATTTTGGGTTTTCCCCCACGAATGCCATGTTTTGCCTAAGTCTTGATATTTTTAAATTATCATTGTATTCTCAAACCAGGAGTCTCGTGATCTCGCAGTTAGTTCGTACGAGTTAAATTGGTCCCGTACGAGGTGGTGGTTCCACTCACGGGGACATTCGGGGGCTGTTTCGTGTTTTCGCCCACTAACGACAGGTTTTTAAGCGTAAGTCTAGAAATATGCAAATTATCGCCGTATTCTCAAATCGGGTATCTCGTGATCTCATGATTATTTCGTACGAGTTATATTGGTCCCGTACGAGGTGTTGGTGCCACTCACAGGGCCGTTCGGGGGTTGTTTCGGATTTTTTGCCACTAACGCCATGTTTTTTAGATTAATTCTAAAAATATGCAAATTATAATCGTATTCTAAAATTGGCTGTCCCGTGATCCTGCGGTCAGTTCCTATGAATAATGTTGGTCCCATACAAGGTGTTGGTGCCACTCTTGGGGACGTTCGGACGCTGTTTCGGGTTTTCCCTACTAAAGCCATGTTTTGCCTAAGTCCTGATATTTTTAAATTATCGTCTTATTCTCAAACCGGGAGTCCCGTGATCGCGCAGTCAGTTTCTACGAGTTACATTAGTCCTGTACGAAGTGTTTGTGCCACTAACGGGGCCGTTCGAGGGCTGTTTCAGGTTCTCCCCACTAACGCCAAATTTTTAAGCCTAAGTCTAGAGTATGAAAATTATCATTGTATTCTCAAACCGGTAGTCTAGTGATCGCGCGATCAGTTCATACGAGTTATATTGGCCCCGTGCGAGGTGTTGGTGCCACTCACGGGGCCGTTTGGGGGCTTTTTTAGGTTTTCACCCACTAACGACAAATTTTTAAGCCTAAGTCTAGAAATACGCAAATTAACATCGTACTCTCAAATCAACAGTCCCATGATCGTGCTGTCAGTTTGTACAAGTTACATTGGTCCCGTGTGAGGTGTTGGTGCCACTCGCGGGGCCATTCGGGGGCTATTTTGGGTTTTCACCCACTAACGACAAGTTTTCAAGCCAAAGTCTAAAAATATGCAAATTATCAGTGTATTCTCAAATCGAGAGTCCCGTGATCGCGCGATCAGTTCGTACGAGTTACATTGGTCCCGTGCGTGGTGTTGGTGCCACTAATGGGTCCGTTCGGGGGATGTTTCATGTTTTCCCCCACTAATGCCATGTTTTGCCAAAGTCCTGATATTTTTAAATAATCGTCTTATTCTCAAACCGAGAGTCCCGTGATGACGCGATGAGTTCGTACGAGTTACATTAGTCCTGTACGAAGTGTTTGTGCCACTCACGGGGCCGTTCGGGGGCTGTTTCAGGGTTCTCTCCCACTATTGACAAAATTTTAAGCCCAAGTCTAGAAATATGGAAATTATCAGCATATTCTAAAATCGGCATCCCGGTGATTGCACGATCAATTTGTACGACTTACATTGGTCCCGTGCGAGGTGTTGTGCCACTCACGGGGCCATTCTGGGGCTATTTTTTGTTTTCCCCCACTAACGCCAAATTTTTAAGCCTAAGTCTATAAGTATGAAAATTATCATCATATTCTCAAACTGAGAGTCCCGTGATCGCGAGGTCAGTTCGTACGTGTTACATTGGTCCCGAGCGAGGTGTTGGTACCACTCACGGGGCCGTTAGGGGGCTGTTTCGAGTTTTCACCCACTAATGACAATTTTAAAGCCTAAGTCTACAAATATGCAAATTATCATTATATTATCAAACTGGGAGTCTCGTGATCACACTTCCAGTTTGTACGAGTTACATTGGTCCCATGCGAGGTGTTAGTGCCACTCACGGGGTCGTTCAGGGCCTATTTCAGGTTTTCCCCCACTAACGCCATGTTTTTAAGCCTAAGTCTAGAAATATGCAAATTATCATCGAATTCTCAAACCGACAGTCCCATGATCGCGCTGTCAGTTCGTACGAGTTACATTTGTCTCGTGCGAGGTGTTGGTGCCACTCACATGGCCGTTCAGGGGTTGTTTCGGGTTTGCCCCACTAACGACAAGATTTTAGTGCTAAGTCTAGAAATATGCAAATTATCATCGTACTCTCAAATCGACAGTCCCGTGATCGCGCGATCAATTCGTACGAGTCACATTGGTCCCGTACGAGGTGTTGGTGCCACTCACAAGGCCATTCGGGGGCTATTTCGGGTTTTTTCCCACTAACGACAAGTTTTTAAGCCTAAATCTGGAGATATGAAAATTATCATCTTATTCTCAAATCGGGAGTCCCGTGATCACGCGTGAGTAACATTGGTCACGTGCAAGGTGTTGGTGCCACTCACATTCGGAGGCTATTTCTGGTTTTCCCCCATGAACGCCATGTTTTGCCTAAGTCTTGATATTTTTAAATTATCATTGTTTTCTCAAATCGGGAGTCCTGTGGTCACACGGTCAGTTAGTACGAGTTAAATTGGTCCCGTACAAGGTGCTGGTTTCACTCACGGGGCCATTCGTGGGCTGTTTCGGGTTTTTGCCCACTAAAGACAAGTTTTTTAAACCTAAGTCTTGAAATATGGAAATTATCATCGTATTCTCAAACTGAGAGTCCCGTGATCGCAGGGTCAGTTTTTAGGAGTTACATTGGTCCCGTGCGAAGCGTTGGTGCCACTCACGGGGCCGTTCGGGGGTTGTTTTGGGTTTTCCGCCACTAACGCCAAGTTTTCAGGACTAACACTAGAAATATGCAAATTATTGTCGTACTCTCAAATCGACAGTCCCATGATCGCGCGATCAGTTCGTACGAGTTACATTGGTCTCGTACGAGGTGTTGTTGCCACTCATAGGGCCGTCCGTGGGCTGTTTTGGTTTTTTGCCAACTAACGACAAGTTTTTATGCCTAAATCTAGAAATATGAAAATTATTATCGTATTCTTAAATCAGGAGTCCCCTGATCATGCGGTCAGTTCGTTCGAGTAACATTGGTCCCATGCGGGCTGTTAGTGCCACTCACATGGCCGTTCGGGGGCAGTTTTGGGTTTTTCCCCATGAACGCCATATTTTGCCTAAGTCCTAATATTTTTAAATTATCATTGTATTCTGAAATCGGGAGTCTCTTGATCACACGATCAGTTCGTACGAGTTAAATTGCTCCCATACGAGGTGCTGGTTCCACTCACGGGCCCATTTGGGGGCTATTTCGGGTTTTCGCCCACTAACGACAAGTTTTTAAGCCTACGTCTAGAAATATATATATTATCATTGTATTCTCAAATTGGGAGTCCCGTGATCACACGGTCAGTTCGTATGAGTTATATTGGCCCCGTGCGTGGTGTTGGTGCCACTCACCGAGCTGTTCGGGGGCTGTTTCGAGTTTTTCGCCACTAACGCCAAGTTTTTAAGACCAAGTCTAGAAATATGCAAATTATCGTCGTATTCTCAAATCGTATGTCCCGTGATACCAAGGTCAGTTCCTACGAGTAACATTGGTCCTGTGCGAGGTGTTGGTGCCACTCACGGGGCCGTTCGGGGGCTGTTTCAAGTTTTCCCCTACTAACGCCATGTTTTTCCTAAGCCCTGATATTTAAAAATTATCGTCTTATTCTCAAATCGGGAGTCCCGTGATCGCGCGATCAGTTCGTATGAGTTACATTAGTCTTGTACGATGTGTTTGTGCCACTCATAGGGCCGTTCATGGGTTGCTTCAGGTTCTCCCCCACTAACGTGAAATTTTGAAGCCTAAGTCTATAAATATGGAAATCATCATCGTATTCTTAAATCGACAACCCAGTGATCGTGCGGTGAGTTCGTACGAGTTTCATTGGTCCCGTGGGAGGTGTTTGTAGCACTTACGGGGCCCTTCGGGAGTTGTTTCTGGTTTTCACCCACTAACAACAAGTGTTTAATCCTAAGTCTAGAAATATGAAAATTATCGGAGTATTCTCAAATCGGGAGTCTCGTGTTCATGCGGTCTGCTCGTACGAGTTACATTGGTCCCGTACGAGGTGTGAGTGCCACTAACGGGGCCGTTCGGGGGCTCTTTTTGGGTTTTCCCCCACTAACCCCAAGTTTTTAAGTCTAAGTCGAGAAATATGCAAATTACCGTCAAATTCTCAAACCGGAAGTCCCATGATCGTGCGGTCAGTTCGTACGAGTTACATTGGTCTCATGCGTGGTGTTGGTGACACACACGTGGCCGTTCAGGTGCTATTTCGGGTTTTCCCCCACTAACGCCATGTTTTTCCTAAGTCCTGATATTTTTAAATTATCATCTTATTCTCAAACAGGGAGTCCCTTGATCGCGCGGTCAGTTCGTATGAGTTACATTGGTCATGTACGAGGTTTTGGTGCCACTCACGGCGCCGTTCGAGGGGTGTTTCGGGTTCTTCCCCACTAACGCCATATTTTTAAGCGTAGGTCTATAAATATGAAAATTATCATTCTATTCTCAAAATGGTAGTCCCGTGATTGTGCGTACAGTTCGCATGAGTTACATTGTTCCCGTGCGAGGTGTTGGTGCCACTCACGGGGCCGTTCGGGGGTTGGTTTTTCCCCCGCTAACAAAAAGATTGTAATTCTAAGTCTAGAAATATGCAAATTATCATTACACTCTCAAATCGACAATCCCATGATAGCACGGTCAGTTCATACCAGTTACATTGGTCCCGTTCGATGTGTTGGTTCCACCCACGGGGCCATTCAAGGGCAGTTTTGGGTTTTCGCCCACTAACGACAAGGTTTTTAGCCTAAGTCTAGAAACATGCCAATTATTGTCGTATTCTCAAATCGGGGGTCCCGTGATAACACGATCAATTCATACGTGTTACATTAGTCCCGTGCGAGATGTTGGTGCCACTCACGGGCCGTTCGGGGGCTGTTTCAGGTTTTCCGCCACTAATGCCAAGTTTTTAAGACTAAGTCTAGAAATATGAAAATTATCACCATATTGTCAAATCGGCTGTCCCGTGATCCTCCAGTCAGTTCATACGAGTTACATTGGTCCCATGCGAGGTGTTGTTGCCACTCACGGGGCCATTCGGGGGCTGTTTTTGGTTTTCCCCCACTAACGCCACGTTTTACCTAAGTCCTATTATTTTTAAATTATCGTCTTATTTACAAATAGGGATTCCCTTGATCGCGCGGTGAGTTCGTATGAGTTACATTGGTCCTATGCGAGGTTTTGGTGCCACTCATGGCGCAAGTTAAGGGCTGTTTCGAGTTCTTCCCCACTAATGCCATATTTTTAAGCCTAGGTCTAGAAATATGCAAATTATCATCGTACTCTAAAATAGACAATCCCATGATCACGTGGTCAGTTCGTACGAGTTACATTGGTACCGTGCGAGGTGTTGGTTCCACCCACGAGGCCGTTCGAGGGATGTTTTTGGTTTTCGCCCACTAACGACAAGTTTTTAAGCGTAAGTCTAGAAATATGCAAATTATCACTGTACTCTCAAATCGACAATCCCATGATCGCACGGTCAGTTCGTACGAGTTACATTGGTCCCCTGCGAGGTATTGGTTCCACCCACGGGGCCGTTCGGGGGCAGTTTTGCATTTTTCCCACTAACGACAACGTTTTAAGCCTAAGTCTATAAATATGCAAATTATTATCGTATTCTCAAATCGGGGCCGTCCGGGGGCAGTTTTGAATTTTTGCCCACTAACGACAAGTGTTTGTCCCACTCACGGGGCCGTCCGGGGGATGTTTCAAGTTCTCCCCCAATAACGATAAATTTTTAAGCCTAAGTGCAGAAATATGCAAATTATAGTCTTACTCTCAAATTGGCTGTCCCATGATTGCGTGGTCAATTTGTACGAGTTACATTTATCCCGTGCGAGGTGTTGGTACCACTCACGGGGCCATTCGGGGGATGTTTTTGGTTTTCACCCACTAACGAGAAGTTTTTAATCCTAAGTCTAGAAATATAAAAATTATCGACGTATTCTCAAATCGGGAGTCCCGTGATTATGCGGTCAGTTCATACGTGTTACATTGGTCCCGAGCGAGGTGTTGGTACCACTGACGGGGCCGTTAGGGGGTTGTTTCGAGTTTTCACCCACTAATGACAAGTTTTAAGCCTAAGTCTACAAATACGCAAATTATCATTTTATTATCAAACTGGGAGTCTCGTGATCACACTGCCAGTTTGTACGAGTTACATTGTTCCCGTACGAGGTGTTAGTGCCACTCACGGGGTGGTTCAGGAGTAGTTTCGTATTTTCCACCACTAACGCCAAGTTTTTAAGGATAAGTCTAGAAATATGCAAATTATCATCGAATTCTTAAACCGGCAGTCCGGTGATCGTGCTCTCAGTTCGTATGAGTTACATTAGCCTCGTGCGAGGTGCTGGTGCCACACACGTGGCCGTCAAGGGGATATTTTGGGATTGCCCCACTAACGCCATGTTTTGCCTACGTCCTGATATTTTTAAATTATAGTCTTATTCTCAAACAGCGAGTCCCTTGATCGCGCGGTCAGTTCGTATGAGTTACATTGGTCTTGAGCGAGGTGTTGGTGTCACTCACGGTGCCATTCGAGGGTTGTTTCGAGTTCTTCCCACTTATGCCATGTTTTTAAGCCTAAGTCTAGAAATATGCAAATTATCGTTGTATTCTCAAATCGGTAGTCATGTGATCGTGAGGACTTTTCGTCTGAGTTACATTGGTCTCGTGCGAGGTGTTGGTGCCACTCACGGGGCCGTTCGAGGGCTGTTTTGGGTTTTCCCCCACTAACGACAAGATTTTAATCCTAAGTCTAGAAATATGCAAAGTATCATCATATTCTCAAGTCGATAATCCCATGATCACGCGTTCAGTTCGTACGAGTTACATTGGTCCCGTGCGAGGTGTTGGTTCCACCCATGGGGCCGTTCAGGGCTGCTTTGGGTTTTTTCGAACTAACAACAAGTTTTTAAGCCCAAGTCTAGAGATATTAATATTATCATAATATTCTCAAACTGAAAGTCCCGTGATCGCACGATCAATTCGTACGAGTTACATTGGTCCCGCGCGAGGTGTTGGTGCCACTCACGGGGCCGTTCGGGGGCCGTTTCAGGTTTTCCGCCACTAACACCTTATTTTTAAGACTAAATATAAAAATATGCAAATTATCATTGTATTCTCAAATCGGATGTGTCATGATCCCGCGGTCAATTTATACGAGTTACTTTGGTCCTATGCGAGGTGTTGGTGCCACTCACGGGGCCATTCGGGGCCTGCTTCGAGTTTTCCCCCCACTAACTCCACGTTTTCCCTAAGTCCTGATATTTTTAAATTATCCACATATTCTCAAACTGGGAGAACCATGATCGCGCGGTCAGTTCATACGAGTTACATTAGTCCTGTACGAAGTGTTTGTGCCACTCACAGGGCCACTCACAGGCCATTACGAGTTACATTAGTCCTATACGAAGTGTTGGGGCCACACACGGGGCCGTTCGGGTTCTCACCCACTAACGTCAAAATTTTAAGCCTAAGTCTAGAAATATGGAAATTATCATTGTATTCTCAAACCGGGAGTTCGGTGATCGCGCGATCAGTTCGTACGAGTTACATTAATCCCGTGCGAGGTGTTTATGCCACTCACGGTGCCATTCGGGGGCTGATTCGGGTTTTCCCCCCTAATGACAAGATTTTTTGGTTGATTCCAGAAATATGTAAATCATCATTGTAGTCTCAAACTGGCAGTCCCATGATCGAACAATCAGTTCGTACGAGTTACATTGGTCCCATCCGAGGTGTTGGTGCCACTCACGGGTCCGTTCGGGGGCTGTTTCGGGCTTTCCTCCACTAACACCAAGTTTTTAAGACTAAGTCTAGAAATATTCAAATTCTCATCGTATTGTCAAACTGGCTGTCCCGTGCTCCCGCAGTCAGTTCGTACGAGTTACATTAGTCCCGTACGCTGTGTTGGTACTACTCACAGGGCCATTCGGGGGATGTTTTGGGTTTTTTCCCTCTAAAGACAAGTTTTTAAGATTAAGTTTAGAGATATGCAAATTATCATTATATTCTAAAATCGAGAGTCTCGTGACCGCGTGGTCGGTTCGTATGACTTACATTGGTCCCGTCCGAGGTGTTAGTGCCACTCACGGGGCCGTTCGGAGGCTCTTTCGAGTTTTCCCCACTAATGCCATGTTTTTCCTAAGTCCTGATTTTTTTGAATTATCATCTCATTCTCAAACTGGGAGTCTCATGATCGCGCGGTCAGTTCATACGAGCTATGTTGGTACTGTACGAGGTGTTGGTGCCACTCACGGGGTCGTTCGGGTCCTCCCCCACTAATGCCAAAATTTTAAGCCTAGTTCTAGAAATATGGAAATTATCATCATATTCTCAAACTGGCTGTCCACTGATCACACCGTCATATCGTACTCTCAAACTGGAAGTCCCGTGATCGGATGGTTGGTTCGTATGAGTTACATTGGTCCTCTGCGAGGTGTTGGTGCCACTTATGGGGCCGTTTTGGGTTTTTTTTCTAGTTTTCCCCACTAACGGCAAGATTTTAAGTTTAAGTCTAGAAATATGAAAATCATCATCATACTCTCAAACTGGTAGTCTCGTTATCGCCCAGTCAGTTCGTACGAGTTACATTGGTCCCATGTGAGGTGTTGGTGCCACTCATTGGGCCGTTCGGGGGCTGTTTTGAGTTTTCGCCCTCTAACAACAAGTTTTTAAGACTATATCCAGAAATATGCACATTATCATTGTATTCTCAAACCAGGAGTACCGTGATCGCGCTATCAGTTCGTACGAGTTACATTGGTCCCGTGCGAGGTGTTAGTACCACTCACGGGGCCGTTCGGGTGCAGTTTTGAGTTTTCCCCCACTAACGCCAAGTTTTTAAGCCTAAGTCTAGAAATATGCAAATTATCATCGAATTCTCAAACCGACAGTCCCGTGATCATGCTGTCAGTTCGTACGAGTTACATTGGTCTCGTGCGAGGTGTTTGTGCCACTCACGTGGCCGTCCAGGGGCTATTTCGAGTTTGCCCCACTAACGCCATGTTTTGCCTAAGTCCTGATAATTTTAAATTAACGTCTTATTCTCAAACAGGGAGTCCCTTGATCGCGCGGTCAGTTCGTATGAGTTACATTGGTCTTGGGGGAGGTGTTGGTGCCACTCACGGTGACATTCGAGGGTTGTTTCGGGTTCTTCCCACTAACTCCATGTTTTTAAGCCTATAAGTCTATAAATATGAAAATTATCGTTGTATTCTCAAACCGGTATTCATGTGACCATGAGTACTTTTCGTCTGAGTTACATTGGTCTCGTGCGAGGTGTTGGTGCCACTCACAGGGCCGATCGAGGGCTATTTTGGGTTTTCCCCCCACTAACGGCAAGATTTTAATCCTAAGTCTAGAAATATGCAAATTATCATCAAACTCTCACATCGATAATCCCATGATCATGCGTTCAGTTCGTACGAGTTACATTGGTCCCGTGCGAGGTGTTGGTTCCACCCACGGGGCCGTTCAGGGGCTGTTTTGGGGTTTTTCCAACTAACAACAAGTTTTTAATCCCAAGTCTAGAGATATGAAAATTATCATCGTATTCTCAAACCGAAAGTCCCGTGATTGCACGGTTAATTCGTACGAGTTACATTGGTCCCGTGTGAGGTGTTGGTGCCACTCACGGGGCCGTTCGTGGTCAGTTTCAGGTTTTCCACCACTAACACCATGTTTTTAAGACTAAATCTAAAAATATGCAAATTATCATTGTATTCTCAAATCGGATGTGCCGTGATCCCGCGGTCAGTTTATACGAGTTACATTGGTCCTGTGAGAGGTGTTGGTGCCACTCACGGGGCCATTCTGGGGCTGTTTCGAGTTTTCCCCCACTAATGCTATGTTTTGCCTAAGTCCTGATATTTTTAAATTATCATCTTATTCTCAAACTGGGAGAACCATGATCGCACGGTCAGTTCATACGAGTTACATTAGTCCTGTACGAAGTGTTTGTGCCACTCACAGGGCTGTTCGGGGGCCATTTTGGGTTCTCCTCCACTAACGCCAAATTTTTAAGCGTAACTCTAGAAATATGGAAATCTTCATCGTATTCTTAAATCTGCAGTCCGGTGATCGGGCGGTCAGTTTGTACGAGTTACATTGGTCCTGTGCGAGGTGTTAGTGCCACTCACGGGGCCGTTCGGGGGTTGTTTCAGGTTTTCCCCCACTAACGCCGAGTTTTTAAGCCTCAGTCTAGAAATATGCAAATTATCGTCTAATTCTCAAACCGACAATCCCGTGATCACGCTGTCAATTCTTACGAGTTACATTGGTCTCGTGCGAGGTGTTAGTGCCACTCACGTGGTCGTTCAGGGGCCGTTTCGGGTTTTCCCCCACTAATGCCATATTTTCCCTAAATCCTTATATTTTTAAATTATCATTTTATTATCAAACAAGGAGTTCCCTAGATCGCGGGGTCAGTTCGTATGAGTTACATTGGTCCTGTGCGAGGTGTTGGTGCCATTCACGGGGCCGTTCGGAGGTTATTTTGGGTTTTTCCCCGCTAACAGTAGGATTTTAATCCTAGGTCTAGAAATATCCAAATTACTGTCGTACTCTCAAATCGACACTCCAATGATCGCGTGGTTACTTCGTACTAGTTACATTGGTCCCGTGCGAGGTGTTGGTTCCACCCACGGCGACGTTCGAGGGCTATTTTGGGTTTTCGCACACTAACGACAAGTTTTTAAGCTTAAGTCTAGAAATATGCAAATTATTGTCGTATTCTTAAATTGACTGTCCCGTGATCCCGGGGTCCATTCATACGAGGAACATTGGTCTCGTGCGAGGTGTTGATGCCATTCATGGGGCCGTTTGGGGGCTGTTTCAAGTTTTCCCCCCACTAACACCATTTTTTGCCTAAGTCTTGATATTTTTAAATTATCATCTTATTATCAAACTGGGAGTCCCGTGATCACGCGGTACATTAGTCGTGTACGAAGTGTTTATGCCACTCCCGGAGCCGTTCGGGGGCTGTTTCGGGTTCTCCCCCACTAATACAAAATTTTTAAGCCTAAGTCTAGAAATATGGAAATTATCATTGTATTCTCAAACTGACAGTCTGGTGATTGCGCAGTCAGTTTGTATGAGTTACATTGGTCCCGTACGAGGTGTTCGTGCTACTCACAAGGCCGTTCGGGGGAAGTTTCGGGTTTTCTCCACAAACGACAAGATTTTAAGATTAATTCTAAAAATATGCAAATCATCGTCGTACTCCCAAAGTGGCAGCCCCGTGATCGCACGGTCAGTTCATACGAGTTACATTGGTCCCGTGAGAGGTGTTGGTGCCACTCACGGGGATGTTCAAGGGGGGTTTTAGGTTTTCCACCACTAAGACCAAGTTTTTAATACTAGGTCTATAAATATGCAAATTATCATCATATTCTCAAACCGGCTGTCCCATGATCTCGCGATTAGTTCGTAGGAGTTACATTGGTCCCGTGCGAGGTGTTGGTGCCATTCACGGGGCCGTTCAGGGGTTGTTTTGGATTTTCCCCCATAAACGCCATGTTTTGCCTAAGTGCTGATATTTTTAAATTATTGTCTTATTCTCAAACCAAGAGTCCCGTGATTCCTTAGTCAGTTCGTACGAGTCACATTGGTCCTGTACGAAGTGTTGGTGCCACTCACGGGGTCGTTTGGGTCTGTTTCGGGTTCTCACCCACTAATGCCAAATTTTTAAGCCTAAGTCTAGAAATATGGAAATTATCATTGGATTCTCAAACCGGGAGTTCGGTGATCGCGTGATAAATTCTTACGAGTTACATTAATCCCGTGCGAGGTGTTTGTGCCACTCACGGTGCCGTTCGGGGGATGATTCGGGTTTTCCCCACTATTGATAAGATTTTAGGGTTGATTCTAGAAATATGAAAATCATCATCGTAATCTCAAACTGGCAGTCCCATGATCGCATAGTCAGTTCGTACGAGTTACATTGGTCCCATCCGAGGTGTTGGTGCCACTCACGGGGCCGTTCGGGGCCTGTTTCAGGCTTTCCTCCACTAACACCAAGTTTTTAAGACTAAGTCTAGAAATATTCAAATTCTCATCGTATTGTCAAACCGGATGTCTCTTGCTCCTGCGGCCAGTTCGTACGAGTTACATTGGTCCCGTGCGAGGTGTTGGTGCCACTCACGGGGCCGTTCGGGGGCTAATTCGGATTTTCCCACACTAACACCATGTTTTTACCTAAGTCCTGATATTTCTAAATTATCGTCTTATTCTGAAATCGGGAGTCTCGTGATCACGTGGTCAGTTCGTATGAGTTACATTAGTCCTGTACAAAGTGTTTGTGCGACTCACGGGGCCGTTCGGGGGTTGTTTTGGATTCTCCCCCACTAACGGTAAGATTTTAAGCCTAAATCTAGAAATATATAAATTATCGTCATATTCTCAAACCAGCAGTCCCATGATCGCACTGTCAGTTCGTAGGAGTAACATTGGTCCTGTACGAGGTGTTGGTACCACTAACAGAGCCGTTCGGGGGCCGTTTTGGGTTTTCCCCAATGAATGCCATGTTTTACCTAAGTCCAGATATTTTTAAATTATTTTCTTATTCTCAAACCGGGAGTCCCATGATTGCGCAGTTAGTTCGTACGAGTTAAATTGGTCTCGTATGCTGTGTTGGTGCCACTCACGGGGACATTCGGGGGATGTTTCGGGTTTTTGCCCACTAACGACAAGTTTTTAAGATTAAGTTTAGAGATATGCAAAGTATCATCATATTCTCAAACCGGGATTCTCGTGATCATGCGGTCAGTTCGTTCGAGTTACATTGGTCCCGTGCGAGGTGTTAGTGCCACTCACGGAGCCGTTCGGGGGCTATTTTGAGTTTTCCCTCACTAACGCCATGTTTTATCTAAGTCCTAATTTTTTTGAATTATCATCTCATTCTCAAACTGGGAGTCTCGTGATCGCAAGGTTAGCTCATACGAGTTACATTGGTCCAGTACGAGGTGTTGGTGCCACTTACGGGGCCGTTCGGGTCCTCCCCTACTAATGCCAAATTTTTAAGCCTAATTCTAGAAATATGGAAGTTATCTTCATATTCTCAAACTGGCTGTCCACCGATCACACGATCATATTGTACTCTCAAATTGGAAGTCCTATGATCGGATGGTCAATTCGTACAAGTTAGATTGGTCCCGTGCGAGGTGTTGGTGCCACTTACGGGGCCGTTTGGGGGTTATTTCGAGTTTTCCCCACTAATGGCAAGATTTGAAGCTTAAGTCTAGAAATATGAAAATCATCTTCGTACTCTCAAACTGGCAGTCCCGTTATCACCCAGTCAGTTCATACGAGTTACATTGGTCCTGTGCGAGGTGTTAGTGCCACTCACTGGGCCATTCGGGGGCTGTTTCGAGTTTTCGCCCTCTAACAGCAAGTTTTTAAGCCTATGTCCAAAAACATGCACATTATCATCGTATTCTCAAAACATGAGTACCGTGATTGCGCGATCAGTTCGTACGAGTTACATTGATCCTGTGCGAGGTGTTGGTGCCACTCACAGGGTCGTTCGGGTTGTTTCTGGTTCCCCCCTAATGGCAAGATTTTAAGCATAAGTTTAAAAATATGCAAATTATCGTCGTACTCTGAAATCGACAGTCTTGCAATCGCGCGGTCTGTTCGTATGGGTTGCATTGGTCTCGTACGAGGTGTTGGTGCCACTCACGTGGCCGTTCAGTGGCTGTTTCGAGTTTCCCCCACTAATGCCATATTTTCCCTAAGTCCTAATATTTTTAAATTATCATCTTATTCTCAAATAAGGAGTCCCTTGATCGCGCAGTCAGTTCGTATGAGTTACATTTATCCTGTGCGAGGTGTTGGTGCCTCTCACGGTGTCGTTCGAGGGCTATTTTTGGTTCTTCCCCACTAACACCATGTTTTTAAACCTAAGTCTAGAATTATTTAAATTATCGTTGTATTCTCAAATCGGTAGTCCTGTGATTGTGCGAATAGTTCGTATGAGTTACATTGGTCCCGTGCGAGGTGTTGGTACCAATTACGAGGTCGTTAGGGGGTTGTTTTGGGTTTTCCCCCGCTAACGGTGAAATATTAATCCTAATACTAGAAATATGCAAAATATAATCGTCCTCTCAAATCGACAATGCCATTATCACGCGGTCAGTTCGTACGAGTTACATTGGTCCTGTGCAAGTAGTTGGTTCCACCCACGGGGCAGTTCGGGGGCTATTTCGAGTTTTCTCCCATGAACGCCATGTTTTGCCTAAGTCCTGATATTTTTAAATTATCAATGTATTCTAAAACCGGGAGTCCTCTGATCACGTGGTCAGTTCGTACGAGTTAAATTGGTCCCGTACGGGGTGTTGGTTCCACTCAGGGGGCCATTCGTGGGCTGTTTCGGGTTTTTCCCACTAACGACAAGTTTTTAAGCCTAAGTCTAGAAATATGCAAATAATCATTATATTCTCAAATCGAGAGTCTTGTGATCGCACGGTTAGTTCGTACGAGTTACATTGGTCACATGCGAGGTGTTGGTGCCACTCACAGGGAGTTCGGGGGATGTTTCGGGTTTTCCCCCACTCACCCCAAGTTTTTGAGACTAAGTCTATAAATATGCAAATTATCATAGTATTCTCAAACCGCCTGTCCCATGATCCCACGGTCAGTTCGTACGAGTAACATTGGTCCCATACGAGGTGTTGGTGCCACTCACGGGGCCGTTCGGGGGCTATTTTGTATTTTCCCCAACTAACGCCATGCTTTGCTAAAGTCCTGATATTTTTAAATTATCGTCTTATTCTCAACTAGGGAGTCCCGTGATCGCGGGTCAGTTTGTATGATTTACATTGGTCCTGTACGAAGTGTTTGTGCCACTCATGGGGCCGTTCGGGGGTTGTTTCAGGTTTTCCCCCACGAATGCCAAGTTTTTCTTAAGTCTTGATATTTTTAAATTATCATCGTATTCTCAAACCGGGAGTCCTGTGATTTTGCGATCAGTTCGTACGAGTTAAATTTGTCCTGTACGAGGTGTTGGTGCCACTCACGAGGCCATTCGAGGGCTGTTTCGGGTTTTTACCCAATATCGACAAGTTTTTAACATTAAGTTTAGAAATACGCAAATTATCATCGTATTCTCAAATCGGGAGTCCCGTGATCGCGCGATCAGTTCGTACGAGTTACATTGGTCCTGTGCGAGGTGTATGTTCCACTAACACGGCCGTTCGGGCACTGTTTTGAGTTTTTCCCCACTAACGCCATGTTTTGCCTATGTCCGAATATTTTTTAATTATCATCCCATTCTCAAACTAGGAGTCCCATGATCACACGATAAGTTCATATGTGTTAGATTGGTCATGTACGAGGTGTTGGTTCCACTCACGGGGCCGTTCGGGGTCTGTTTCGGGTTCTCCCCCACTTACGCCACTTTTTTAAGCCCAATTCTAGAAATATGGAAATTATCATCGAATTCTCAAACCGGCAGTCGACTGATCACACGAGAATATGTACGAGTTACATTGGTTCAGTGCGAGGTGTTGGTGCCACTCACGGGGCCGTTTGGGGGGCGTTTCTTGTTTTCCCCACTAACGACAAGATTTTATGCTTAAGTCCAGAAATATACAAATCATCGTCGTAGTCTTAAACTGGCAGTCCCGTGATTTCACAATCATTTTGTACAAGTTAAATTGGTCCAGTGCGAGGTGTTGGTGCCACTCACGGGGCCGTTCGAGGGTTGTTTCGGGTTTTCTCTTTCTAACAACAAGTTTTTAAGCCTATGTCTAGAAATATGTAAATTATCATCGTATTCTCAAGTCAGGAGTCCCGTGATCGAGCGGTCAGTTCGTAAGAGTTACATTGGTCCCGTGCCTGGTGTTGGAGCCACTCACAAGGCCGTTCGGGGGCTGTTTTGGGTTTCCCACCTAATGGAAAGATTTTAAGCCTATGTTTAAGAATATGCAAATTATTGTCGCACCCTCAAAACTGGTAGTCCCGCGATCACGCGGTCAGTTCGCACGACTTACATTGGTCCCGTGCGAGGTGTTGGCGCCACTCACGGGGCTGTTCGGGGGTTGTTTTCGATTTCACCCACTAATGGCAAGTTTTTAAGCCTAAGTCTAGAAATATGCAAGTTATTATTATATTCTCAAATCGAGAGTCCCGTGATTGCGCGGTCAGTTTGTACGAGTTAAATTGGTCTCGTTCGAGGTGTTAGTGCCACTCATGTTGTCGTTCGAGGGCTGTTTTGGGTTTCCCCCACTAATGCCAAGTTTTTAAGCCTAGTTCTAGAAAATTGCAAATTATCGTCATATTCTCAAACCGGCAGTCCCGTGATCATACGGTCAGTTCGTACGAGTTACATTGGTCCTGTGCATGGTGTTGGAGCCACTCACGGCGCCGTGCGAGGGAAATTTTGGGTTCTTCCCCACTAACGGCATGTTTTTAAGCCTAAGTCTGGAAATATGCAAATTATCATTGTATTCTCAAATCGGTAGTCCCGTGATCACGCGATCAGTTCATACGAGTTACATTGGTCCCGTACGATGCGTTGGTGCCACTCACAGGGCCGTTCGGGGGCTGTTTGAGGTTTTTCCCACAAATGATAAGATTTTAAGCTTAAGCCTAGAAATATGCAAATCCTCATCGTACTCTCAAACTGTCAGTTTCGGGTTTTCCCCACAAACGGTAAGAATTTAAGCTTCAGTCTAGAAATATTCAAATCATCATCATACTCTCAAACAGGCAGTCCCGCGATCGCACGGTCAGTTCATACGAGTTACATTGGTCTCATACGAGCTGTTGGTGCCACTCACGGCCGTTCAGGGGAAATTTTGGGTTTTTCCCCACTAACCCCATGTTTTTAAGAATAAGTCTAGAAATATGGAAATTATCGTCGTATTCTCAAACCAACTGTCCCGTGATCCCGTGATCAGTTCGTACGAGTTACATTGATCCCGTGCGAGGTGTTGGTGCCACTCACGGGGCCGTTTGGGTTTTCCCCACAAATGATAAGATTTTAAGCTTAATTCTAAAAATATGCAAATCATCTTCGTACTCTGAAACTGGTAGTCCCATTATCGCACGGTCAGTTCATACGAGTTACATTGGTCCCGTGCGAGGTGTTGGTGCCACTCACGGGGCCGTTCGGGGGCTATTTTGGGTTTTCCCTCACTAACACCAAGTTTTTAAGACTAAGTCTAGAAATATGCAAATTATCATCATATTCTCAAATCGGTTGTCCCGTGATCCCGCTGTCTGTTTATACGAGTTACATTGGTCCCGTGTGAGGTGTTGGTGCCACTCATGGGGCCGTTCGGGGGCTATTTTGGATTTTCCCGCATTAACACCAAGTTTTGCCGAAGTCCTGATATTTTTAAATTATCATCTTATTCTAAAATTGGGAGTCCCATGATCTGTGGTCAGTTCGCACGAGTTACATTAGTCCTGTACGAAGTGTTTGTGCCACACAAGGAGCCGTTCGGGGGCTATTTAGGGTTCTCCCCCACTAATGCCAAATTTTTAAACCTAAGTCTAGAAATATGGAAATTATCTTTGTATTCTAAAGCCGACAGTCTGGTGATCACGTTGTCAGTTTGTATGAGTTACATTGGTCCCGTAAGAGATGCTGGTGCCACTCACGGGGTCGTTTGGGGGCTATTTCGGGTTTTCTCCACAAACGACAAGATTTTAAGCTTAATTCTAGAAATACGCAAATCATCGTCGTACTCTCAAACTGGTAGTCCCGCGATCGCACGGTCAGTTCATACGAGTTACATTAGTCCCGTGAGAGGTGTTGGTGCCACTCACGGGGCTGTTTGGGCGGTGTTTCGGGTTTTCCCCCACTAACACCATGTTTTTAAGACTAAGTCTAGAAATATGAAAATTATCATTGTATTCTCAAAGCGACTGGCCCTTCATCCCGCGGTCAGTTCATACGAGTTACATTGGTCCCGTGCGAGGTGTTGGTGCCACTCACAGGGCCGTTCGGGGGCTGTTTCTGGTTCCCCCCCTAATGGTAAGATTTTAAGCCAATGTTTAAAAATATGCAAATTATTGTCGTACTCTCAAACCGGCAGTCTCGTGATTGCGCGGTCAGTTCGTATGGGTTACATTGGTCTCATACGAGGTGTTGGTGCCACTCACTTGGCCGGTCAGGGCTGTTTCGGGTTTCCCCCACTAGCACCATGTTTTGCCTACGTCCTAATATTTTTAAATTATCATCTTATTCTCAAATAAGGAGTCCCTTGTTCGCGCGGTCAGTTCGTATGAGTTACATTTATCCTGTGCGAGGTGTTGGTGCCACTCACGGTGCTGTTCGATCTATTTTTTTGGTTCTTCCCCACTAACGCCATTTTTCTAAACTTAAGTCTAGAAATATTGAAATATTTGTTGTATTCTCAAACCGGTAGTCCTGTGATTGTGCGAACAGTTCGTATGAGTTACATTGGTCCCGTGCGAGGTGTTGGTGACACTTACGAGGTCGTTAGGGGGTTGTTTTGGGTTTCCCCCCGCTAACGGTGAGATTTTAATCCTAAGACTAGAAATATGCAAATTATCATCGTCCTCTCAAATCGACAATTCCATGATCAAGCGGTCAGTTCGTACGAGTTACATTGGTCCCGTGCGAGTAGTTGGTTCCACCCACGGGGCAGTTCAGGGGTTATTTCGGGTTTTCTCCCATGAAGGTCATGTTTTTCCTAGGTCCTGATATTTTTAAATTATCATTGTATTCTCAAACCGGGGGTCCCGTGATCACGCGGTCAGTTCGTACGAGTTAAATTGGTCCCGTACAAGGTGTTGGTTCCACTCACGGGGCCATTCGGGGGCTGTTTCGGGTTTTTCCCACTAACGAAAAGTTTGTAAGCCTAAGTCTAGAAATATGCAAATTATAATCATATTCTCAAATCGAGAGTCCTGTGATCGCACGGTCAGTTTTTACGAGTTACATTGGTCCCATGCGAGGTGTTTGTGCCACTCACGAGGATGTTCGTGGGATGTTTCGGGTTTTCCCCCACTAACCCCAAGTTTTTCATTCTAAGTCTAAAAATATACAAATTATCATCCTATTACCAAACCGGCTATCTCGTGATCCCACGATCAGTTCGTATGAGTCACATTGGTCCCATGCGAGGTGTTGGTGCCACTCACGGGGCCTTTCAGGGGCTATTTTGGATTTTCCCCAACTAACGCCATGTTTTGCCTAGGTCGTGATATTTTTAAATTATCATCTTATTCTCAACCCGGGAGTCTCGTGATCGCGAATCAGTTTGTATGAGTTACATTGGTCCTGTACGAAGTGTTTGTGCCACTCACGGGGCCGTTCGGGGGTTGTTTCAGGTTTTCCCCCACGAATGCCATGTTTTGCTTAAGTCTTGATATTTTTAAATTATCATCGTATTCTGAAACCGGGAGTCCTGTGATTATGCGATCAGTTCGTACGAGTTAAATTGGTCCTGTACGAGGTGTTGGTGCCACTCACGGGGCAATTCGAGGGTTGTTTCGGGTTTTTGCCCAATATCGACAAGTTTTTAAGATTAAGTTTAGAAATATGCAAATTATCATCGTATTCTCAAATCGGGAGTCCCTTGATCGCGCGGTCAGTTTGTACGAGTAACATTGGTCCTGTGCGAGGTGTTAGTTCCACTCACGGGGCTGTTTGGGCACTGTTTTGAGTTTCCCCCCACTAACGCCATGCTTTGCCTAAGTCCTGAAATTTTTGAATTATCATCCCATTCTCAAACTAGGAGTCCCGTGATCACGCAATCAGTTCATACGTGTTAGTTTAGTCCAGTACGAGGTGTTGGTGCCACTCACGGGGCCGTTCGAGGTCTGTTTCAGGTTCTCCCCCACTAACGCAAATTTTTTAAGCCCAATTCTAGAAATATGGAAATTGTCATCGTATTCTCAAACTGGCAGTCCACTAATCACGCGGTCATATTGTTCGAGTTACATTGGTCCAGTGCGAGGTATTTATGCCACTCACGAGGCCGTTTGGGGGCCAATTCGTATTTTCCCCACTAACGACAAGATTTTATGCTTAAGTCCAAAAATATTAAAATCAACGTCGTACACTTAAATTGGTAGTCCGGTGATTGCCCAGTCATTTCGTACAAGTTAAATTGGTCTCGTGCGAGGTGTTGGTGCCACTCACGGGGCTGTTCGGAGGGCTGTTTCAGGTTTTCTCTTTCTAAGAACAGGTTTTTAATCCTAAGTCTAGAAATATGCAAATTATCATCGTATTCTCAAATCGGGAGTCCCGTGGTCGGGCGGTCAGTTCGTACGAGTTACATTGGTCCCGTGCCAGGTGTTGGTGCCACTCACAAGGCAGTTCGGGGGCTGTTTCGGGTTTCCCACCTAATGGAAAGATTTTAAGCCTATGTTTAAGAATATGAAAATTATTATCGCACTCTCAAACTGGCAGTCCCTTGATCACGCGTTAGGTTTGGACGAGTTACATTGGTCCCGTGCGAGGTGTTGGTGCCACTCACGGGCCTATTCGGGGGATATTTTCGATTTTCACCCACTAATGGCAAGTTTTTAATCCTAAGTCTAGAAATATGCAAATTATTGTTATATTCTCAAACTGAGAGTCCTGTGATCATGCGATCAGTTCGTACAAGTTAAATTGGTCTCGTGCGAGGTGTTGGTGCCACTCATGTGGCCGTTCGAGGGCGGTTTTGGGTTTTCCCCCACTAATGCCAAGTTTTTAAGCCTAGGTCTAGAAAAATGCAAATTATCGTCATATTCTCAAATCGGCAGTCCCGTGATCGTATGGTTAGTTTGTACGAGTTACATTGGTCCTGTGCATAGTGTTGGTACCACTCACGGCGCCGTGCGAGGGGTATTTCGGGTTCTTCCCCACTAACGACATGTTTTTAAGCCTAAGTCTAGAAATATGCAAATTATCATTGTATTCTCAAACCGGTAGTCCCGTGATCACGCGGTCAGTTCATACGAGTTACATTGCTCCCGTGCGATGTGTTGGTGCCACTCAAAGGGCCGTTCGGGTCTATTTCGGGTTTTCGTGACAAACGATAAGAATTTAAGCTTAAGTCTAGAACTATTCAAATCCTCATCGTAGTCTTAAACTGGCAGTTTCGGGTTTTCCCCACAAATGGCAAGAATTTAAGCTTAAGTCTAGAACTATTCAAATCATCACCATACTATCAAACAGGCAGTCCCGTGATCGTACGGTCAGTTCATACGAGTTACATTGGTCCCATGCGAGGTGTTGGTTCCACTCACGGGGGCGTTCGGGTGAAATTTTGGGGTTTTCCCCACTAACCCAAAGTTTTTGAGACTAAGTCTAGAAATATAGAAACTATCGATGTATTCTCAAACCAACTGTCCCGTGATCTCGCGATCAGTTCGTACGAGTTACATTGATCCCGTGCGAGGTGTTGGTGCCAATCACGGGGCCGTTCGGGGGCTGTTTTGGGTTTTACCCCACTAATACCAAGTTTTTAATACTAAGTCTAGAAATATTCAAATTATCATCGTATTCTCAAACCGGCTGTCCCGTGATATCGCAGTCTGTTTGTATGAGTTACATTGGTCCCGTACGAGGTGTTGGTGCCACTCATGGGGCCGTTCGGGGGATGTTTCGGATTTTCCCCCCCTAACGCCAAGTTTTGCCTAAGTCCTGATATTTTTAAATTATCATCTTATTCTCAAACTGGGAGTCTCGTGATCTGCGGTCAGTTCTCACGAGTTACATTAGTCCTGTACGAAGTGTTTGTGCCACACACAAAGCCGTTCGGGGGACGTTTCGGGTTCTCCCCCACTAATGCCAAAATTTTAAACCTAAGTCTAGAAATATGGAAATTATCATTGTATTCTAAAGCCGACAGTCTGGTGATCGCGTGGTCAGTTTGTACGAGTTACATTGGTCCCGTGCGAGATGTTGGTGCCATTCACGGGGCCGTTCATGGATTTATTTCGGGTTTTCTCCACAAATGACAAGATTTTAAGATTAATTATAGAAATATGAAAATCATCATCGTACTCTCAAACTAATCGTACCGCGACCGCACGGTCAGTTCATACGAGTTACATTAGTCCTGTGAGAGGTGTTTGTGCCACTCACAGGGCTGTTCGGGGGGTGTTTCGGGTTTTCCCCCACTAACACCAATTTTTTAAGACTAAGTCTAGAAATATGAAAATTATCATCGTCTTGTCAAACTGACTATCCCGTGATCCCGCGGTCATTTCATACGAGTTACATTGGTCTCGTGCGAGGTGTTGGTGCCACTCACGGGGCCGTTCTGGGGTTATTTTGGATATTCCCCCATAAACGCCATGTTTTGCCTAAGTCTTGATATTTTGAAATTATGATCTTATTGTCAAACCGGGAGTACAGTGATTGCGCGGTTAGTTCGTACGAGTTACATTGGTCCTGTACGAAGTGTTTGTGCCACTCATGGGGCCGTTCGGGGGCTGTTTCGGTTTCTCACCCACCAACGCCCAATTTTTAAGCCTAAGTCTAGAAATATGGAAATTAACATTGTATTCTCAAACTGGGAGTTCGGTGATCACGCGGTCAGTTCGTATAAGTTACATTAATCTCGTGCGAGGTGTTTGTGCCACTCACGGGGCCGTTCGGGGGCTATTTCGCATTTTCCCCACCAATGACAAGATTTTAAGCTAGATTCTAGATTTATGCAAATCATCGTCGTACTCTCAAACTGGCAGTCCCAAGATCGTACGATCAATTTGTACGAGTTACATTGGTCCCACACGAGGTGTTGGTGCCACTCATGGGGCCATTATGGGGTTGTTTTGGGTTTTCCCCCACTAACACCAAGTTTTTAAGACTAAGTCTAGAAATATGGAAATTATCATCGTATTCTCAAACCGACTGTCCTCTGATATCTTGATCATTTCGTACGAGTTACATTGGTCCCGTACGAGGTGTTCGTGCCACTCACGGGGCCGTTCGGGGGCTATTTCAGATTTTTTTCCCCCACTAACGACAAGTTTTTAGGATTAAGTCTAGAAATGTGCAAATTATCGTCGTATTCTCAAACTGGGAGTCCTATGATCACGCGATCAGTTTGTACGAGTTACGTTGGTCTCGTGCGAGGTGTTACTCCCACTCACGGGCCGTTCAGGGGCTGTTTCGAGTTTTCCCTCACTAACGCCAAGTTTTAATGACTAAGTATAGAAATATGGAAATTATCATCATATTCTCAAACCGTTTGTCCCTTGATACCGCGGTCAGTTCGTATGAGTTACATTGGTCATGTTCGAGGAGTTGGTGCCACTCACGAGGCCGTTCGAGGGGTGTTTCGGGTTCCCTTCCCCTAACGGCAATATTTTAAGCCTATGTTTAAAAATATGCAAATTATCGTCGTGCTCTG
The DNA here is from genome assembly GCA_949130495.1 of Sambucus nigra. Lineage (NCBI taxonomy): Eukaryota > Viridiplantae > Streptophyta > Magnoliopsida > Dipsacales > Adoxaceae > Sambucus > Sambucus nigra. Next base: position 540,269,682 of record OX422207.1, on the reverse strand, counting down.
AAACTAGTTGTCCCGTGATCACGCAGTCAGTTCGTACGAGTTACATTGGTCCTGTGCGAGATGTTGGTGCCACTCACCGGGCTGTTCGAGGGTTGTTTCGAGTTTTCACCCACTAATAACAAGTTTTTAAGCCTAAGGCTAGAAATATGCAAATTATCGTTGTATTCTGACACCGAGAGTCCTGTGATTGCGCGGTCAGTTCTTACGAGTTACATTGGTCTCGTGTGAGGTGTTGATGCCACTCATGTGGACGTTTGGGGGTTGTTTCGGGTTATCCCCCACTAATGCCAAGTTTTTAAGCCTAAGTTTAGAAATATGCAAATGATCGTCGTATTCTCAAATCGGCAGTCCCGTGATCGCGCGGTCAGTTCATACGAGTGACATTGGTCCTGTGCATGGTGTTGGTGCCACTCACGGCGCCGTTTGAGGGCTATTTCGGGTTCTTCGAAAATAACAGCAACTTTTTAAGCCTAAGTAAAGAAATATGCAAATTATCATTCTATTCTCATACCGGTAGTGCCGTGATCGCGCGGTCAGTTCATTCGAGTTACATTGCTCCCGTGCGACGTGTTGGTGCCACTGACGGGGCCATTTGGGGGTTGTTTTGGGTTTTCCCCCACTAAAGGCAAGATTTTAATCCTAAGTCTAGAAATATGTAAATTGTCATCATACTCTCAAATCGGCAGTCCCATGATCGTGCGATCAGTTTGTATGAGTTTCATTGGTCCCGAGCGAGGTGTTGGCGCCACTCACGGGGCCGTACGGGGGCTGTTTCGGGTTTTCACCCATGAACGACAAGTTTTTAAGCCTAAGTCTAGAAATATGCAAATTATCTACGTATTATTAAATTGGGAGTCCCGTGATGATGCGGTTAGTTTGTACGAGTTACATTGGTCCCGTGCGAGGTGTTGGTGCCACTCAGGGGGCCGTTCGGGGGCAATTTTGAGTTTCCCCCCACTAACGTCATGTTTTGCCTAAGTCCTAATATTTGTAAATTATCATCTTATTCTCAAATTGGGAGTCCTGTGATCGTGCGATCAGTTCGTATGAGTTACATTGGTCCTGTACGAAGTGTTGGTGCCACTCACGGGGCCGTTCGGGGCCTGTTTTGAATTCGCCCACCCTAATGGGAAATTTTTAAGACTAAGTATACAAATATGGAAATAACCGTCGTATTCTCAAACTAATAGTTCAATGATCTTACAGTCAGTTTGTACGAGTTACATTGATCCCGTGCGAGGTGTTGATGCCACTCACAGGCTCGTTCGGGGGCTGTTTCGGGTTTTCCCCACAAATAATAAGATTTTAAGCTTAAGTCTACAAATATGCAAATCCCCATCGTACTCTCAAACAGGCAGTCCAGTGATCGCACGGTCAGTTCGTACGAGTTACATTGGTCCCGTTCGAGGTGTTGGTGCCACTCACGGGGCCGTTTGGGGCCAATATCGGGTTTTCCCCAACTAACGCCAAGTTTTTAACACTAAGTCTCAAAATAGGCAAATTGTCATCGTATTCTCAAACCGATTGTCCCGTGATCTCGTAGTCAGTTCGTACGAGTTACATTGGTCCCGTGCGAGGTGTTGGTGCCACTCATGGGGCCGTTTGGGAGATGTTTTGGGTTTTTACCCACTAAGGCCAAGTTTTTATGACAAAGTCTAGAAATATGCAAATTATCATCGTATTCTCAAACCGGATGTGTTGAGATGCTGCGGTCAGTTCGTACGAGTTACATTGGTCCCGTGCGAGGAGTCGGTGCCACTCACAGGGCCATTCGGGGGCTGTTTTGGGTTTTCTCCCACTAACACCATGTTTTGCCTAAGTCTTGATATTTTTAAATTATCATCTCATTCTTAAATTTAGATTCCCATGATTACGTGGTCAGTTCGTAGGAGTTACATTGGTCCTGTATGAGGTGTCGGTGCCACCCCCGGGGCGGTTCGAGTGATGTTTCAGGTTCTCCCCCACTAACGCCAAATTTTTAAGCCTAATTCTAGAAATATGGAGATTATTGTCGTATTCTCAAATCAATAGTCTGTTGATCGTGCAGTCATATCGTACGAGTTACATTGGTCCCGTACGAGGTGTTGGTGCCACTCACCGGGCTGTTTGGGGGCTGTTTCAAGTTTTCCCCCTCTAACAGCAAATTTTTAAGCCTAAGTCTATAAATATGCAAATTATTGGCGTATTCTCAAACTGGGAGTCCTGTGATCGTGTGGTCAGTTAGTACGAGTTACATTGGTCCCATGTAAGGTGTTGGTGCCACTCATGGGGCCATTTGGGGGCTATTTAGTGTTTTCCCCACTAACGGCAAGATTTTAAGCTGAAGTCTAGAAATATGAAAATCATCGCCGTACTCTCAAAATGGAAGTCCCATGATCGTGCAGTCAGTTCATACGAGTTACATTGGTCCCGTGACAGGTGTCGGTGCCACTCACAGGCCGTTTGGGGGATATTTCGGGTTTTCGCCCTCTAATAAAAAGTTTTTAAGCCTCAGTCTAGAAATATACAAATTATCATCGTATTCTCAAATCGGGAGTCCCGTGATCGCGTGGTAAGTTTGTATGAGTTACATTAGTCCCGTACGAGATGTTGGTGCCACTCACGGGGTCGTTCGGGGGCTGTTTTGGGTTCCCTCCCCCTAGCGGCAAGATTTTAATCCTAAGTTTAAAAGTATACAAATTATCGTCATACTCTCAAACCAGCGGTGCCGTGATCGCGCGGTCAGTTCGTACGAGTTACATTGGTCCCGTGCAAGAAGTTGGTGCCACTCACAGGGCCATTCAGGGGCTATTTTGGGTTTTCCCCCACTAAGGCCATGTTTTGCCTACGTCCGAATATTTTTTAATTATCATCTCATTGTCAAACCGGGTGTCCCATAATCGTGCGATTACTTCGTATGAGTAACATTGGTCCCGTGCGAGGTGTTGGTGCCACTCACGGAGCCATTTGGGGGCAATATCGAGTTTTGCACCACGAATGCCATTTATCTTAGCCTATGTCTAGAAATATGCAAATTATCATTGTGTTCTCAAATCGGTAGTCCCTGTGATCGCGCGGTCAGTTCATACGAGTAACATTGGTCACGTGCGAGGTGTTGGTGATACCCACAGGGACGTTCGGGGGCTGTTTTGGGTTCCCTCCCTCTAAAAGTAAGATTTTAAGCCTAAGTTTAAAAATATACAAATTATCGGCGTACTGTCAAACTAGTAGTCCCGTGATCGCGCGGTCAATTCATACACGTTACATTGGTCCCGTGCGAGGTGTTGGTGCCACTCACGGGGCCGTTAAGGGGCTGTTTTGGGTTTTCACCCACTAATGACAAGTTTTTAAGCCTAAGTCTAGAAATATGGAAATTATCGTCGTACTCTCCAATCGGCAGTCCAATGATCGCGCTATCTATTTGTACTAGTTACATTGGTCCCGTGCAAGGTATTGGTGCCACTCACAGGGCAGTTCGGGGGCTGTTTTGGGTTTTCACCCACTAACGACAAGTTTTTAAGCCTAAGTCTAAAAATATGAAAATTATCGTCGTATTCTCAAATCGGCAGTCCTGTGATCGCGCGATCAGTTCGTACGAGTTACATTAATCCCATGCGAGGTGTTGGTGCCACTCACGGGGCCGTTCGGGGGTTGTTTCATGTTTTCCCCACTAATGGAAAGATTTTAAGCCTAAGTTTAAAAATATGCAAATTATCATCGTACTCTCAAATCGGTAGTCCCCTGATCGTGCGGTCAGTCCGTACGAGTTACATTGATGTCGTGCGAGGTGTTGGTGCCACTCACGGGGACGTTCGGGGGCTGTTGTGGGTTTTCACCCACTAAGGACAAGTTATTAAGCCTAAGTCTAGAAATATGCAAATTATCATCGTATCCTTAAACCAGGAGTCCCATGATCACGCGGTTAGTTCCTACAATTTACACTCGTCCCGTGCGAGGTGTTGGTGCCACTCACGTGGCCGTTTAGGGGTTGTTTCGGGTTTTCCCCCACTAACGCCACATTTTTCAGACTGAGTCTAGAAATATGCAAATTATCATCGTATTCTCAAACCGACTGTCTCGTGATCTCGGGATCAGTTCATACGAGTTACATTGATCTCGTGCGAGGTAGTGGTGCCACACATAGGGTCGTTGGGGGGATGTTTCGAGTTTTCCCCCATGAACGCCATGTTTTGCCTAAGTCCTAATATTTTTAAATTATCATCTTATTCTAAAATTGGGAGTCCTGTAATCACGCGGTCAGTTCGTAGGAGTTACATTGGTCCTGTATGAGGTGTTGGTGCCACTCACGGGGCCGTTCGGGAGCTATTTCGGGTTCTCCTCCACTAACGCAAAAAATTTAATCCTAATTCTCGAAATATGGAAATTATCATCGTATTCTCAAAGAGAAAGTCCGGTGATCGCGCCGTCATATCTTATGAGTTACATTGGTCCCGTGCGAGGTGTTAGCGCCACTCACGGGGCCGTTCGGGGGCTGTTTCGAGTTTTCCCCACTAATGGCAGGATTTTAAGCTTAAGTCTTGATATATGAAAATCATCATCGTACTCTCAAACTGGCAGTCCTATAATCGCGCAGTCAGTCCATACAAGTTACATTGGTCCCGTGTGAGGTGTTAGTGCCACTCACGGGACCGTTCGGGGGCTGTTTCGAGTTTTTGCCCTCTAACAACAAGTTTTAAAGCCTAACTCTAGAAATATGCAAATTATGGTCGTATTCTCAAATCGGGAGTCCTGTGATCACGCGATCAGTTCATACAAGTTACATTGGTCCATTGCAAGGCGTTGGTACCACCCACGGGGCCGTTCGGGGGCTATTTCGGGTTTTCTCCACTAACGGCACAATTTTAAGTCAAAGTCTATAAATATGAAAATTATCATTGTAGTCTGAAATAGGCAGTCCCATGATCACGTGGTCAGTTCATATGAGTTACTTTAGTCCCGTGCGAGATGTTGGTGCCACTCATGGGGCCGTTCGGGGGCCATTTCGGGTTTCCCCTACTAACACCAAGTTTTTAAGCCTAAGTCTAGAAATATGAAAATTATCATCGTATTCTAGAACCGGAAGCCCCGTGGTCGCGCGATCAGTTCGTACGAGTTACATTGGTCCCGTGCGAGGTGTTGGTGCCACTCACGGGGCCGTTCGGTGGCTGTTTTGGGTTTTCCTCCCTTAACAGCTAGTTTTTCATCCTAAGTCTAGAAATATGCAAATTATTGTTGTATTCACAAACACGGAGTTCAGTGATCAGGCGATCAGGAGTTACATTGGTCCGGTACGAGGTGTTGGTGCCACTCACGGGGCCATTCGGGGTCTATTTTGGGTTTTCCCCCACTAACGCCATGTTTTTCTTAAATCATGATATTTTTAAATTATTATCTTATTCTAAAATTAGGATTCCCGTTATCACGCGGTCAGTTCTTATGAGTTACATTGGTCCTGGACGAGGTGTTGGTGCCACTCACGGGGCCGTTCGGGGGCTGTTTCGGGCTCCCCCATTTAACGCCATGTTTTTAAGTCTAAGTCTAGAAATACTGAAATTATCATCGTATTCTCAAATCGGTAGTCAGGTGATCGCGCGATCGATTTGTACAAGTTACATTGGTCCCGTGCGAGGTGTTGGTGTCACTCACGGGGCCGTTCAGGGGCTGTTTCTGGTTTACACCCTCAAACAAGAAGTTTTTTAGCCTAACTCTAGAAATATGAAAATTATCATCGAATTATCAAACTTGGAGTACCGTGATCGCGCAATCAGTTCATACGAGTTACAATGGTCCCATGTGAGGTGTTGGTGCCACTCACGAGGCCGTTCGGGGGCGGTTTAGGGTTTTCACCCACTAAGGATAAGTTCTTAAGCCTAAACATAGAATTATGTAAATTATCATCGTATTCTCAAATAGAGAGTCCCGTGATCGTGCAGTCAGTTCTTACGAGTAACATTGGTCCCGTGCGAGGTGTTGGTGCCACTCACGGGCCCATTCGGGGTTTGTTTCGAGTTTTCACCCATGAACGCCCTATTTTTTCTAAGTCCTAATATTTTTAAATTATCATTGTATTCTCAAATCGAGAGTCCCGTGATCGCGAGGTCAGTTCATACCACTTAAATTGGTCCCGTACGAGGTGTTGGTGCCACTCACGTGGCTGTCTAGGGGCTGTTTCGGGTTTTCCCCCACTAACACCAAGTTTTTAAGCCTAAGTCTAGAAATATGCAAATTATCACCATATTCTCAAATCGGCAGTCCCGTGATCAAGCGGTCAGTTCGTACGAGTTACATTTGTCCCGTCCAAGGTGTTGATTCCACTCACATGGCCGTTTGGGGCCTGTTTTGAGTTTTCCCCCACTAACGCCATGTTTTACAAAAGTCCTGATACTTTTAAATTATCGCCTTATTCTCAAATAGGGAGTCTCTTGATTACGAGGTCAGTTCGTACGAGTTAAATTGTTCCAGTACGAGGTGTTGGTGCCACTCACGGGGCCATTCGAGGGCTATTTTTGGTCTTTGCCCTGTAACGGAAAGTTTTTAAGCCTAAGTCTAGAAATATGGAAATTATTATCGTATTCTCAAACCATCAGTCCGGTGATCGCGCGATCAGTTCGTAAGAGTTACATTGTTCCCGTACGAGGTCTTGCTGCCATTCACGGGGCCGTTTGGGGGATTTTTATGGTTTTCCCCACTAACGGTAAGATTTTAAGCTTATGCCTACAAATATGCAAATCATCGTCGTACTCTCAAACTGGCAGTCCCGTGATCACGCGATCAATTCGTACGAGTTACATTGGTCCCGTAGAGGTGTTGGTGCCACTCACGGGTCCATTCGGGGACTATTTCTTGTTTTCTCCTCTAACAGCAAGTTTTTAGGCCTAAGTCTAGAAATATGAGAATTATCATCATATTCTCAAATCGGGAGTCCCGTGATCGTGTGGTCAGTTCGTACGAGTTACATTGGTCCCGTGCGAGGTGTGGGTGCCACTCACGGGGACGTTCGGGGGCTGTTTTGGGTTTTCCCCCAATAATGGCAAGATTTTAAGCCTAAGTATTGAAATATGGAAATTATCATTGTACTCTCAAACTCGTAGTCCCGTGATCACGTGGTCAGTTCGTAGGAGTTACATTAGTCCCTTGCGTGGTGTTGTTGCCACTCACGGGACCGTTTTGGGGCTATTTCATGTTTTTGCCCACTAACGGCAAGTTTTTAAGCCTAAGACTAAAAATATCTAAATTATCATAAAATAATCAAATCGGGAGTCCCGTGATCGCGCAGGCAGTTCATACGAGTTACCTTGTCCGGTGCTAGGTGTTGGTGCCACTCACGGGCCCGTTCGGGGCTGTTTCAGGTTTTCCCCGACTAACCCCAAGCTTATAATCCTATGCCTAGGTGTATGCTAATTATCATCGTATTCTCAAACATGCAGTCCCGTGATCGCGCGATCAATTCGTACGAGTTACATTGGTCCCGTGTGAGGTGTTGGTGCCACTCATGGGGCCTTTCGAGGGCTATTTTGAGTTTTCCCTACTGACGACAAGATTTTAAGCGTAAGTCTAAAAATAAGCAAATTATCATAGTATTCTCAAACCGAGATTCCCATGATCGTGCAAGCAGTTCGTACGAGTTACATTGGTCCCATGCGAGGTGTTGGTGCCACTCACGTGCCCATTCGGGGGCTATTTTAGGTTTTTCCCGACTATTGCCATGTTTGACCTATATCTTGATATTTTTCAATTATCATCTTATTCTTAAACTGGGAGTTTTGTGACCACGCGGTTAGTTCTTACGAGTAACTTTGGTCCCGTGTGAGGTGTTAGTGCCACTCACGAGGCTGTTTGGGAGTTGTTTCAGGTTTTCCCCCACGAACGCCATGTTTTGCCTAAGTCCTGATATTTTTAAATTATCAACGTATTCTCAAACTGGTAGTCCTGTGATCGCGCAGTCAGTTTGTACTAGTTAAATTGGTCTCGTACGAGGTTTGGGTGCCACTCACGGGCCATTCGAGGGTTGTTTCTGATTTTCGCCCACTAACGGCTATTTTTTAAGCCTAAGTCTAGAAATATGCAAATTATCATCGTATTCTCAAATCGACACTCCCGTGATCGCGCGGTCAGTTCCTACAATTTATATTGGTCCCGTGCGAGGTGTTGGTGCCACTCATGAGGCTGTTTGAGGGCTATTTTTGGTTTTCCCCCACTAACACCAAGTTTTTAAAACTAAGTCTAGAAATATGAAAATTATCGTCGTATTCTCAAATCAGCTGTCCAGGGATCACAGGGTCAGTTCGTACGAGTTACATTGGTCCCGTGTGAGGTGTTGGTACCACACACGGGGCCATTCGGGGGATGTTTTTTGTTTTCCCCCACTAAGGCCATGTGTTGCCTAAGTCCAAATATTTTTAATTTATCATCTTATTCTAAAATTAGGAGTCCTATGATCACGTGGTCAGTTCGTACGAGTTACATTGGTCCTGTACGAGGTGTTGGTGCCACTCACGGGGACGTTCGGGGGCTGTTTCGGGTTCTCCCCAACTAACGCCAAATTTTTAAGCCTAATTATAGAAATATGGAAATTATCATCGTATTCTCAAACCGAAAGTCCTGTAATCACGCAGTCATATCGTACGAGTTACATTGATCCCGTGCGAGGTGTTGGTGCCACTCATGGCGCTGTTCGGGGGCTGTTTGGAGTTTTCCCCACTAACTGAAGGATTTTATGCTTAACACTAGAAATATGCAAATCATCAACGTACTCTCAAACTGGTAGTTCCATGATCGCGTGGTCAGTCCATACAAGTTACATTGGTCCTATGCGAGGTGTTGGTGCCGCTCACGAGGCCGTTCGGGGGCTCTTTCGAGTTTTTGATCTCTAATACCAAGTTTTTAAGACGTAGTCTAGAAATATGCAAATTATGGTCGTATTCTCAAACCAGGAGTCCCGTGATCACGCGGTCAGTTGGTACGAGTTAGATTGGACCCATGCAAGGTGTTGGCGCCACCCACGGGGTCGTTCGGGGGCTGTTTCGGGTTTTCCCCCACTAACGGCACGGTTTTAAACCTAAGTCTAGAAATATGCAAATTATTCTCGTACACTGAAACAGGCAGTCCCATGATCACGCAATCAGTTCGTACAAGTTGGAATTGGCCCCGTGTGAGGCGTTGGTACCACTCACGGGGCTCTTCGGGTGCCACTTCGAGTTTCTCCTACTAACGGCAAAATTTTAAGCCTAAGTCTAGAAATATGCAAATTATCATCGGATTCTCAAACCGGTTGTCTCGAGATCGCGCGATCAGTTCGTACGTGTTACATTGGTCCCGTGCGAGGTGTTGGTGCCACTAACGGGGCCGTTCGGTGGCTATTTTGAGTTTTCCCCCATTAACGGCTAGTTTTTAAGCCTATGTCTAGAAATATGAAAATTATCATCATATTCTCAAACCGGGAGTCCAGTGATCACGTGATCAGTTCGTACGAGTTACATTGGTCCTATTCGAGGTGTTGGTGCCACTCATGAGGACGTTCGGGGGCTATTTCAAGTTTCCCCTCACTAATGCCAAGTTTCTAACCCTAAGTCTAGAAATATGAAAATTATCATCGTATTCTCAAACTGACAGTCCAGTGATCGCACGATCAGTTCATACGAGTTACATTGGTCCCGTGCGAGGTGTTGGTGCCACTCAAGGGACCGTTCGGCGCTGTTTCAGGTTTTTGCCCACTAACGACAAGTTTTTAAGCCTAAGTGTAGTAATATGCAAATTATAATCATATTCTCAAATCGGGAGTCCCATGATCGCGCGATCAGTTCGTACGAGTTACATTGGTCCCATGCGAGGTGTTAGTGCCACTCAAGGGGACGTTCGGAGGCTGTTCCGGGTTTTCCCCCACTAACGCCAAGTTTAAAAGCCTAAGTGTACAAATATGCAAATTATTGTCGTATTCTTCCACTGACAGTCACGTGATCACGCGGT